>WBOK01000024.1:0-329128 GCA_009289805.1 Alternaria gansuensis | reverse complement strand
TGAGGTTTGGCTGGATTGATTGGCTTGGCTTGGCATCAATCTTCCAATCAAGCTATCAAGCTAGCTTGATTGATCTCAGGTGTGATTTCCATTGCCACGCTCTGATCAGCAGTTTTGGTTCGGTGCAGTGATGCTGAGTTTTGGAAGCCGAGAACAAAGTGTGGTAGATGCTTTTTGCTATACGGCATGGACTTCTTGCTGCCTCGCTCTCATCAGCAGTTTGGGTATGCGACAGCATTGTCTTGAAACAGCGGTCATGGATTAAGCGGTGCGCAATACTTTCGCAAACTTGCGTCTTACTGCATCCTACAGTTGTCAGACTTTGCGTATTCACCTAAATTATTAGGTTGCACGACAGGCTATCTGTCCCTAATTGGACGTCCTTCCTGGCTTTGCCAATGAAGACGTGCTTAAACCTGCGAGAAGATTCAATAATCATCCACACCGCTGTAAGTATTACCCATGACACCCTAGCGATGCAAATTCACTCAAGTAATCTGGGCCGAGTTGGTATTGGATGAGAAACACTTATATTCCATTACGTCTAGATTTCTCGTTGAGATCGTGTAAAGTATACCCATCGAGAAAGAAAAAAGCTGGCGTCTGGCTGCAAAGAGAACGTGCCCAATCGATTCTGGTTGCAGACACGAGCACCGCAGCATTGCTATAATACTGTGAAAATTTGGTTACCTTCGGCTTTAGAGTTCACACCAATTCAGGTTGTACGTAGTGTAACCCGCACCCAAAAGTCTTCCATAAGTCACATACCAACATTACTCATCTTCGCCGCCATTCGCAGATGCACAACGTAGAATTCAAGCTTCCTCAACAGCTCATCATACAAAGACTCAATTCTTTGCGAGTACCGTAGACTGATAGCTCGCAGCCCGTCTGGGAACGTGTTTACAATCACGTAAAATCACACATTTGACACGCATCGTGTTTCGCTCGTCTCAATTGCTTTTAACACAACAAATTCGTTTAGTATGCTCTATTTCGCAGAGGGCACTGCATGTTCAGACGTCCAGATAGTCTGAGTCAGCCGTCACGTTGACGGCCCAGGCTCCCTTATGACGCGATATTCGGCCCTAATAAGATCAAGAACCTTATTATGCATGTCAAATCAGTTGCATGCGTTGCTAAGGAATAGTCGTCATCTTACAAGATGACAAGCGCGTGGAGAAAGGGAGAGTGTGTTGAGCGCGTGTTGTTAGAGAGCCCCCAACAGCTTTACGTCATCAACAATTGGGTTGAACAACTGATGAAAAGGTATCAGCGCATAAATGATACTAAATAAGAAGACAATACTCGAAGGTTCAATAAGAGCATATTGGCCAAGATCTTCTATGAGAAGGGGTTCTGTTGGATGGCTAATGCCTGTGCCTTACCTGAAAGTATGTTCTCTTGCGTTATTAGCATAAGCTTTTTGCAATTCAATGAGTTAGGGTTTTTTCTTTTCTTTTCTTTTCTCCTTTTCTTTTTTCACTTGAAAAGGGATGCAAGTTGGCAGGGATAGTGAGGTGTAGTATAGCAGAGAAGGCCTCAGGCACCGAGCACGTGAAAGGGTGAGTATATATGCCAAGACCATCGGCGTATTCGTGGCCGACCGATTCTGAGCTCCTGCCACGCGCCCAACGCCCTACGCGCAACCTCGCTACCGACTTCCATTACTACAATCAGTCAACTCTCCGCGCTCCGACCAAAAATCAATACACAATGCCAAAGTTCTTCTGCGACTATTGCGATGTCTACCTTACCCACGACAGTATGAGCGTGCGGAAGGCGCACAATAATGGCCGCAACCACCTCCGCAACGTCCAAGCCTACTACGAGCAGATATCGAGCGACCAGACACAGCAAGTCATCAACAGTATCACCGACGCGTACAATACAGAAGGACAAGCAAACCCGCTGTTCCAGCAGAACCTGACTGGAGGCTTCGCTGGAGGACCGATGGGCGGAATGCCGGGCATGGGAATGCCACCGATGGGTATGCCTGGATTCCCGCCACCAGGTGAGTTGTATTGAGCGTCTCAAGAAGACAGGAAAACGCTAATGAGAGTAGGAATGCCGCCTATGGCCGGAATGCCACCACCTTTCATGGGCCGTGGAGGTCGTAAGTTACCTGATAGTTACCACTCACCATTCTGTGCTGACAGTACGACAGCTCCCATGCCACCCAACGGAATGCCACCCTTCCCTCCACCAAACGGCATGCCTCCAGGCCCTGGTGGCATGCCCCCTAATATGCCACCATTCCCACCACACATGGGAGGTGGCCCACCCCAAGGGATGCCACCATTTCCCTTCCCACCAGGAAATGCAGGCTCACCACCTGGAGGTATGCCGTTCCCGCCACCGGGCGGTATGGGTATGCCACCTGGTGGACCCCCAGCCAGATATCCTCCTGGACCGCCGGGACGCTAGGAGCGACCTGATGCACACAGAGGCATGATACCTGCTTTTGGTCACGACAACTACGGACTCACGACTGGTAGCTTGGGGATGAAGAGAAAGAGAGAGGGCGATGAAGATATACCCGGAGTTTTCATGAGGGGTGGTAGACGAGAAGGGTACGGAGCAGCTACGGGCGCGAATGCTGTGGTTCCTACATGGACAAAGAGAGCATAGTGTAGCATGTTGGTCACTCTTAGCCAAGAAGATGCAAAAGCAACTGATACCGCTGCGAAGGCATCAAAGCTACCTTTCGGCAACAAGTACGTTCCATCCATAGGCTGTTGCGATACTTTCAGCTCATACCCGCGTAGCAGGACATGTCGAACAATTTATTAATTGCCGTACGAAATTTATAGAATGAAAAAGGTTACCAAGGTGCTGCATATGATCAATCTTCACACTTGCTGAACGCCCTCTCGCTTGCTGAACAAGCCCCCTAGCAAACGTTTCCACATCCATCATGTGCATACCCAGCGCCTTATTCACCGTCCTGTCCATGTCCCACCACACACCATCTCTCGCGAATACCAGCCTGTACTTCTTGATGCTGTCTTCTGGTGCTGCGCCAAGCTCACTCTTCAAATGCGGGATGCTCCACATCTCCCGCTTGACATGCCCTTCACTCACCCGCTTGACAATATCGAACAGCTGCCCATAACTCACAGTATCCCTCGCAACATACAGCACACGGTTACTAGCCTCCACATCCCCGGCTATAATCCTAGCCAATACCCGTCCAATGTCATTTACATCTGTCACAGTAACCTTGTGCTCCCAATCCCTCAAACACTTCACCACTACGCCTCTCTCTTCATTTTTCCTCTTATCTACAACCCCCCAAAACTGTTGAAACAGAAAAGACATGAAGATCCCCGTACTAACAATCGTCCATTGCACGTTATATTCCTCGGCTTTCTCGCGCAACAGATTTCGCACATCGCGCTGTGCACCGAACAAAGGCATTAACCCTTCTCCATCACCCGTGACGTCGTAATCGACACCCCACTGCCAAGGAAAGAACCACAGTCTGTCTTTCCCTTGCAACTTTCTCATCTTACCAGCTAGGAGGGCTTCGTTGGCAAGTTTAAGGACGCTGCTAGGGTCGGCGCCGAAGCCTATCGCGGAGATGAGGATATCGTAGGCGGAGAACGTTTTCGCGAGGGGTTCGGAGGGGGAAGAAAGGTCTATGGCTGTGAGGGAGATGTTGGGAGAGCATAGGTTGGAGTATTTGGCGGGTGAGCGTACACCGATTGTGATGTGAATATTCGAGAGGAGGGAGAGGTGAGGGAGGAAGACTGAGCCTGGTTCGCCGGCACCGAGGAGGAGGATTTTGATTGGAGATGGGTTCATTTTGGGTGAGAAATTCTATGGTTGAGGTTGGCATGTAAGGCGGTTTGAAATGGGGAATGGGGGGATGGTGGGAGGGCAATGTGTAGGTCACAGCAGGTGGAATCAGATTGTATATATATTTGTAAACCTGACTGGTAACCTTGGCAAGAGAGAAAACCTAGCGATTGGTTGTCATGAGTTAGGAAAGCTATTCTATAGATTTGTATGTTTCTATGTGGTGGGGAGAGAGAGCGGAGATAAGACTTGGTGGCGCGGAGTTAGTCAGCCTTGCTGGAGGATGTTGTGAAATCAGGGAAATGTTTGGTAGAATGAATTGAGTGTTCCGCCCAGCCTCGACCAGGTAAGACGGAGTTCAGAAAGACGGGCGATGTGTAAGGTTACTGTTGGTTGCGCCTTCTTGATGTCAACTGGTAGGGAAGTCCTGATCAGTTCGAGGGATTGCCGGAATGCCGCAAATCGAGTATTAACACTAGTATCTTCACATGATGTGTGGCTTGGATTCATATAAATTCACCTTCGTTGGTGAGTATGGAAGCCTGGTCCACGTCGAGGTAAGGCTGAGGTTGACGCTAATCCCAACCGGCGCTAGTGGTTCGCCTATCTGAATTTTGAAGTCTTGCTGTGCGTCTCTTCGACGAACAACTTCAGGACTGTCCATTAACACCCGAGTGCGCCTACGTCCATCCTCACCACCACAATCATGGCCGAGCAACTCGTACTCCGTGGTACCCTCGAGGGCCACTCTGGCTGGGTCACTTCCCTTGCCACCTCTCTGGAGAAGTGCGTACACGCGGAAAGAGGAAAACGTGCAGAATGCGCAATACTGACATGCGATTAGCCCCAACATGCTCCTCTCCGGATCGCGCGACAAGACTCTCATCATCTGGAACCTGACCCGCGACGACACCTCGTACGGTTACCCCAAGAGGAGTCTCCACGGCCACTCCCACATTGTCTCTGACTGTGTACGTTCACTCCATATATGAAGCAATTGGCTAGCTAGGAAGCGAGAACAGCTGAGCTGACAATTGCTGCACAGGTCATCTCCTCCGACGGCGCCTACGCTCTCTCCTCATCGTGGGACAAGACTCTCCGCCTCTGGGAGCTTTCCACCGGTGTCACCACCCGCCGCTTCGTCGGCCACACCAACGACGTTCTCTCCGTCTCCTTCTCCGCCGACAACCGTCAGATCGTCTCCGGATCGCGCGACCGAACCATCAAGCTCTGGAATACCCTCGGTGACTGCAAGTACACCATCACCGACAAGGGCCACACCGAGTGGGTCTCGTGCGTGCGATTCTCGCCCAACCCCCAGAACCCCGTCATCGTCTCCGCTGGTTGGGACAAGCTCGTCAAGGTGCGTAAATTCGAGTTAACACCAATTTCACCACTTCCTTGTTTATATGATGATTTTCTATGTATTTGCTACTTCAGAGCTTCGGCTATGAGACAATTATCACCTAGTACTGATTTACACTTGTTTATTCGATCTGTACAAAATTACTGTAAATTCGAGAAGCTAACATCCTGAAGGTCTGGGAACTAGCTTCCTGCCGCATTCAGACCGACCACATCGGTCACACCGGCTACATCAACACCGTTACCATCTCGCCCGATGGCTCCCTGTGCGCCTCCGGTGGAAAGGACGGAACCACCATGCTGTGGGACCTGAACGAGTCCAAGCACCTCTACTCTCTCTCCGCCGGTGACGAGATCCACGCCCTTGTCTTCTCGCCCAACCGCTACTGGCTGTGCGCTGCCACCGCCTCCAGCATCATCATCTTCGACCTCGAGAAGAAGAGCAAGGTTGACGAGCTGAAGCCTGAGTACATGGAGGTTGGCAAGAAGAGCCGGGAGCCAGAGTGTGTCTCCTTGGCCTGGAGCGCCGACGGCCAGACCCTGTTCGCTGGATACACTGACAACCGTATCCGCTGCTGGGGTGTCATGGCGCGGGGATAAGGTAGTGCATGTTGGGTAGTGCAACGGGGCGTAACGGGAAAATCACGATTCCACATCTTCTATAGCATGCCACGGGTTATGATTGATGCTCATGCGGGATGGGTTTGGGACTCTTCCGGCATTACCACGTCCAGGCGCTTAGAGTCAATGAAAATTCTCAAGTCCAACAGTGGATGATTGCCATGCGTGGTGGTTTATGTTTTTCATATGTCGACTAGGGAAAAGTTCTCAAGGTACTCTCTGATACCTCTGCTCGCGATGCATGTTGTGTACACCTTGCACGTTTATGGCACGTGGGTAAACGTCATGCATGGTTACAATACTTGGAAATTTGATATCAAATTGCTTCTCCAAAGACCTGTTATTGTCAATCTCTACAACTTACTAAACTTGGGCTTCGTCTTCTTCAACCCACTGGTCATAGCATCCTTGACATCCGCCGTTTGCAACATGGCCGCATTCCACACAGCCGTATAATGCAACCCTTCACTAATCGGCCTATCCCTCGAGTAGTTGATAATCTCCTTTGTCCCCAGCACCGCCACGGGGCTCTTCGACGCAATCAAGCTTGCTAATTTCGTCGCCTCAGCAAAAGCTTCCTGTTTGTCCTTGTACACCGACGACACAAGTCCATGCTGCAACGCTTCCTCCGACTCGAAGATCCGTGCTGAGAGTGCGATGTCTTTTACCCACGACAGGTTTCCGACGGAGTGGGGCAAGCGGGAAAGGGTACCTATATCTGCTGCGAGACCAATGTCTACTTCTTTTACGCTAAATTTTGTGGTGCTAGTCGAAATGCGTATATCGCAGCTAAGACACATGTCTAATGCTAGACCGAAGGAAATGCCGTGTAAGACGGCGATTACGGGTTTCTCGCACTTTTCAATGTCGGTGATGCAGGATTGGAATTCTAGAATGTGGCGGCGGAGGGCGTTGGCTTTGCGGGCGGAGTCGTCGTCGTCGGATTGGGATAGGGCGCCGCCTTCTGAGGCGGCTTGCACATCTAGGCCGGCTGTGAAAGCGCGGTCACCGGCTCCGGTTAGGATGACGGCGCGGATGGAGGGGTCGTGGGAGAGCTGGCGGAAGATGGCAGAGAGGTTTAGCCACATGCTGAGTGGGTGTTAGCTGTGGTCATGATGAGTTGGTTGTGCATCCCATGA
Organism: Alternaria gansuensis; assembly: GCA_009289805.1. Taxonomy (NCBI): domain Eukaryota; kingdom Fungi; phylum Ascomycota; class Dothideomycetes; order Pleosporales; family Pleosporaceae; genus Alternaria; species Alternaria gansuensis. The sequence continues at coordinate 322,202 of WBOK01000024.1, read as the reverse complement.
ATGCGAGGTACGGTTGGTTCGTTGGTATGCTATTGATTGAAACTGAGGACGAAATGAATATCCTTGATGTAAAAGGTAAACAAAAATTTTCCCAGGCAATGTTGCGAGACTGATGTGACCTTTTCTTATATATCATCATGTGACAGCAGCCATTCATCCCCGGAGTCGAACAACAAGGATGGATGATAGATGTATCTTGTACTCACATTTCTTTAAAAGCATTCAGCTTCTCCGGCCGATTAATCTCAACATGCGCAACACATTCCGCTGGAAACGAAACGTTGAAGAATTCTTTCTGATATGCTTCCGCCATTGTTGCCTATTGGTCGCGTTCTCGTCCGATGTTCGTCTTTCCTTGGTCTTTATTTTTTTTAAATGAAGCAATCTTGATTCTTGTTGCTGGGTGCGCTGGATGTGACTGCTGAAAAGATACTTGAGAGATTGGTGTCAGGATTAAAAGTGAGACGTCGTTGTCGGCTTTGATGGCTTGGGTGTTCGGTTGGGGAGCTTGTGATGGGTCATGGAGCCGAGGCAGAACGGATGCGGTTAGCTGATTACTCTACCTAAGCTCTAGGGAGATCTGCGACTTCGCGTGCTTCTTGGCTATCCACTTCGCCTGTAAACAAATGTGAATGGCGATGCTTGTAACATTCCGACCCATGCATATTATTGGCCATTCTAGAAGCTAGTCATCTAGAGGGTATTACGGCTCTTTGCTTTGGCTTACAGTTGATCATGGCACGAATCATAGGCACAAGGCTGAGCATCATTGCCGCTGTGGCTTACTGCGTCCAGCCGTCTAATCTTCAGCCTGGTTCGCGATGAAGGGATCCCCTGCTACTAATAGAAGCCCTGTCAACATCCCCATAATCTACAGAGAAGCATGAGTCGTTCCTTTCGCATCACCTGCGGCGATGGACCTCTTGACGGTTCTCCGACACAACAACAGGATTAAATCTACTTGATGTCGTATGTGCATCTCAGCCATGAGGACATGGCTTTACTGCAGGATGACCGCGCGACTATCCATAATGACCGTGTACTGTTTTATCTTCTCAAAACCCGGATATCATGACACCGCAATCGTTTATAACTTACTCTGTCATGCAGGTTTATTGAAGGCATCTTCTATACCAAGTCATGTCATAAAGGAGATGAATTTGATGTTGAAGAACCATCTAACTTCAATTAAGTCCCGTTTCCGCATTTCGGCCTCATGTTCCCTGCTATAACTCTGCGACACTATCACCACCACCATCACCAACAACTACAATAACTACAAGCACAAATACAACTGGAACTATGGCTTCATATACACCTAATTCAACATCGACACTAGAACCAACGCCAAGATCATACATTTGCGAATGCCTTCCTCCAGCCATCAAAATCGAACTGTTCCCCAACGCAGAATACCGCTGTGCCCCTCCCAGATAGCTAGATACCTGACCACCTGTAGGACCCCAGGCATCTAGCCCACATACTCAAATGTTCAAGCCGCATCGACGAGAAACAGACTTGGATCAAAAATCTTGTTCCAAAGCGATTGCACAATGAACTTACCGGATACGTTCACGTACCAAGTGAGGGATGTGAATTTTATTTCGAAGACGGCTAGGATGTTGTACCCTGATCACCATCCGCTCCGTTGTTTTAATCTTGGCAGACGTGCTGTTTGGTATCTGCTACTCGGTTTTGAAATGGGATATCCAGGGTGCGTTAGGCGTCAGTGTGTACATGGGTACTGGTTGCGGGCTAGTTGCGTTCGTAGTGAGAAAGACTGGGAGAGCAGGGTGTAATAATCGCAGTGCCGTGAGTAGCATACCCACGTTTACAAAAACCAATTTCCAAGTTCATGTCTGATCGGTGATCTCTCAGTTTCGTACCTTCAGTATTCGCAGTACCGAATTAACCATCAGTGGTACTGAGCAATCTTGGCGTGTCGGCTGTCTGCCATGCTAACCAGTCTAGTCATAGCTGCGCATGGTACCTACTCAGGTGCAACGGCAGGAACCAAGAAGATGATAAGATGATGGAGGGCCTAATGAAAGCAAGGTCGGGCTAACGAACCAAACTGAGTTAACACCCCAATGACGACCCTCAGATGAATCCTTTAGTTTAGGCGCGAGCTATAATGAAAACTATTTTTTCTTCTTCTGTGCTTTTTTTCCCCTCGAGACTTCGTACTAATTTTCCCATGTATTTTACTATATTACTACCCTACTACTACGTTGTAGAATCTACATAGGCATAGACTCCAGTCATTCACAACAAGTAATCACACTACATCTGATTTTCCATCACGAAAACAACATCCAACCACCATCATGTATCGAAAAATCATCGTCACTCTCACGGCGGCCATGACAACCGCCGATTTCACCACAACAATGGGACGCAGAGTAATACTTGGACTGTAAAACCCGAAAGGGTGACTGCTCAGCGGAAACAAGTTGTTCTTACTGCTGGGTTGGAGAGGCTTGGTGCCACTGCTACGGAGGCTTCACTACCTAGGCCTACTGAGACGGCTGCGAGTGCTTCTGCTACTGTCAGCAGTGGAACGAAGGAGACTGGTTGTGTGAGCGCAGCGAGGATGGGTGATATTGCTATTGTGTGTGTTGGTGCTGCTATGGCAGTTCACGTAGGCTGGCTCGACCATCATCTGGCGTGCTTATCGATGCCTAGCGAATCTGGAATCAGACCATCAACACTGCAGAAGTATGCTTGCAGAGGAGAAAGGATGACGGTAAAAAGGTTAAGATTAATGTATTAGAACACGTATATACCCCCCATACGCAGCGCTGACATGCAACAACCATCTGCCTCGCTCACCAAACAAATGCAACAAAAAAACTACCTCCAACTCTTCCCTCTGCCCTCTCCATCACCCCATCTACCTCGGACCAAATGGCCTAGGTCCAACCCTAGGCCCAATAATCTGCCTCTTTCCCGCACCAATCCCACCAAGTTTATTCTGATTATCACCACCCATGTATCCATATTGATTAACGTCCCAGCTCTGACCCGAGCCGGTACCCGCATTGGGGTCCTTTGCAGCTTCTTGTAGCGCACGCTGTGACTCTTCCCACTCTTTTTGGCGCTCGCGCTCGCGCTCCATCTCGCGTTCGAGAAGGGATTTGGATGCCCAGCCGGCAGCCTTGGTCTTTGTTTGAGCTGCTGCGCGGCGTGCGTCTTCGCCACGTTGCTCGGAGGTGGATGTAAGCTCAGGTGGGATGTAGTTTTGGGGCTTGGACAGCGCTGGTGCCGGGTTTGATGCGAGATAGCGGTCCGTCCGGCTCTGCTTTGTATATGCTGCGGGATCAGGAAGGGGTCGCGTTGTTGGCTCGGGTAGTGGGCGCGCAGGAAGAGATGGTGGTGCAGGCTCTGGTAGGGGACGTGCTGGCTGTCTCTGCGTCTGGTCCCACTGCTTGCGCAGATATTCGCGATCATCTGCTTGTGCCCACGAGACGTTGCTATCTTGTGGTGAAGGGGCGCGTGGTGGGGGTTGTGGCCGGGCACGACTCTTGGATCTCTCGCGCGTACGGCTCTTGGACCGCGAGCGCACTTTTTTGTCTTGCAGGCGTCCTTCTCGCTCCGCCTGGTACTGGCGCTCGCGTTCTTTGGCCTCTTCAAGCTGACGCTCCAGCTCTCGTATGCGATCGCGCTCGGCGTTGGGCTCTTCGCTGCTTCCCCGTCGACTGCGCGGTGACCTGACTTGTTCAGCCTGGTACTGGCTCAGGTATTGTCCCTTCAGCCTGGCATCGCTTCCGGCACGCTTTCGTCGAGTCTCAGCATCGATCCTTTCTTGTGCCTCGCGCTCTTCCCGCTGCCGTAGCTCCTCGTCCAGCTTCCATTGGCGCTCTTGCTCCTCCCACTCGCGTTTCTGCCGGTCGAGTCGCGCTTGCTTGGCCTCTTGCTGCTTGCGTGTCTCCTCTTCCCACTTCTGTTCTTCGTCGATTCGTATGCGCTCTTCTTCGGCTTCGCGCTCGATACGACGTTTGTTTTCGGCTTCCTCGGCTCGTAAACGTAGCCGCTCATCCTCGGCAGCCTTCTCGCGTCGCAGTCGCTCCTTCTCAGCCAGGTTCGGCACGTGTGGACCTGCGCTCGTGATCTGCCGCCGTGCTCCAAATGCGATGCCTTGGTTGCCCTGACTCGCGCCACCCATGTAGCCATACTGGTGAATGTTCCATGCCGGCGCTGTGCTGCCCTCGTCGACCTTCTTGCTCCAGCTACTGACTCCGCCTGGAGGTGACTTGGGGAGACCGTTGGAAGTGTAGGACGTGTCCGAGCCTCCGGTGCGCGCCGCACTCAGCGTCCTCTCAGCAGTCGGCCGGGCCAGGGGGTTAAATGTGCTGGAGCCGCTGGTATTGCTGGCTGTGCTGGGCCCTCTGCTGCGTGGGAAACCAGGAGACGGCAATGCAGGACTTGGCATGCCGCCTCCGCCAGTTGCCGAAGGACTCGACGCGCCAGCTCCGCCACGCTTAGGGCCGATGGTGGTGGGGAAGTTGGAGGGATTCTTCGCATTGGCGACACGGCTGAAGGCGCTGAGGCATTGCAGTACCTGGGCCGGGTCTTTCGATTCGTAGAGGTCGACGGTAAGGAAGCGGTCATGGGCGGGCATGTTCAGCGGCGGCTGTTCGCAGGCTCGGAGGAAGTGGGAGATATTCTCCATCTGTATAAAGGGCATGGCCGACCTCTTGAACCTTACAGGAGTGGGTATTGCAAGATTGACGAGTCTGTCATGGTGATTAGCTAGACTGGTCCGGCTACATGGCAACTCTACGGATATTACTGTACCTGCATAATACGGTCCCGTCTTTCAGCGCATCCAGCAGATCTCCCGCCGGCAGTCGCTCTCCCAGTACGTCTTCTATCCAGCTGCGAACTTCGTTGGCTGCTTTGGGGGTATATCTGTCCATCCGCAGCTTCCGCATGTCCTGGTCCAAGGACGTTACAGACGCCATAGTGGGCGGTTTGGGCGCAAATCAGACTTGTTTGCGGTTGGGCACTAGGGTCGCTGTTGTTGGTCGAAGCATGTACAATTTGTAGTGAGATAAGATAATGTATATGTATGTCTCTATGGAAAGGAACTCGACTGCTACGTGTGCTGTTGTGGTGTCGAGATATACAATGATGGCATGTGTGTGTGGAGGAAGCCTTGGTGGTGGTGGGGGAATGCTGGCACATGTGCTTACCGGGTACGCACCAGCCACTCGCCCAACGTCACCGGCCTGCGCGTCCAAGTCGCTTCCAAATGTTGGCCCTCTAGAAATTATTCGCGGCAACACGAGACGCAGCATGGCGGGCGCACCAGGTCCAGTTCGAAAAGCATGGTATCAATGGAAGATGCAGCGCTTCCCATGGCGCAAGAAGTGGCTTGTGGGTGAGTGCAGGCCTCAACATAGGCCTCTGGCGTATCCTTGCTTCATTGCTCTTACACATCACAGGCTTCGATCTCCAGGGCAACACCTTCTGGGAGTTCAAAGATGCACTGCACGCCCTGCGCAACCGGAGAATAGCAAAATACAGTCGCAGCACACACTATGGCGACGTACAAATATCGCGTTCGTTCCCTCCGCATGGGGGGTTGGATGGAGACTGACTGTGGCAGCGTCATGGATGCAATGGCTGAGACACACGCGCTTCGAACCGCCCACCGTCGCTGAGCAACACCAAGACATGATGAGGATAGAGCGGATGAAGCAGCTTGCAGCGCAGGCAGATGCGAGATGGGCCGAAAAGCCGTCAGTGCTGGATGCGCCGGATAAGCAGCAACCTGTGCAAATGCTGCAGTCGAGAGATGCAGACAGCGGCGTCACGCAGATGAATGCCGATCAAGAGATACGGGACAGCGTAGAACCACGGCGACCACTCGATCAGGAAGCGGCGAAACCTGTGCCAGTAGAACCTGGGCAGCCCGCGGAGCCTCAGCAGATGCCACGAGACCCGCCAGCGCCGCCTGTCCAAGACGATGCGCCTGCCTTTACAGCTAGAAAGAGATTGAAGAAGGAGCCCAAGGACTCGCCGTGGAAGCAGGCGGCCCAGAGTCAGGAGTGGCAACCCCAAGGTTGGAGCCCAGCGCCCGCCAAACGACGTTCATGATAATGTTTGAATGGCAACTGTACAAATACTTGTTTCAATATCTGGCAAAAATCAGCAAACCTACATGCGACTTTTGAATGCTACCAGACCTATTCGTAATCTAACCTAATTCAGCACCAATCACGGTATGGTAAAACCAGCCCTGACCGTACTCGCAGTGTCTTGTCTAAAGAGGCTAACAAGATATAAGATAATATGTACCTCTACCCCAGATGGCAAGTACCTCTTATGACAGAAATGCTTCCTTGTAAAAAGCTTGCATCACGAATCCCTCCACCCCCTGGTGACGGCACATATTCACATCCTTGCGAACGATACCATCGTTCATTGACCACGCAGCCTCGTTCTAGAAATATACATTACAACAAACATTTTTGCACTGTTGCGTTTTTGCACAACGTCAGGTGTCGACCACCAACCGTGTGTGGTTCACAGTCAAAATCTCGAATCAGTACCACGGTTGTGAAGAAGCACTAACAGTACACATGATGACGGACATGCAGCGCCTAGTTACTCCCTAAAACGTTCTTTTTCAACATTGTTAAAACTCGACTTTCAGTTAATTCTTCAAAAAATATGGCATCTCCTTCGCAGATATCTCAGAGTATTGACGACGTGCACCAGTCCGAGGACGCCAACATACCTCCACCCCGGATGACACTTCTGGTCGCTGCTAAGCACCTCCCTACTGAACTGCTCCTCCGTGTTCTGCATGAGTGGATTGGTCGACAGCGTATCGCCATAGGAGGTCCTGGCCATCCGAGCTACACGCTATCCTACATTAATCCTAAAAACTCGGACCCTTTTACCATCATTTCCCAAACCAAATATACTACATCGTCTATCGCCAGGGAATACTATCGTTCGAGGGCCTACTCCTGGTTAACAGACACCAAAGACTTTGACGATCCATCAACATTCTATCTCAGTCATCTATTGATGAGTCTAAAAATCGGCAACAACCGTCTAGAAACCTACTTCCTGCCCAGTCAGCCTTGGAACAACATGCTGCAAGACCCAAATCTCGCCTTGTCGACTGAGTTTCCCATTGTAAAAGACCGCAATGCGCAATACGCTCTCTTTCGTCACCTATCCTCCCTTCATGGCTTCGAAAAAATCAAACTCGACTTCACAGCCGAACAATACTTTGCCGTATTCGACGCTGCAGTTCCACCCTTCCATTACCGCGACGACACAGTTGCCGGCGACAACCTTTACCGCGATGAATACTGCCACAGCGCCGGCCTTTTCCTCGCTCACACCAAGGAACTCGAACTTCATTTCGGTGATGCATACAAACACTTCAACCCTTGGTACAACGTCCAAGAAGGCGCTTGGTGCGAGACAAACGACGCTTGGGATTATGGTGAAGCGAGATTGCGACCGTATGTCTGCGAGAGCGGGATCGTTATCGACTGGATACTGCAGTATGCGTGGTATGCTGGGTATCTTCAACACATCCGGAAGATTAGCTTGACGGGTGATGTACAGCAGTGGGTGAGGGAGAAGTGGTACGGTATATTTGAGCGCCATGGAGAATACGTTGATGCTCATCCGGGAGAGAAAACGCATATTTTCGCTGTGTATAGGCCTGACCCTATCGAGATTGAGACGATTGGTATGGTCAACGATGGGTCTGACCACGAAAATTGGTCTGATGACGACGATGAGTCTGACCACGACGACGAGTCTGAAGACGACGATGACGCTTGGATGCCAAGGAATCATTACCCGCCGACTTGTAAATGCGAGATTGGTTGTTGGCGTTTGAGAGGTGGGAGAATTGAGGAAGAGTTAAAGGTGAAAACTTGGGATGACTTTGAGCAGTATTCGGTAGAGGTGGTGGGAGATTGGATGGATAGTGTTGAGCTGGGACCTGTTGTTTAAGAAGAGGCTTTTTTTTTCAAACAAGTTTTATTCAAAACTAGAGCACACCCAGAAGAATACGCTATGGTTGATCTTGAGCCTCTACAATCAAAATACCTAGCGCTCTCTTGCCTCCTACAAACCCAACGCCTCACTAATCCCTCCAGTAAGATTCCCCAGAATATTCGACCCCCCAACCACAGCAAACAACGCATCCTTATACGAACCAGCCAAAATCTTCGCCCCCTCAGGCACTGGCTCCGGCGTAGCAGCAAACAGCTCCGCAACCATAGCCCCAAGACTCAGCACCGTAATCGGCAAAACACTTGGCCTCCACCCAAGTTCAAACGGCAACTTCTCCTGCTCGAACAAGCTTCTCACATACTCTATTTTCGCCTTTCCAGACACAGGATCCGACGCCATGGTCTGTAGATACAATGCATTCTCCCCAGTACTAATCACCGCCTCCCTCATCCCATACTTCAACTGCGGATTCTTCTTCCTGCTATCCATCGTCCTAGCGTACTTGGCTTTTGCAGCGGTGGAAACATCCGTTCGCTCTTTGCCCGCAAAGAGGGAAATGTATTGCTGCCAATTTGGGTTGTAGAAGGGTTGAGGGTCTCCAAACGCGGCATCTTGACGCGAGATACTGGCGTCGTGCTCAATGGGGAAATTGTGCATGTTTAGGTTGTCGAGGTCGAAGGAGCCGCCGAGTGGGTTTGGAGAGGACTGGAGGCCCGCGCCGCCGATGAGGACAGTGAAGTCGGCGCCTATGTTGAGGCCTGAGGCGAGACCAGAGATGAGATGCGGGATTGTCATGTTGCGGCCAGAGCGGTGAATGAAGTTGTGGTTTGCTAGGGCGTTGAGGGCTGGACAGGGGGAGCGTACTATTAGGGGGTTTGTGTTAGCGATTTTGGATGAGGTGTGTGAGGGGTGGTATACCATCGTCGCTTCCTGCTGGATGCCAATCTTTCCACCGAGGGTCGTTTGCAGGTGCTGGGCCGAGCGAGGAGAGTAATTCGCCTAAACCAAGTGAGAGATCTATAAGACCTTTTGCAGATGCTACAACACCAGCGAGGAGTGTGACGGCGAATGTTGAACGCATCTCCAAGTACAAATATTTATCTCCCTTTCAACACAGAAGAAAGAATCACAAGAAAAGTTGGAAATCGAAACAAGTTCACAAAACAACTATCCAACAGCGCCCATCCTGTCCTTAAGCATCCAAAAGGCTTGACACTAAACATCCAATAACTTCACCCCTAAACCCGCTAACCCCTCTCTTCTCCCCTCCCTCCCTTCTTTGTAAGAAGCCTCGGAGTTTTTCCATAGCGTCACTTAGTCCTACGTAGTTCAATATAGTCCCACCTAGTCAGCAACTGCAATCCACGGAACAGGCTACGACTCCTGATGATCAACCACTACCAGTACGTATAAACGACACGAGATCGACAGCTTCTAGACTCATGCGGCCACGCGGGACAATCATCGACGCTCTATTCGGTAGGGGCAAGTTCCAGATTTGTCAAATGGGGAATCTCGGCTTGGAAGAAGGTGGAAAGCTGAAAATGCAATCGGAACAAGGTTTTTGATTCGATGCTGGGATGGAAGTGTGGTTTCCGGGGAATTGTCTGGTGAGCAAGATGAGGTTGTGACGTCATGGTGCCCGATGAAAGGTTCTGACGCCGAGGATAGATATCAGGACGGAACATCAATGTTGTCGTGCTAGCGGTTTACCTTCAATACACGCTCGTTATATTTACCTGGTTCTTCACTGCTTGCAACGACATGTCGAGCTCGCCACGCTACGTTTCCAAGGTTGCGCAGAGTAAAGGGCAGTCACGCGTTAGACATGGTAAGGCTCATACAGCTATTTCAGATGGATGTTTATTATTTTGATCCATGTCTTTCAGTATTTCCCGTCCTTTCTACCTTCCCGTCTTGCGTAGATATGTTTAAATGTTTGAATATGGTACCCCATTCATGCGACAATTCCACAATAACGCTCAGCACGCTTGCTATGATGTATGCAAAAAAAAACCCCCCTCACCTGGAGAGTTGCTAGAAACGTCGTGTGGCCAAGAGAAGAGGAAAAAAGCAACGACCATAGAGCATACACCATCTCTGTCCCAGCTCCAGCCTACACACATGCGCGCGCGATCTTCTACAAAAATGAAGGCGCTCTTCGCATTCGTAGCGGTATTTTCGCGTGATTGACGCGTTGAAAATGCAAAAAGTTCGAACGATACAATCCTGCAGCGTGTGGAGTATATGTACTTCAACATGATGCAGTAGACTTTACAATCTCCTCCAATCTCCTTTCATCTCCCTCAAGCGCATGTTCTCATATTTGCAAGCCAGCTCTTGTCCCTTGGAACGCTATTCAGAACCTTTCCATGCCAAGGCCTTAGGATCTCATCCATCTTCGATATCTTCAGTCACCTAGATCACCACCACCCCAAGGATAATGAAGCTGGACTGGATGCAGAACCGGTGTCTTCGGTGGCCGAGGAGTCTGCTGAGAGTTTGGCGATTGTGGTAGTTGCAAACACCACTCTTGATGCCGGCGATGATACTCGGGGGGATAATTTCTCTGAATCTGGTGGCCTCGAAGCGGTGGCGGTGCTTGAGGAATCTGCTGATGGTTTGACGATTGTGGTTGTTGTGCATACCATTCTTGATATCGGCCGTGATACTCATGGGGATAAGTTCTCTGAATTTGGCGAACTTGATGCCATGGCGGTGCTTGAGGCTGGCGTGGATACTGATAGTACGAAGCAGGCTGGTCTTGCATGTATCGCTGTTGATACTGACGGTGGTACTTGGGGATGTAAATCTGCCGTGGGATCTGCTGATGTAATCCTGGCGCTGGGTTCTGACGCTGTTGTGCTAGCAGTGTGTTTTGACGCGGTTGCTGCTGGTACCGGTAGCTGTCTTGCCGCGTCCAGGTTCTGCCAAATGCGCCGTGATTAGCGAAAGCTGTTGGACTATAGGCAGGGGAACGTTCGATTAGTTTCTCCAAGTCGACAGCAATGTTCTGTTGGCGGTATGGCTTCGGTGCGTGGATGGGCATATCGGGGTCATATGAGTTGTAGTATACCCCGGCATCCAGAAAATCTTTATATGAAGCTACTGGGCCGGCTTCCAAAGACTTGCAAAGTTTCGCATCCTGATCCTGAGGTTTGCTTTCCGCGAGGTTAGGCAATTTTGTGGTCCCTGTTGTAGATTGCGCCTTCCGCAAACTAGACGGACAGCCGTTATATATTCCAAAGCTCGACCCAGCTGTGGGAAAGTAGTGGACACGAAGGTCTGGATGCAGAGCCCAGTACTGCCTGGTCTTGAGCGCCTTCTTCCTCAATTCGAGCCGCTCTTTTTGATTCAGAGCGTCAAAGTACAGCTCGACCTTCGATTTAGGCCATTGGTCTAGTTTTTGGAGCAAACTCTCATGCCGGTAGGCTGTGACGAAGTCTGAATGGCTAAAGTAGTCTGGAGCGTTTGGAACAACCTGCCGGAACGGAGTTGAGAGTTCACCACGTGATACGCGAGCGTGTATTTTGTTCAAGATCCCAGTTATTGCAGTCTTATGAGAGGCGTGGTACTTTTGTAAATCTACAGCTATACGATCCAAGTCGGTGTTAATGCCGTCGCATGTGAAAATGGAGGATCCAGACTGGGTATCGTCAAGGTGAGCAGCCTCCAACAACGGAGTCAGAGAAGACATAATGTACTTGATGTGTCTTATACCCTTGAAAGGGTGAACGAAGTAGAATTGCGGGTGGTCGAGGTGGGATCCGGCATGGCCAATAAATATGGTGCAAATTTGTGAAAGTGATGAGCAAGAAACATGAGATACTGCGCGGAAAAGTTGCTTAACAGCTACCAAAATGAAAGCGGTTTAACACACAGACTGCATATAAAAATCGAACCAATGAAGCTACTACGGTTGAGCTGAGCTAGATTGACCAATGCTGTTTAAGTTTCTTACACTGCTCCAGTAAGCGAGTCTTGTACCGTGGGGACAACCGTACCGCGGACCAGAATTGGGAGGAATTGAAGTGGGCAGCCAACCGAAGCGTAAGCTTACCAATGACACGTGATAAGAAGGTTAAAAAGTATGTTGCAGTAACAGGAAGGCCATAAGGTGTAAGGTAAGTGGGAACCTTGTATTCTTTAGGAGGCTAAAGCCATGCTTGAACGCTTTGGATAATTGATGTCGAACGCCGAAAACGAATAGCCAGATGGATGTGAAAATATCGAAAATGCTGCATTCGATGGGTAGATGGAGCTTACAAGATTAAGAGATTTTACGCTTGGAATTTCACAATCGTGTACCCGCATCTAAGCCGCTCATTGAATAGGACAGGAGGAGTGCTAAGAAAAATGTGCAGGAAGTGAAGCAAGAGTAAAGTAACACAACGACATTGATGATAGAGATAACTACACGAATAAATTAGAACAGGTTTCTATCAGTATGCACATGTCATCAACGTCGGCAAAGTGCTTGCTATTTCGCATGATGGCAAACATCTTGGCTTTCAAGAAGAGGATGAAGCTGCGGTCGCAGTACTCCAGAACCTGGGGAGTGTTATATCACTAAGAGAGACCTTGCGCGAGGCCTTGACTAGGTGTAATCCTCTGTTTGGAGCCGCTGCGAGTGTGTTTACAACAACACAAACAATCAAAATGTCTATGCTACAGAGAAGGGTGCAACCTTGGTGCATGCTTCGAGAACCGATCTAAGTTATTCATATCTCCCCAAGAGTCCATGTAGTTAGGGGGATTGAAGATGGAACGTGCTCAACTTCTAATTTGCGGACAAACGACGGCCGAACCATGGAAACAAAACATGTGCTGTGAGGTATTGTATTCAGCGACGGAAGAAAAAGGAAGCTGAAAGGAAATGGAGGAGTTGGAGGAAGTTGGAGTCGGGCTGCCAACACTCGAGGCAGTCGGCTCACAGCTTCACGGCAGAGACTGATCAAACAGGTCAGTCAGGGGGGCCACGTGCTTCCGTGGTGTATCCTCGTCGACAGCAGATGGCGCGCCGAGTATCCCTTGCCACGCTGTGCGCTGTCGACAGTAAGACTCGGGCTTATTGCAGAGCAGCCGGGCGCACGCGGGGAGGCTGTTCGGGACGAGCGATGCGGACAGAGGGCAGTGTTGTTGCCAACGAAAACTCCATCGGCGCACTTGGCAATTCGATGTTGGCCTCAGGCGCGAACTTGTGAAGCGCTCAAGCGTCGAGACATGGCTGTTTGATTAAGCAGTGGTGGTGGGCCGGTCTGGATGGTGGGCGGGCGGTTGTTTGGACGCGCACGGACCACTACCGGCTAAGAAGATGACATCACCGGCTGTGGATGCAGCGTGCACCGTGGCTCCCAGGCTCCCAGCCTCACGGCCTCACAGCCTCACAGCCTCCAGACTGACGCGGGCGGTCGTGGCACGGAATTCGCGGGTCGCGCATCTTGCAGCTTGTGCCGCGAGGGAAATGTGTGACCATGTGCTCCACTTCCCCTGGCCAACCCTGGCGGCTCCCGAGCTAGCCCGTGCGCCGGTGCCCGCTTGGCGGCTGCACAGCCTGCCTCACCAACTCACCAACTCACCAACTCACCAACCACCGCGTCATCTCGACCAGCACTGCCCGCCCGCCCCCTCTCGATAACTAACCTCTTTCGCCGGGTCCTCGCTGCGACGACTCAACCCCAAATCATCTGCCCAATTCCTCTAGCCCGCATTCCGCCAATTGCAGAACTTGCTTGCGGCACATACCTACTACCACACTCGCCTCTACCAGACCACGACGCTTGGCTTTGCACAGGTCATATCCTGCTAGCTTTCCCGCGCCGTGCGCATCTGACACTTCTCCCAAACAGCAATGAGTGAGTAGCAATGGCCCTTTCGATTCATTTTCCCGCACGCGGCAGTTAGCCGGCCTTGTCATAGTCGCTTCGCAGTCTTGGTACTGCGGACCGACCTTCAACACCATTGTTGTTCGGCTTTCCTGACCAAACATTCCATCGCCCGCCGACCGACTGGGGGCGCAGCACAACACCATCATCAACACTCATCGCGCATCTCGACTCGGCATATATAGCTGACCTGTGCGCTTGGCAGAAAACATAAAGCACTCTTTTCACCGTCACGGCCGAGCACAGAGCTATCACCGCACCCAGCAGACTATGCCGCAGCCCGCCAACGGCAGGCTCCACGATGAGCACACCCCGCTCATCGGCCGAACCCAGAACTACGAGGACGAGTCGCGCGTCAAGACTCTGCCCAAGCACGTCTTGCACTTGATCTACGCGACGCTCGCGAGCAACTATGTCAACGTCTTCCTCGTTTTCGTACCCCTCGGTATCCTGGCCGGCGCACTGCACTGGAACCCAACTGTCGTCTTCGTCCTCAACTTCATCGCCATCATCCCCCTTGCCGCACTCCTGAGTTTTGCCACTGAGGAGCTGTCTGCTAAACTAGGCCAAACTCTGGGAGGACTGATGAATGCGACTTTTGGAAATGCTGTCGAACTAATTGTAAGCTTACCCTCACATCCAATGACGCGCCAACACCACCTAACCCAAAACAGGTCTCTATCGTTGCGCTCAAGCAGGGCGAAATCAGAATTGTTCAAGCCAGCATGCTGGGCAGTATTCTGTCCAACATTCTTCTCGTACGTCAAGTTGTGCCATTCCTCATACTGCCGCGCTGACTGTAACCAGGTACTCGGATGCTGCTTCCTCGCCGCTGGCCTCACGCAGCACGAGAGCCGTTTCAACGAGACTGTCGCATCCACCATGTCCTCGCTCATGGCCGTCGCATCCGCCTCGCTCATCATTCCTGCTACCCTCTACGCAGTTATGCACGGCGACAACAAAAAGGACAACCTCGAGACTGACAAGAACATTCTCGTCCTCTCCCACGGCACCGCCATTATCCTGCTTATTCTCTACATTCTATACCTCTACTTCCAGCTCTACTCGCACCACAGCCTCTTCGCCGATGTCGAGAACCAGGAACTTGGCGACGAAGAGGAGGAAGCTCAGATTCTGTCGCCAGTCGCTGCCGGTGTCGCATTGGTCATTGTCACCGTCCTAGTCGCTATTTGCGCCGAGTTCCTTGTTGACAGCATCGATTCAATTGTCGAATCCGCACACATTAGCAAAACATTCGTTGGTCTGATCTTGATCCCAATTGTCGGAAATGCCGCCGAGCACGTCACCGCCGTTATCGTTGCATACAAGGGCAAGATGGACCTCGCTATCAACGTCGCTATCGGATCCTCCATGCAAATCGCTCTCTTCGTCACTCCTTTCCTCGTCATCCTCGGCTGGATCATGCACGAGCCCATGACACTCCATTTCCAGGGCTTCGAGACCATGATCTTCTTCATCTCCGTTTTGATTGTCAACTACCTGATTCAAGATGGAAAGAGCAACTACCTCGAGGGCGCCATGTGCATTGGCATCTATGCCATCATCGCGCTTGCCTTCTACATTTACCCCGATAACGCAGCCGGTGACATCACCGGCGATGTTGTCAAGCGCTTCTTCGCTGTCAACTAAATCTCTCCAAGTTCACAGTGCAGCCAGAACCAATATGCGTTCGTTGAGCGGGCGCCATGGGTAACTTCCATTTCCTATGTACAATTTTCTTTGCTTTGACCTATCTTGGCACAGATTACAGAGGCAAAGGTTCTTATTTTCTGGTTCGATTTCCTTGTGTTTCCAAGTCTCCTTGTACGAGTATCTGTAAGGCAATGCAGCTTTCCTTGGCGTTATATCTGCTTGTGGCAGGGCATTCGGAACGAGCGTCAGCCGAAAAGTGGAGTGTGGCTTCACGATTTTGAATGGCCCGTGCGCGGTCGGTGAGACCTGAAGGAGGTAAGATGAATGGATGTATAAATGGATGGGGAGGAGAAAATTTTGTTTACGTAGGAAAACAAACGAAATGTTCGAAAACACTTGAACTTGCCGCCTTCTTCCTTTTCATAAGCAGGGTTGGATGTTGTGCTCACTGCTACACAGAAAGGCGCTACGCAACAGGGGAGAGTGTGATTGCTCATCTCTGGTTGCATTGACGACTTACAATTTTACGACACCATCATCACCATTATCACCATCTCATCTCCCCGCCTTGGCAAACTCCCCCAGCGCCGCCGCCCAAACAAGATACCACGTTCTGCTCGTTCCACCATCAATCCACCTCTCATCCCAAAACCCATCGATCCCATCTCTAAAAAAACTATAACTCGCTCTCGGGTCAATCAGCGCGAGACTAGCGTAGAGGATACCCCGCCAGCCTCCTTCGACATTTGCGCGTCCCTCGGCGAAGAAGGTGTCCCATTCTTCTTTTACGAAGCCGCGGGGACGGATTAGAGAGGTCGAGGGGTTAATGGGGACGATGTGGATGCCATGAATTAGGGAGGGGGCAGAGAGAGAGAGAGAGAGAGAGAGAGAGAGAGCTGGAGAGAAGAAATGAAAAGCTGTTTATAGCCCACAATGATGCTAAAAAGAGGTGCCGAGCTTACAACAACAGCAAAATGTACTATGACGGGCATACGTACTCGCGTGATCGACTTTATTCTCAAACAATATCCCTGCGAGTTTATTCTGCGTGTATCGAATAGGATGATTCGTATTGTTTGACCGAATAAACATGTACGAGTTGAAAGAGCGGGCCTGCATCGCCAGTTGAAGATTGCCTGTCACATTTATTAGCCCTTTGTCCTATTCTCAGTTTTTCACGTCACGTCGTATCATTACCTCTCTTCTCCATATTCGCATCCCCAATAACCTTCCCCCACATCTTGACTGCGAAACTAGAAAACGCGTCTTCGCCTGTACTCTCCATATTCTTCCCATCTGCGCTTTCAAACAGTCCTTTGGCCCAGCTATGTCCATGCCACCAGTCAAACGCGCGCGAAAAAGGGTAGTCCCGACCATTATAATCGCTCTCTGCGAAGTCTTTCACTAGCATGTTCGTCCAGGCTTTGTTGTCCCCTTGGTTCAACCATTCAGGATCCAGATACCCAATGACAGCGGCGGTGTATACGAAATAGGCGTAGTGGAAGTGATGGTCGTTGTAATACGTGTTCCCGAAATCAGCAGTCGAGTCTGAGAAGCCGGCTGCGGAAACGACGCCTTTCCAGCTGTCGTCGTAGTAGAGTGGGTAGCGCTGTTGGTTCTCTACATATCTCGCAAGCTCTTGTTTTAGTTTGTCTAGCCCAGCGTTGGCGATCGCGTCGTGGTTCAAGACGTCTTTGATGACCCATACAATTGTCGCGAACTTTGCTAACGACTTCCCGGCAAAGTACATGGAGTCTTGGGGTATGCGTTCGGTCATTGCGCGACGGAGATCTCGTTCTGCGACGGCGGCGATGAAGGCGAGGACTTCGGGTGGGTAGCGCACTTTGGCGTTGGCGCTCATGGTTGGGTTCCATGGGCCAAAGTGCATAGTTAGGGGGAGGTTGGGTTCGATGAAGGTGAGCTTATCGCCCCATATGGCTGTGGCCATGCCTTTGGTTGTGGTGCGCAGGCGCAGGTTTGTAACTTGGTTTCTCATTTCTGGGTCCAGGGACTGGATGTGATGCGGCAAGGCGAACGTGAGCAGCGGTGAATTGCCAATCTTGGTGTACCGAAAAGTGTAGATTCCTTTGCTGTCTGGAACCACGGCAGTGAGTCTGGCTTCGCATACGAATGTACCGCAAGCTCGGTCGTATAGGGCCTCTCCTTCGGCACCTAGGGGGTTCTTCGCTACTTGAATCGTGCCTTTGAAGGCCGCTGGACCAAGCAACGTGTTCGGGTTGAGCCTGACGAATCTTGTGGCATCGTAGTCGAGACTCGCTATCGGATTGACATACATGACCCAGCAATGCCCGTTCTTGTCTTTCAGGCGATACTTGACTGTATTGTGTGACATGACTATCGGTCCGGCCAAATCCACGAAGCCACGACCACCTGTCTGTATCATGGGCGTTGCGCCTCGGTAGCCAGCTGTAATGAAGTTCATGCCTTGCACTACAGGGAAGGTAATTTTGGGTTCTTGAGCTGTTGAATGTGCGTTGAGGTTGATGTTGACGGAAAACGGGAGATGGGTATCTGTGGTAAGAGTCGTTCGCGCATCGAGTTCGACTGCGCTGAGAATGAGATGCTGCTTATGGAGCGGGTTGATGTAGCCTTTCGCAGGATCTCCAGGTTCAAACACCAGATCCTTTTCTTCAGTATGGGTTACACACATGCCCCATGTCTGCACCATTCCCACATCCAATATCCATTTCCCCCACCAGATGGAGTAAGGATGCGTCCAGATAGGCTGATTTTGCCGTCCTAAGAAAGCGTTGGCGTAGAACTTGTTGGTATGCATAGTTGTCCTATCATCATCCTCAACTCCCGTCCTAGGCACTGGGTGATGACGGCCAATGGGCACTTGCGGAAGGATATCATCTTGCTGTATAGGTGTAAAGATATTGTCGGGAGGTGTCTCGTCGGGAACAGTGGAGGTGTTATAGCCGAGCGAGCTCTTGATGCCTTGACGGGTTTCGCGCCATGATCCGAGCCAGCTGTCTTTCTTAGTGGGTTTCGATAGCGCGTAAGCGTTGGGAAGTCGGGACTGCGCTGGGCCCATAGAAGTTATCGTAGGGAATCGCGTAAGTTATTAGGGCGAGTTGATCGGTGTAAAGTGGAGGGTCCGGCCAAAGCGGTGTTTGTATGCTTGTTGGTATAGTAATGTCTCATGTATGGATACTGCGATGGCGGTCAATAGATCTCTAGGGGTGATAAAGAGAGTAGAGTATGATACCTGCAGCGGTGAGAGATGCATTTTCCGATGTCGCTACTGTGATGACCGCAATGAGACATGGGCAGTGACGACCGATCGGTTTGCTCGATACCGCGAGGTTTGCGCATTTGCGCAGTCAAACGTCAGTATCTATGCTGCATAACATTGCAAAGTGTCACAGACGGAGAAGACGATCGGGAGGTAGTGTACGTGTCGCTCGTAACATGTAATCCTGGAACACTTGGTGGCAGAGTTGGAGGTCACGATGTCACGATCCACGTGGAATGAGTTCGCTAACGCGCCTTCCCAAACAATCGCCAGCGCATGATAGGGGTGAATAAAGAAAGGCCAAATGTTGGTCCACGTTCGATTTCTGGCACAAGCCAAACCTATCACCCTTTTCTCAAGCCAGCGGCTTCCGCAGTGGCGCGATGACACCCTGCTTAACGATAACCCTCGGTTTCGTAACATCTTGATGCGTCTTCTTCGTGACCCACTCCTTGCCCTTCGGTACGCGCAGACTTCTCTCGTATTGTTCCCTGTTCTCGAACGGAAACGGTAGCTGACTAGCCATGTACTTGACGTTAGGCTTCACTCTCCTCTCATTGATGATGACCTTGTCCATTTTCTTGTCCTTCCTTCTATCGGCATCGATACCAGGCTTCTTCGTGACAGTTTTGGCGCCGAGATTGCGTTTCTTTTCAGCCTTGGACATGCCATCGCCTGTCCAGGAGCCCCAACCGGGTAGGAATGAGACCTCCTCAGTTGCTTCTTCATCCGCGACCGTAGCTTTCTTTTCGGCAGCGAAGTCGGCGTCTACGTCGTCACCAGCGAATCCCTTTGCAGTGAGAGCCTGATTGCGCATGACGACATCAAGATCGATGCCCTCGTCTTCAACGCCTTGCTCGTCCTGGTCTTCGTCGTCGTCCTGACCACCTAGTACAGTCGCCCAGCCATCATCGTCGGCTGTAGTAACGTGCTGCTTTAAGAAGTCGTCAACTTTGGTTTCTTCAAGTTTCGCATCTTGCTTTGACCTCTTTTGAGACTTGGGCTTGGATGCAGGCTTAGGCTGAACGATGGTCGTCTCCTGCGTAGAAGTTTTTGCATAACCTGCGACTGGGAACAGCTCAGGCTCCTTTGTGGCTTTCTTCTCCTTCTTGGCCTTGGTCAAGAAAGGGTTAGACGCGCCGCTGCCGTTCTCTACATGTGGCGGCGCGGCAGCTTTGCGCTCTCTCCGAACGTTGTTGGAGAGACCGTTCATGCCATTCTTCTTCTGGCCGGGCTCAGGAGTGGATGATGCATCTGCAGCAGGCTCTTCGCCTTCTGCAGCAGGGTCGGCACCATTCTCGTCGTCAGAGCCCGCATGCTCCTCGAATTCACTGCGGTTGATCTGTATAGCTGGAGCTGCGACCTTGGCATTGGGTCCGTACTTTCTCCGTCCAGCCTTGGTAGCGTTCTCGTCGATTTCAGCGTTGTCGCTCTCTTCTCCAGCGAGTTCACGCCATAGAATTTCGACAGCTTCGTCGTTCTGCGCGCGCTTCGCAGCCTCAGATTTCTGCATGAAGGCCATTTGACCCAGCTTTGACTCCTTGGTCGAAAAAAGGTTTTGCTTGAGCTTGCCGAGTGACTGTTGCAGTGCGTCGTTGTCCGATTGCTCATTGTCATCATCGCTCTCCTCTTCCTCACTTGGCACATCGGATCCTTCCTCGTCGTCATCGCGGACGATCTTACCCTCAACACGGCGACGTAGCTCTTCGTTTCGTCTCGCCATCTCAGTTACGCCGTCGAGTGCATCTTGGTCCCAGTTCGCTCTTCCGGTGGCCTTGATGCCCTTGGCCCACTTGCTCTCGCGGTGCTTGGCACCCATGCGTTCCTCTGCTCTCCGGCGGTCATTGTATTCGCGCTCCTCATCCGATAGATCCACGCCATCAGCCTTGAGCTGCTCACGTTCCTTCTCCAGCAACTTCTCCCGCTCCCTACGGTGCACTCGTCGATAAGACTTACTCTTAATCTTCTTGATACGCTTAGCGCGAACCTCTTCGCGGAACAGCAGCTCTCGTTGCATCCGCAGTTCAGCGCGTCGCTTGAGCACCTCTTCGACAGGGAGTTTGTTTGTCTGGAGCTCTTCCCACTTCTGTATTTTCTCCTCGTCTTCCTTGCCGTTCGATAGACCGCTCTGCTGAAGTATAGATTGAATGGTGCTCTCAAGGTCGTTCGTAGGCGCGGCGGTGGTCGTGGGCAGGAGCGTTTTCTCTCCCATGGCTTCACCTCCACTTGCATTCTGCAGAGGAAACATCAGGTGTTCGGCACGGCGGTTACGCTTGATAGTGTCCGTCCACCTCTCGAGGGTCTCGTTCGCTTTGGCATTAGCTGCAGCGCGGTCGAGCTTGTCTTGCTGTCGCTTAGGTAGAGGAGCATTTAGTTTCCTAGCAATATCGTTTCGCTTCGAGGACTTGTCGTCTTGTAGCAACTTGAGCGCCTTCTTCTTGTCTGCGTCGGCAACCTTAGGCTTGAAGCTAAGAAGATCGACTTTCCTAGAAATACCAAATTCATCCGGTGCAGCCGATTCGTGAACATCCACTCTTCTGCCTTTGGGTTTGTCGTCTTCTCGCGTAGCCAACGAAGAGATTAAGTTCTGCAGTTGTGCCTGGCGGTTCTCCTCGTCATCTTCTTCGTCGGATGAGAGGTCGGATGCGCCGTCTGCTCCCACATCTTCGCCTTCGCTTGGCTCCTCATCGCTACCGTCGAATGCAGAATCCTGCTGCTTCTTTTTCTTCTCTCTTCGTTCTTCGGCCTCATACTCCTCGTATTGATCCAGGGCTGTAGCCAGATCGATAGCATCTTCACCCAGATCATCGTCTTCCTCCTCCTCCTCATCTGCACTTTCGCCCTCGGCAAGATCAATATCGCCATCCTCATCCTCCATATCTTGTTCCCGTTTTGACTCCTTTGTCCTTCCTTTGTGGTTCTTCGAGCTACCTCTGAACGTGTAACCTTCGAAGCGTTCTTCGTCACTATCACCGAATGCTTCGTCCGAGTCGATACTCTCGTCATCATCGTCGTTGTCTACATGCCCCATTTTCCAGGTATTGCCATCAGAGTCACTTCCTTCATCGAAGCTCTCGTCACCAGACCTTCTCTTGCGCCTCTTGGGCCCGTCTTCCTCGTCCTCGTCCTCTTCGTTTTCTTCATCGTCACCGCGTGCGCGCTTACGATTGAAGGCGGGATCAAATTCGCCTAATCGGTTCTTGCGCACTTTCGCATCGTCTGGGTTTTCGTACTGTGCGATGGAGAAAGCGTCAAGGGCACGCTTCTGCGCTTTCTTGGGGTTTCTTGATTTTGCATGCCCTTTCCCAAAAGCGCCGCCGCTTTGTATCGAGCTTCGTGCTACTCGAGGCGGCATTTTGGCGATGTGGTTGAAAATAAATTGCGGCAGAGCGAGATGTTAACCTTCCGACTTTGCACTTTTCTGACGCACGGGCCACGCCACCTCCGCTCCAAACTCCGCAAACTCCTCGAAGAATGATCGGTACCAAGTGTACGACGTCGTCGCAGCATCGCTCGCTACACCTGAAGAGCATAGTCAAATCGCCGCCATGAGATCCACGCCCTCTCTCCAGAAGATGCTGCGGCGCCTACCGCTCTCCCCCAAACAAGCTGGCAAAGAATACTACAAGGGAAACCGCGTGGGATCAATGGGCACCATCAACAGATTTGGAAATTTCACACCAGACTGGAGCAAGATCCGGACATTTGTATACCCGATACAAGGCACCAAGAACAGTGAGGTGCGTACAACAGTCTAAAAATATTGCGACTAGTTAGGGATATGAGAAGGGCAATCGAGACTAACATCCCCGCAGTTGACACCCTTCGTCGACGCCAGTCTAGAAAAAGTACGAGAACTCGATACTGGAAAGGCCGAAAATTACGAAAAGCGATTTACTGGTGAAGACTACTTGAGGGCGTGGAAGATGGCTGGTGGACATGACATCGTGGAGACGGAGAGTGGAGCGGTAGATACGGGCAGAAACGTGCCGACGCCATTCGAGGAGAGACCTGCGACAAAGTCATGAACAGGCCGGAGAACGGAGAGGAGAAGGCTGCGACGGCTTTGGTACGATACTGGTATTGGGACGATGTGAAGAAGCAATTCAAACGCGACATTATCCTGCGGAGGAAAACTGGCGCACGCGCTATGGTGTCGTGGATACAGGAATAGCAAGACATTTGGCGTAGATGACGTAACAGCACCATATCCAAGGCTTCGAGAGAAAACGGCGCAAGTATACAGCCAGGCGGCTTGACATGCTGTAAATATTGTACATTATCTGGGTATCAAATGCTCCTATCCCATTATACGTCCGACAGATCCTACACATATTTCGTCATCACACATCACATCTTCTCCCCCTTCGTCCAAACACTCTTCAAGCTTCCCTCCTCACCCCCCAAAAGTAATTCCCCCACTGCTGACTCCCCGCAACCTCCTTCCACCCCAAACCCGGCACATACATAACTCCCATACACTTCACACTCCCCCACCCCGGCTGTTTGGCAAACCAGCTCCTCAGCTCCTCTTCATTTACATATTTGTTCCACTCATGCGTCCCCTTTGGCACAATACCCAAAACATCTTCTGCAATTACATTCGTAACCAGCCAGCTCGTCCACGTCCTTGCAATCGTGCTCATTATCAACCAACCACCCAGTTTCACATGCGGTAGAACGTGTTCCAAAAACGGACCTGGGGCGTTTACATGCTCGATGACTTCGAAGAGCGTTACGATATCAAAAGCCTCTGTCTCTGATGTAGGGCGAGGCAAGTCTTCGATCGAGATATTTAGATATGTGAGTTTACCCGGCGAGGTGAGTGTGGGATCACGCCGTTTGTGCGCTTCGGCGATGGAGAGAACTTGTGGTGTGGGGTCGATGGCGGTAACGGATGTTGTGGTTGGTAAGCGTGCGGCGGATTCAGCGAAGATGCCGCCGCCACAGCCAATGTCTAGATAGCGAAATTTTTGCTGAGGATTTGGTGCGAAGGTCGTCGAACGACATCGCGTTATAAAATCGTGACGGAGAGGGTTCATGAGGTGGAGGAGGCGAGAAGGACCGTGGGGATCCCACCATGATGATGCGAGGGTGTTGAAGTGCGATACTTCTGTTGGGTCGACGGTAGAGTTCGGTGTTGAGTTGTGGTGATTTGGGGTGGTGGTGGATATGCATCGCGAGGCTGGTGGAGGTATTCGGAATTGTGCTTGTCTGGCAAGTGTTCGACTTCGCGGGGTTTGAGATAAGCCTCTTCGTATTGAGCATAATGCTCTAGAATTGATTTGTGGGTTCATCGTGACAATTGAGGTTTATGCTGTAGTGTTCGTGTTGGGAAGACGCGTTGATGTCATCAAAAGTTTAGATCTGCAGCCTCGGCCGTCTTGAGCTCTTAGTCATCCAATATCGATACCGTCCTTCAACAAGCGCTCGTCTTCAGTCTTTTATTTGGTTTATCACTGAAAGGGCACATCTAGCAAGCCGCATCTCTCACAAAACGACGTTTCGGCCATGTGGACAGCATCACGTTACTGGATTTTCTTCAGAAGAACGATGCTGGGTAGTCCCACATCGACTAAAGTGTGATGCCTCAATGAGCCCAATTGTAATGTCCACTCTTTCTACTGTGGATATACAAAGTCTCGAGCCCTGTCTGCCTTTCTGAACTGTCCAGGACTCGTAAAGGACTCGTAAAGAACTCACAGGAACCGTCTTGAGCTTTTGTAAAGCGCATCTGGCCTGCTTCGATGTACTGTGCTGGAGTTGAGACTTGCCATCATTTGGTTTCACTAGCGTTCGCCTGAACCAGCGGAGCGCCATTCTCTAGATTCCGACCAAGATGTGCTTAGTTGCTCGGCACAACGGGAGGCTGTAAGCGTTGTGTAGCGAAAGCGACCGTGACTACGTTAGTGTAAGCCATTAGGATGTTTTCTGTTGCAATTTGCACTTCATGCTACTCCATTTCCAAGTAGAACAAACGACACTTGTACCGGAAGCATAAGAAGCGACGTGTACTGTGACTCTCTGTGCAAGTACGGATGATACGGGGTCAAATTGAAGACTATCAATAGGACAAGCAAATCTTTGTATTCAATTGATTAAAAAAACAGCTATAAATGGCTATGACGAGTGTTCAGGAACTCCAGCCATTGCCGCGTACCTGCAATCCAGTGCTGAACACTGCCAGTACCCGCCAGCTTATCTAGATTCTCCGCCGCTTTCGTTGACTCCTGCACGAACTCACCGTAGCCTAGCTGAACAAACGCATCGCGTACGGACAAGATGATGACACGGGTCAAACGGCCATTAGTCATAGGGTATTTTTTAACTGCTCTCATTGCCCGATTCCAATAAAAGAATGCTCCTTCGAAATCGGACTTGATGTGGCGGATCTTAGCGAGTATGATTTGTAGGCGCAGATTTTCGAACTTGAGAAGCTTGACGCGCGCCTGAACCTCGAGACAAAGCGCATTCGCCTCATCGAGACGACTTTGAGCAAAAAGGGCCTCTGCTAGAGATAATTGCAGGCTAAATTGGCCGGTAGCTGCGCTGCAGCTCTGCTGCCGCCGTGCAAATTCGGTCCGAAGGTGGCTTTCTGCGGAGATGGGGTCATCGAGCTCACGCAGCGTGTCGCTGAGCTCACAGATAAGGTCGCGAAGATCTTCATCGAAAAATGTGGCGCCATGACGCTCTGTTATATTCCGCGCGGTTTCAAGAGAGGCTAGCGATTCATTGAAATTGCCCATGTATCGCAGATTTTCCCGAGCAGTACATGCTTGCGGGCAAGCACGACTTCCTCCATGGGAGACAGCTGACCAACAGGGGTCCACTGCTCCAAAGTTGACTTCGCTGCCGACATAGCCTCGGTCTGGATATAGTCCAGGGACCGTTGGATAATCCCCTGGCCGACTGCCGAATGCATTCTCTTATCCACAGTACATATTGGCCTGTCGTCGTCTGGACCTTGTACACTGTTGACTTTGTGCTCAGACTTCCCGTCAAGTCGAGCCAGAAGGCATCGCGACCATGCAATACACGAGTCCAGATATGGATGATCCAGGCCACGTGCTGCAAGTTCCGATTGATCAACTGCGAAGCGTTTCCAGTTCATGGTCGGAAATCGAGAAGCCTCGAGGAGAGTGAGCGCGAGATCGGCTCTAGTGCTTGTTAACAAGCAATCGAAGTTGTTCTCGAATGCCTTGACTACATGCTCGAGATGAAGAAGAAACGACGTTGTGTTAGGAACACTGAGTTTGCGTTAGACCCTGGATCGTATCTGCCATCAGGCCGACTTACAGAGGCTCAATATACTTCCATGGAATCGCTCTATACGTGACGATCAGGGCCTGCCGTCTCCAAAACACAGCGTGCTCTATAAGTAAGGTATCGCGAATTAGAAGCGCGACTTGCTCGTCTATCGAACAAGCTCGATCGAAGAGAGAAACGACTGACAATGACTCCAACAATTGAAGAGCGTTGCGAACTCGCGAAACATCCGAAAGCATACTCTGCAGGTCCGGACTGAGACCACTTTCAATCGCCTGCAGTTCTTCTACCTCGCCTTGTGCTGTCCACCGCTTGCGAGGAGTTGCTCCACGAAAGAGGAGATCTAGAGGTACCCTTTCGCCCGTCGGAAAATATGACAAAAGCGTTAGTAGTAGGTGACTATCCTCATGGCCGATATTGCTCAATCCTGGAACAGAAAGAGAAGTCGCTGCTATGGACTGAGCGTGCCAGTCAGTTGGCGTTGCCTGCAGCGTGTGCAAGGGTCTATATGGAGCTGTACAGTCGGAAGCCCTTCGCTTGCCTAAGATGATCGAGTCTGAAGCGAAGTTGTGCGTTTCGTCGATAAAGGGGCGCTTTGCTGGAAAGAGTCAGCGCTGAAATGGCAACAACAACTAAGCCATACACTGAATGCCAAGAAGAACATCGTTGATGCCTAAGGTCAATGCCTCGGTTCTCTTGGAGATTTGCGTAGTCCTGTGGAGACTTGTGAGAGCAGACTTGTACGCTGCAGGTTTGGCTCTCTCCCAGCTGTAGGCCGATGAGCAAAAGAGCCGCATAGAATTGTGCCCTGACTCACACGGACGCAGATGATAGTAAGCCGAGGAGCCCAGTGACTTTGTTCGAGGTGGTGCCAACGATTCCCGCAAATGTGTCGATGATACCCAACCACCTGTTTCCAATATGGAGCATCCGTGTAACCTTTTTCCTAACATCTTGAGCACTTGGCAGGTCATGTTGGATTTCCTTGACAATCGGCAGAACGGACGTGTGAGATTGATGTTGTTTTGCAAACACAACACAATATATTCGTCCAAATGCAGTTTCACAGCTAATGCTTCGATCGATTTGCTCAACAGCACTGAATATCCTAGCGCTGATTCCGTGTCCGTGATTTTCGTCAAGACTACTGAAACTCGTAATCGCTGTGTCAAAGATCCGATAGGTTTTGACAAGGTTGTTGACGTCGGTGGTCAGTGGCTCATCGACTGGTTGTAGAATCGAAGATGTCGACGAAGTAGAGGCGGAAGCAAGAAGCGTCTGAGTTTGCAGAGTGGGCCTCTCAGACCGATCAAGACGACGCTGCCGTTGCCTTTCCCTCTTTCTTGTTGGCGCTTCGTGTTCTGTAACAACGCCACGGAACAGACGGGGCGCCTCAAGCCACGCTTGCTGTAAAATTGAACCCTAGAGGTATGTGAGCTGTAGTCCCACAACATGCGGAACTCACCGTACTTCAGCTGGACTGATATTGTCGTACTGTCTGTTTATAAGTTTATGGCAAAGGCACGACATGATTGCAGGCAGGGTCACTAGAACATCCGGTCCCTAGCTTCAATTTAAGGTGCCAAGAGGCCCAAGCTTACCCCATCAATGGGCTGAGGGCCGCTAGCTTGATCAGCTCGAATTATTTACGACGAAGCCAATCTGCCTCAATCTGGACTAGCGCTAGCATGCGCCAAGATTTCTTCACTGTGGAGGAGATCCTGCAGCGCTCACCGACAACGCACCAGATTGATGCGGGCCTCCAACCGCATTGCGTTCCTGGATGGCACGCCAACATGAGCCCTGGCGTGTTGCTAACTGCGCGCATGCACCGGCTTGCCCCTGCCGCGATGTGCACTGGTTACAACAGTCCTTTTCCGGGGTTCAAGCCGATTCAGTAAGGCAAGGCAAGGGTGCAGCACGATCAATGCAATACGTCCAGCTCAACTCGGCGCGTGTGCGTCGTGCTGTCGTGTGCATAGCAAATCTTCGGCACCACTATTGAAGCCTGCGTGCGACTTGCTGTAGGCCAGCGCTCCAAGTGGTTTGGCAGCCACATCCTACACCCTCAACTGGCGCGGATGCGGTATAGAGAAGTCGTAACAAAGACAATGGACAAAACACGTGAATACGAAGTTGGCGGCAATGAAGTGGAAGAAATCTAACAACCAACTGTGCCTAGCAACAATGGAATGGATGCATTCCGTCCATCTATGTCATCACTTCAGCCACCTGCTCTCTAGGCAGGGCGAGTCCCAATATAGTCAATCTCGTCTGAGGTGTTTTGTTATTTGGTGTACCCACTTTGCGGAGGGCACGACGCATCATCCAAGGCTATGGGGAATCCAGACCAGTGTTACAACACTCGAGGTCATGCCACTTAGGCTCACATTATAGATACTGATATGGACTGGAGGAGTTTAGTGGAAACGTTGTTGGTCTGTACTGTGTTGTATTGTACTATTCTGTAGCATGTTCAGATCAGTTCTTCACATATTGTTGCGAGGAGTTGGCGCTGCTCAGCTCAATCACCAGAACACTCTCCGTCAGTGGCGTTAATCACGTTTCGAAGAACTGAAGATCCATGGTTTGAGCCTGTTTTGAACGAGAGAAGACGAGCGACTCGATCTGACGTCAATTCTGAGTCCCTAGCTGCCTTCATCACTGTTCTTGGCCGAATAGTTGACGAATTCACTATCTTTCAAGAGGCAGTTGGGGATCGTCTTTAATGTAGCCACAGCCACTGCTGGCCAGTCATGCGACTCACAGTGAGGCAATTCACTAGAAGGCACGATATTTTGTCGAGAAACAACTCGGTTTCATTCGCCAAATATCTTCATCTTTGGAGATGGGCACTGTCTGTTCTTGACACAGTTTAGTTGTTATCACAGAGGCGCGAAGAGCATACCAGAACAGTCCAGTTCTATAGAGCCAATCCTTGTCAAGCCACTGAGCCTTCCATTTGCCATGCAGACAACCATCTCATTCTCGGAGATTTACCTCAGTTCAGTCAATGCAAGCCACTTCCTGCAAGTCGATTGTAGTACTATGACCAAAGTAATGCAATCGTCGTGGTGTCAGTTATCCTGCCAATTCTTTCCAACGTCTAGCGGCTAGACAATTTAACTATAAAGTCCTGCGTTCTTTCTTCAACACGGCAATTCCCAACTTCCCCAAATCTCGTTCACATCGATACTTCACAGCAAACCCTAGCCAAAATTAAACATAAGCACCCCTGCCATAACCAACCATACCGTACCATCGAAATAAAGAATCGTACGAAACGTGCAAGCAAAGTGAGTTCGAATGACTTGATTCGCCAGATGTATGCTTGTTGATCTTGGTATTGCAAAAGATGTGTACAGAGATGACGACAATTTGGAGCTGCGGTCACATTCAAAAAGTGCAAACGGTCTTCACTTGTAGCAATCCAAGCTCCTGCGTTAAGGTGTATCGGGAAAGGGACGTCCCTGGAAACTGTGGCGACACAAAGTGTAATACGCCACCATCTTCTACTTAGCACAACGTTGGTGTAGTACTGCTAGAATAGTCAGGGGTGGATGCGGGTGGGAACGCAATACCGTGCTTACAGGGCAGTTAGGGAGCAGTATGGAGGCGGTACAAGTCACTTGTGCTTTTTAAAACTCATTACGCAGTGCCAAACAACCTACCCAATTCACTTACGTTACGTACTTGCCATGTTTAGCCAACTTGCGAAGTTTCCAATACTGTCGAAAACTTTATAATCTACAAAAGCAATCATATTTAAGCGGGGCTCCCAGTGTCAGCTATTGGCGCTTCCGCACAGTGTTTGGACCAGACAGCCATTGGTCGACATCTCACGCTCGCGCACGGGCCGCCACTAGACCCCGCTGTCTCCTGAAACTCTCTTATCTAAGGCTTACCGCGGCTGCTTATGAATTCAACCAAGCAAAAAGCTTACTCAAAACAGTCCACAATGGCACTGGATCTTCACATTCCGACTTGTGTTCACAGACCTCAGCATCCATTGCATCCTCCACCGGCCAACAGACCTTTGAGAATTCGAATTCAAGGGCCACTTGAGACCATACAGAAATTGCTTCCTCACGTCTCATGGCATCCTATCATGTCATATCCCCAGCCTGGGGGAGTGGAGCTTGCAAGGATAACCCATCAAGTGTTATACCAACAGGAAGGGGATACTTCAGCTGATCCAACAGTGAAGGATGAGTACTTGGCTTGGGTTATGGAAGGAAGAAGACCAACTTGGTAAGGCTGAACTCACCAGAACACCACGCAATATACCAACTGAGATGACTTTCTAGCAAGATCGACTACTATGGCGTCACGTTTGACCATCTAGTTCATCCCGGCGACGAAGATCCTGAAGTACTTGTAATCAACATCATCGAAGTGGACAAAGGCGGAGTGTACGGAGATGGTGGGATCTTCGCAAATGAGGTTCTACTTTTTGCTGTAGATCCAACTGAATTCACAGGCAAGAAAGTACTAGCTGTGCCGAGATGTTGTCAACATAAGAGAGGTACACAGGATCGGAAGCTAATAAATGCCATGGTTATGGAGCGAATTAGTGAGGTATAAGAACGTAATACTCACATATTTAATTATTACTGCAGCTCTAAGTTGCTCTAGAGCTTTATTCTCTTATAGTCTGTTACTTGGTCAGGTGTTCATCACTCAAAAATGGTTAAAATCCAAAGGAGTTCCAGATGGAATCGTGACGCCGGCTTCAGCGTCTTTTAAATTTAGTAGCTCATGCGAGGACACCCACACGCAGGGCTCTCTAATTCTCCAACTTGTCGCCTTTCCGGGATAAGGTAATCACGCTCGACTATAAGAGCGTAGCTTTAATCTGCTACTCATGAGCTCTCCTCTCGTCTTATACGTTCTAAATAAAATAGCCCTGCTTCGCAGAGCAATAAGTAAATGTGTGCAGTATAGTTATGTAGACATCCGCACATTCCTACTATCTATTTTTTCGCACAATGCGGGTGTAACCGTCCGACTTCTCTTATGCAAGGGCATCGCCAGAGAAGCGCAATGCAACCTACTATTGTGGCCAGAACCCGCATTAGACACATCGATTCCTCGTAGAAGATCTAAGATTATATGAAAAGCCAACGCAACCAGCGCTTCGAACCAGTCACACCGTTTATTACCCCTACATGGCAAACTAGCCAGAAGGTATACTTTGACAAGAACGCCAATAAACTGAGTGGATGTCACCTTCGTCATTATCAGTATTATTACCACCATTAACATTTTTCCATTATTTTGCGTGCCGCTTCTGACACAAGGCTAACAGGAACTTTCTAATATTGCAGTGAGGTTCATAGTAAGAGTAAAGGCCCTTCTATATGGTTAAATACAGTAACTAGCTTAACAAAGCTCTTTCTTTGAGGTAATCTGTAAGGACATAGCCTCTATCTACTTACTACTACATACCTCAGAGTTAGTTCTATACACTTCGAAGTATGTAGCTAGAGATAGAGGCCTGCCTTACTACTTGGTAAGCACTAGTCCTAGCTAGGCGTAGCACTAGACTTGGTGCCCCCAAGCTAGCACTAGCTCCTCTTCCTCTACTATATAGTTGCCCGCATACTCAGCCTCTCCTAGGTCTGCGTCTGCTATTCTCTACTCCGAATACAAGCTATCTTTCAACCAGTTGCTCTTCTGTGCGTGAAGTCTGCCTTACATAATCTAATGAACAGCGAGTATACCTAGGTAGACACTTTATATATCAGACGCGGCAGCAACCACGCGATAGTAATTTTGAGTGTGAAGGGCTACATATCTTTCTAATTATTAACAGCACAAGAACAACACAAACTTTCAGCATGTAATGAACAGAAAAAGCGCAGAGTTTGAGTGTTATAACGTTGAAGTACCCTTCCTTTTTTCTTTCTTGCGCTACAGGTGGTAGTCTCGCATACGTCGCCCCTATTAATCCAGAAACTTGCGCTTGCAGAACCTACTACAAGCTAGATGATCTTCCGGATGTTCTTGTCTAGATTCTGGATTTTTAAGACACCTGACCTCTCGCCACTTAGGGCTGAGTCCTAAACCTTAATTTTATCTTTATAACACTAGGTACTATCCGGGTTGTGGCAAAATTAGCCATTTGTGTGGCTCCCACTAGCTAGAGGTTGCGCAGGGGCGCAAGTGGATGCCGCGAGGGCTCCGCTGACAGGAACAAGAATAGCGAGGAAAAAGTTGGCGTGCATTATTGCAGAGAAAACTGTATAGTTGGTAAGGGCACTTTTTTCTCTTATTTATTTGGTAGCACTTATTATTATACTTACTAGGGGGCCAGTTTAGTGATGGCCCTACAGCTCTGTAGGATATATAATAATTTAGCTAGCTAATAGAACATTACACGAGTTAGGGGTAAAAAAGCGACTCATATATAGAAAGTAGAAGGTCTAGTACATAGTACCGAGGTGGACGGCGTAACGCGCATGACCGCGTAACGCTCACCCCCACCAAAACAACACCATCTTTCAACACCTAACAACTCCACTAATATAGATCTGATCTAGGAAGCAATTAATAAAATTTATCTACGCGCACTAGGCGTATCTTTCTTATATACAAAGTTTGCAGAAAAGTATAGTGTAGTATAATTTACGCTCTTTTAAAGACACTAAGGTGTTTTAACCTTGCGTAACTTTAAAGCTTAAAATTAACAGGCTCTTTGTCTACAATAAGAGCTAGAGCTTATGTAGTATATTAAATAGCTTACTAGGTAAGGCCTTCTACTTATATAAGCTATGATATAAAATTTTGCTTTATAGATTGCAAGAAGAGAGGTTAGAGTATACTAGGTTAATTACTTAGTCTACTAGCACCTTAATAAGATTATTTTTAGATAGATAATAGGTATTAATAATAATTGCTATAAAGCTTATTTTAAAAAAAGTATAGTCTATACTTTAATTTCCTACGTAAGAAAATTAAGTAGTACTATATTAACGCGCGTTATATATATAATATATATAAAAAGGGCTTTCTTCTTAGTTTTGTAGAAAATTTAAAAAGAATCTTTAGTAAGCCTTTATATAAGCAAAAAAAAAGTACTATTTAGAATAGCTTATAAGAGTAAATTACACTCCTAGCCTACATCTATGCTAATAGATCTTACCTAGCGTCTGCTCTTATATATTAATTAACTTTAAGATTAATATAGGCACTTAGTTATAAGCCTTTAATTTTAAAACTTATTATATTTAAATTACTTTATTACTCTTTAGCTAAATAAATAATAATATTAGTTTTGCGTAGCTTAAACAAGTATTTGATTATAACACTAAAGTAAAGACTTAACTCTTCTATTAATTACTTATTTTAGATAGCTATAAGTTTTATTAAGTACTGTAATTAAAATAAAATTCTTTTTATAGTTTATTTTCTTTATTTAACTTATACGCTGCAGCCTCTTAATATTGCTCTATTTTAGCCTTTCTTATTAGATTACTAGGCTAAGATATCTAGAATTCTAAAAAGGAACTAGGGCCTTACCTTAATAAGCAAGAGGAATTTTTTTCCCCTTTTTTACTAAGCCTACTAGGCTTCCTTTAAGAAAAATATAATTCTAAAAGCTTTTAAAGCTATAGGCCTTTTACTTTTTAATTTTAAAGTTATATTAAAGAAATTTAGTATTAAAAGCCTTTTAAGTAGTAGTAGTAAGTCTTTAGGCTTAAGTACTTTAAACTAGAAAAAAGTTGAACGCCTACTACGTAAAGTAGTAAAAAATTAAATTAATAAATAAACTTAAATACTAAGCTATGTTTATTACTAAATCTTAACTAAAAGACTTTTTTTAAGTATAAGATTAATGGCCTACGTAAGGCTTTAACTAATAAAAAAATACGTAAAAAAAAAGTAAGCTTCTTCTACTTTAAGAGCCTAAGAAGTACTAGAGTAGAGCTATAGTCTAGTCGTTAAGAAAGGTAAAGAAGGCACATAATTACTAACAACTCTAAAAGCGCAGGAAAGAGCAGGTACAAAACTAGAAAGCTATAATAAATTGGCATTATAAGAAGACAAGGTAGGCAAAGGTAAAGAAAAAAAAAATAAAGCAATAAGTAAGGGCTATAGGTTAATTAGTAAGAGAGAAAGAGAAGGCTATAAGAGTTGCTAAATAAGCCTTTAGGGCAGCTGCTTGCGAGGCTATAAAACAACTCTAACAATCTATTTATTTATTTTTAAGGTATTAAAAGTGGTGGTTGTTGTTGTTGTAGTCTATATAGGTTTTCTAAAAAAGTAAAAAGCAGCTGCCCTCTACTAATTAGTCGCAAAAGTCAAAAAAAGATTGTGTGTAATTAATTAAATTTGAAATAGTAAGTAAATAAGGTCTACGCGCTAAGCGCTTAGAGCTAAAAAGCTTAGACTACTAAGCAAAATTAGAGTTAAAATATATGCTAAAAGTACTAAAAAACAACACTAATTTAAACGTGTTAAACAGTAATTACTAGCTTATAGCTAGCAACAAGATTGCAATGAAAGTAGAGAAGGTAGAGAAAAGTAAAGATATGTACGTTACTATAGCAAAAGCCTATAATACTTTATAAAAGCTTTTTACCTACTATTTCTTACCTTTAAAATCTTCTATACTATTTAGTAATATATATAAACAACTTATATATAAATAATATAATATTTAACTATTTTTTTTATTTAATATAAAGACTAATAGCTTATATTAAGTAAAGTTAAACCTTACTAAGTTACTATATAAAAAGCTATAGTAGTAAATTATAAAGCCTATATCTACTTTTATTTAGTAGACTTTTTAGTTAGTTATAGAGAAGCTATTAGTAGTAGCTTTTATAGTGATTAAGTAAATATAAAAGTTAAATTTTATTATTTATTAATACTTTATTAATGCGTCTAGTATTATTAAAATTAAAGTTATAATTAAAGTTGTAAAAACCTTATTTAGTAGCAAGTTTATTAAATATATTATGCATATTAACAGTTTAGGTATAGTAATAGTATATTATCTTACTAATCTTCTCCTGCGCAAATATGACTTTAGTAAAAAGACCTTATAGTAGCTTTATAAAGAGCAAAAGCGTGTTAAAACAGCTATTAAGTAGCTAGAATAAACTAATAAGTAGGAGGATTTTGTAAGTTGCCTCTAGAGATAAGAGAGCTGTGCTTAGATAGTAACGCTGTTGTTGTATATTTACATCTAAGTATAGGCGCTAGAAACGCCGTGACTGCAACACTACTAGAATAGTAATAGAGACAACAGAAGTTGCGGTTTTTAGTAAATAGTTATTAGTTAAGATAGGTAGTTAGAGAGATATTGCGCATCTTTGTTTCTATTTAAATATGCAACACACTAATTGCGTGCTAGCAATACTAAATAAGAGGGCAAAAGCCTAGATACCTATTGTTGGCAATAAATCTTTTTTTACTAAAAAAGTGTCTACAAAATGTGTAGTTATATTAAAAGATTGTCTTAAAAGGCTAAAGCTTAACAATTTATAAAAACGTCTTGAAAAAGTAAAAAGAGCAGCTTTAAAGCACTTAAAAAAATTACCTAAAAAAAAGGCTTATTGTAAGCTTTATAGGTAGTAGAGAGCCTTAAGGTAGTATTACAGCTTAACTATTGTCTACCTTACGCACAAGGCGCGCGATTCAAACTCTAACTTAATTTTTATAGTTATACATATTATTTAAGCCTTATAAATCTTACTACTTGAATATCTTGCGATAGGAGCTATTGTGTAAGGCTCTACAGCCTTAAGTTTAGAAGTAGTTTTAGTGTTTAAACCGCGCGTTACGCAGTTATACGCATTACTCCGTCTACCTTAGTATTATAGGAATAATACACAAAAATGTAAAACAAAAATAAAATATAGCTTTTATAGTAAGTAATCTTTGTGTAAGACATACCTTAACTATTAAACATAGCATAATACATAACAGAACTGCACGTGATAAGACAACACGTAATAAGACAACACGTAATAAGACAACACGTAATAAGATAACACGTAACAATATATACAAGTATAACGTAGCTTTATTACACCTATCTCTAAGTAGTTAGTCTGTTACTGTTTTTAATTATAGCAATTGCCTAACAAAATAACTGTTATTGTTAATTATTGTTAAACTATTAGTAATGCTAAGAAAGCAACTTTGGCGCTGCAGAGGGCTCTTTAACTCTCTATTATTATAGTAGTATATCTACATTTTACTATGGTATTAAGAAAGAGTATTAAATGTAGAGGCCGTCTTATTAGGAATTGTGTCATAGATAGTTGTATATTAGCTAGATTTGCTAAGCTCGCTTATCGTTAGCTTGCCTACTTGTAATTGTGCTTATAAGCTGTTTCTTACCTGCAAGAATACTTGCAGGTATTATTGCTTAAGATATACACACATTATAATTTTTAGCTATCTTTTACTATCTTCTGTAGTGTAAAGCAAGTACTATTGCCTAAAGCCACCTCTAACAGAATAATACTTTTATCTAATAGGCTAATAGTCTACAGATAGCTCCCTTAACGCAATTTTATACTTAAAGCAATTAAAAAAGCTAAAGCCCTACTATATTTAAACTTTTTAGTGCTCTTTAAACTTAGTTAAAGCCTATTACACCTAAAAAGCCTAAAGAGCGTACTTAAATCACATCCTTAACGCTTAAAAAGCGCATTAACGCTACAAAAAAGTAATATAATAAACTTTAATTTTTATAATAATTATAGAAGTTAGAAGAAGAAGTGGCAAAACTACAAAGGGTTAAATAAGAAGAAATTCTAAATATACTAATAGTACTAACTACAATATCTTACGCGTAGAACGCACCTAAAGTAATACAAGCTTTATATGTGTAATACGCGTTAAAACTTTAAAAAAATAGTAAAATACTAGATTAAAACCCTTAAAAACACATTATAAGTATTTATTTTATAAAGTAGCGTTTTAGCTATTACCATAAGAGTATAAAAGAGGTTATAATAAAATAATTTAGGTAATATAGCATGTTAAAGTAAGCATTTAGAAGCTTTAGCATATACACTATAAGCGCTCTTTTAAAGCAAAGAAAGAAGTACTAATACAAGACTACTTTAAGTAATATTTACTTAATTTACTTTTAAATTTTATTAACTATAGCTTTTAAGTAGCTACTACGTACGCGAAGGCTATGCAATAAAAAAACTAAACTGTTTAATTTTTTATAACTTACTTTAACGTTCTTAAGAGTTAACTTATTATATATACTAAAGCCTAGAGAGTTTAGTAT
The DNA here is from genome assembly GCA_009289805.1 of Alternaria gansuensis. Classification (NCBI taxonomy): domain Eukaryota; kingdom Fungi; phylum Ascomycota; class Dothideomycetes; order Pleosporales; family Pleosporaceae; genus Alternaria; species Alternaria gansuensis. Next base: position 284,884 of record WBOK01000024.1, on the reverse strand, counting down.
GTTAAGACCTAGAACTAGGACTCGTGGAGAAGTCTTCACGAAGACGTCGGCATTCTTAGACAATAGCCTAACGAGCAGCTAGCAGTCACGTGATTGCTTAGTGCTTAGTGCTCTTAGCACGACTAAGCACACTAAGCATACTAAGCAGAGCATACACTTGTTAGTATATAGTAGTAGGCATTAAGCCCTTATAGCTTAGTGTGTTTAACTTTAAGTGAAATCTAAAGATTACTTAATTTTTAACTTCTTTATGTTATTTATATTGTTTTACTAAACGTGCTAACACACCCCTGTGCTATTATATTAATCTACTAATTGTGCTAGTATAAACTCCTTGTCTATTGCACTTACTTATTTCTTAAAAACTAATATAAATTATCTATAGACAATCTTTACACTTTAAACACTTTTAAAATAAGTAATACTGCTATAGACACCTTTGCTAACATCTTAACTACAAAAATAACTACGTAAGCTAACAAGCCTAACACCTACTATAGTAACTATAATAAACTTAAAGCATAGCTACTTTAAGTTAATAGATACTTTTATATTAAAAAAACTAAAATTAATAATAATAATATAGTTATATAGGCTTTTACGTTTCTAAGAGAAGCTACTAAAAAATAAGCTAACTTTATTCTTTATTAATACATAGACATTACTATTAATAATAATATTAATAAGGTACTTATTAAAGATTAGAATAACTTTAAAACAGAAATAAAAAAAATATTCTTACTCTTTAAAAAATCTATAGTAGTAGAACAAAAAATTTAAAAGTTATAATAAACTTGCTCTACAGCTAACTATACAATAAAATTCTAGTAGTACTAAATAGTTATTAAATAAAATAACAACGCTTTAATATAGATATACTAATAAGATTTTAAACTAGCTATATATATAGAATTTATATAAAGTAGAGTTACTCTTAACACGCTTAATAAACTTATAGCTAAAGCTATTTAAGTAGATAATAACTTTTACAAGCTTAAGCTAAAAAAATAACTATTTTTATAAAAAAATTGTATACTTAAAAATATAAATATTTAACTACGTTAAACTTATTAACGCCTATACTTTAACTAAAGTTAATAATAAAGCTATACTCCTAAGACTTTAAAATACTATATAACTAATAGCTACAAGCTTATACACTTTAATAATCTTAATAAAAGTCTAAAAAGAAATAAGCTTTAACACAATAAGAATAGTAAAAAAAGAATTACTTACTATATATATAGCAAAGAAAGTTATATAAAGCAAAACTACTAGAGCTAAGGCAAAGTAATATAATAGTTAAATGTCCTTTACTATATAGTACTTAGCAACAATCTAGAGGAAAAATAGAATATTATTACTTAACCTACTATTACAGTCTAAGAATAGAACTAGGCAAATATTAATAGTCTAAATAACCTCTTTATAATTACTCTAGAGGAAGCCTTAGACGACGACGTCTCTAAGATAATACTTAATAAAGAAATAAAAGTAACTTTAGTTAACTAAACTAAGTATAAAAAGATAGCTAGGTTTGAAAAAACCTACTAGCCCTTTACACTAGTAGTAAAGGAAGCACTAATAGCCTAAGACTAGGAAATTTTACTACTAGCTATACAGAAATACCTTACTATGCTAAATAAACAAGATATTAATATATAAGTACTACTATTCTTAGAAATACAATACTTAAATAACTTAGCTAAGAAAATTAATATTCTACTAAGGTAGCTTAAACAACTTAAGAATATCTTTATAAAACTTTATAAAAAAATATTAATAAAATACTACTAGTATACTAATTTACTAGAAGAACTATAGAAAAAAAGAATTATGCTAGCAGTAACTATTAATAAAGCACTATATAATAACTTTGTATAGAAATAAACCTAAGATGCTAAGGCATTTTAAAATAAACTAACGCATTAACTCTTAAATAAAGAGAAAAAAGAGATTTACAAGAAACTTTAAGTAACACGCTAAAAGCGCAAGACTTAAAGTAAATAGCTGCGCTACTAATATGTATTATTAAATAGACCTACGTAACCTAGAATACGCAAGGTACTTTTAGACAGTATATATATATAATAGCTGTACTATATATTATTTAAATAAGTATAAATTAAAATAGTTTTTTAAGAAACTAAAAAGAATACTTTAATGCTAATACTTATAGTATAACTACTTAAATAATAAATGCGCAGTATACGTATAAAATAAACAACATAGCTTATACTTTTATAAACATAATAATTTAGAAAAAACCTTGTAAATATATATAACGTAGTAGAAGAATTATAAAAACAGAACTTATATATAAAAGTATAACTAGCCCTTATAGCACACGTACTTTAATATTAAGTATAAACTATATATAGTTGCTAAGAAGTTCTATAAATTTAGTATATAGTCTTTTTTAGACAAACGCTTTAAATACCTAAAACTACTAGAGCAATAAACGCAATTAACTTTTTAAGCCTCTTTAAGCTACTAGTAAAGCTTAATAGATATTAAATAATAGCATTAGTAAATTCTAGCTCCTAAGCTAACTTTGTTTCCTTTTAAGTAGTATAAGTAGTAGGCTTATAAATACTAAAGAAATAAGAACCTTACTTACTATATATAGTAAATAGTTAGCTTATGCTAGGTAAGACAACTATTACGTACAAGGTTAACAAAGTAACACTTAGTATTTAAAAATATAAAGAAGAATTAAACTTAAACGTCTTTAAATTAGCTACCTATAACATTATATTAAGAATTTCTTAGTTATAAGAACACAACTTGTAGATTAACTAGAAGTTAAAAAAGTTCTTATTTAAGTGCTATAGATTAAACGCAACTATAAGCTAGCTTATACATTTAATAACTATAATAGTAAATAAAAGAAAAATTAATAATATTACTAAAGGATAGTAGACCTTAATTAAGAACAGCCTTACAACATAAAAGTTTAACTTAATAAATACTAGTAAGGCATTCTTAAGTTACAAAGTTTAAGTTTAGAAAAAGCGCGTAACTTAAGATATTTTAAAAAAATATATAGAATTTTAGCATTTTTTTATAAAAGTAGTAGATAGCAAAGTTTTACTAAAATACTAACTCTAAAACTACAAAATTGTTCTAGAAAAAAGGAAAACTTTACTCTTTAAGCTAATTTATTAACTATTAAAAATAAAACTTAAAGAACTAAGGACTAAGCTTAATAAAGATTTAAGAAAAGAATATATTAAACCTTTAATATTATAAGTAAGATTTTCTATACTCTTTATACTAAAAAAGAATAGGCTACTATAGATATATATTAACTACTAGAAACTTAATAATATTATAGTAAAAAATTAATACTTATTACTAAATATTATAAAGCTTTAGGATTAATTATTTTGCGCTAAAGTCTTTACAGTATTAGACTTCTAAAATAAATACTACCTTTTTAGAATAAAAAAAAGTAAAGAATAGAAGATAGCGTTCTAAATATAATATAGATACTATAAATATACTATTATACTATTTAGGCTTACGAACGCCCTAGCAACATTTTAGAAACTTATTAATAATATATTAAGAGTATATTTAGACATTTTTATTATAGTATACTTAAATAACATCTTTGTTTACTTTAAAAACTTAAAAGATTATGTAGAACATGTCTGTATAGTACTAAGATGCCTAGACTAGTTTAACCTCTAACTTAAACTAAAGAAATATAAGTTTTATAAAAATAAGGTTGCTTTTCTTAAATATATAGTAGGAGCACAAGGAGTATAAATAAGTAAAAAGAAAATGCAGGTAGTTAAGAAATAGCTATACTTAATAATAGTTAAAAAGATATAATTATTTTAAAATTTCTAAACTTTAACTAATAGTTTATTAAAAACTACTCTAAGATTACTATTTTGTTAATAAGACTTATAAGGAAGAAAATACTCTTTAAGTAAAGTAAAAAAGTTAAAAAACGCTTTTTAAACGCTTAAAAAAGCAGGTATAGAACTATTATGCTTTTATATATTTTAAGTAAGACAACTATTATACTTTAAGACAGACACCTTAAACCTTGTACTTAGAGGCTACGCTAGTTAATTATAAAAAGGTAAATAGTACTTAATTATATACTATTTACAAAAATTCTTTAGACTAGAAGAATAATATAACGTCTATAACAAGGAGCTGCTAGCTATTATTATATACTTATAGTATTAAAGAGTATATATAAAAAGCTGCTTAACAAGAACTTAGTTAACTTTACAACTACTAAAGTACTTAACTAACAATAAGTAAGATAGTTAGAATTACTTAGACAATATAAGTTTAAGATTATATATATATTTAAAAAAAATAATAGTAGAGCAGATGCTCTTAGCTAATAACATAATATTATAAAAATAAAAGAAATTATTAATACTGCAATACTTAAGATTAACAAAGATAAATTACTAAAACTAGCAAGAATGCTAAACGCAGTTCTATAAATTATACTAAATATACTAGAAAAATTACAAAAAGCAATTATTAAATAACATTATAATAACTTTGTATATAGTTACTTTAGCATTACCTAAACTATAAAACTTATTAAAAGGAATTATAAGTTTTTAAGAATAAAAAATAAAGTTACCTTTTTTATTGCTAAGTGCGTAGACTGTTAGAAGAATAAGTACAGTACCTACGCACTTTATAAAGAAATGTAGGTAATAAAGCTACTTAACGTACTATAGTTAAATATCTTTATAAACTTTATTATAGGGCTACTAGTCTTAAGAGACCTTATTACTAAAGTATTTTACAACATAATTCTTGTAGTAGTTAATTAATTTATAAAATAAGCAGAGTATATTGCCTTTAAAAAAGATTTTATAGCAGTACAGCTAGCATATATTATTAATAAATAAATTATTAAACATTACAGTATACTAAAGTTAATTATTAGTAATAAAGATAAGCTTTTTACTTCTAACTTTTAGATAACGCTATTAGCTGCAATTAAAATAAAGTAAAAGCTATTAATAGCTTATTACTTACAAATAAATAAATAAACAAAATAAATACATTATACTATAAAAGCCTATTTTAAGATATATGTTAACTAACAGCAAAACAACTAAGTATTGTTATTACTTATAGTATAAATAGTATATAATAATAAGATATTAGAGTTTATAAAATATACACTGTTTTACGTAAACTATAGAAGACACCTAAATCTCTTTATACATATACTTCGAAGCTAAAAGACAGAAGTAGCTATTGTAATAGCTAATAAGCTTAAAATAGTACATAAGTTACTTAAAATAATACTTAAGAAGGCTTAATACTAAAGCATTTCTTATATTAACTAGAAACAAAAAATAGCACCTTAGCTAAAGAAGAAGGATAAAGTATATTTGCTTATAAAAAATCTCCGCACTAAATAACTTAATAAAAGACTTAATAATGTTAAGGTTAAACTATTTTTAATTCTAGACTAGAAGAGACTAGTTATATATATACTTAACCTCTTACTAGACGCAAAGATCTACCTAAGATTCTATATTAATATATTAGAACTAGTAGACCTAGAAACGCTACTTTAGAAAACCTTCTACTATAAGACAAAAAAAAACAAATTTAAAGTTAAAATTTTTTTTACATACTAAAATAACAGCAATAGCAAGAAATATCTAGTTAAATAGTTAAGTTACTTAGACAGTAATAATATATAAAAACTAAATATAAACTTTACAAACTGCTGTCTACATCTTATAAAATACTACTAAAATTAAAAGTTTTTTAATAATTAAGCAGCAAGCCCTTAAAAGCACTTTAAGTACTAAGTAAAAAGTTTAAGGCTAAACTCTTAAAAACACTAAAAAACTTTATAGTTTCTTTAGCTTTCTTACGCTCTAACTCTTTAATTTTATAAAACTTAACTACTATTACATCTTCTACGCAATAATCTAATAAATTTATTTATAAATAAAGCTACTTTTTATAAGCGCGCTATATATATAACTTTTTTAACACTTTTTTATGCGTTTTTATTACAGCATTTTATATATTATAACTCTTTTTTATGCGTACGCGTAGCTTTTTTTTTTATAGCTAAACGCTTAAACTTTAACTCTGTTACTTAAATATTATACTATTAGCCTTAATATAAACACTTACTATACTTTTTTAAATAAATATATACTGTATATATATTTATTATACGCATAAGTAAAGTGTTTTTAAACTATAGCTTTTTTAAAGAAATTAATAAAGTTGTAGAGACAGTAATAGTAATTAGTACTAGTAAAATATTTCTACTTAGGCATAGTAAAATAAGAATAAGGCAGCTAACACTACTTATAATAAAAAGACAGCTTTATTATAAGCTAAGACTTTGCTACTATTATATAACTTAAGGACAACTTACTAGAAGAAAAGAGAATAATATTAAGACCTAGAACTAGGACTTGTAAAGAAGTCTTTATAAAGACGTTAGCATTCTTAAATAATAGCCTAACAAGCAGCTAGTAGTTACATAATTACTTAGTGCTTAGTGCTTTTAGCATAACTAAGCACATTAATTACACTATAAGACTGCTTAGTGCTTAGTGCTCTTAGCATAACTAAGTACACTAAGCAGAGCATACACTTGTTAGTATATAGTAGTAGGTATTAAGCTCTTATAGCTTAGTGTGTTTAACTTTAAGTGTAATTTAAGGATTACTTAATTCTTAACCCCTTTGTGTTATTTACATTGTTCTACTAAACGTGCTAACACACCCCTGTGCTATTACATTAATCTACTAATCGTGCTAGTATAAACCCCTCGTCCATCGCACTCACTCATTCCCCGAGAACCAACACAGATCATCTACGGACGATCTTCACAGTTTAGTACTTATTTACAAAACTAAGACCTAAATTACAACACGTAATTACTAACTATTATTAAATTTTAGTAACTAAAAAAGAATTATTACACTTAAATCTACTTTCAAATAAAATCTGCGCAGAGTACTTATTATATATATGTAGCTCTACTAGAACACCTATATAAGAAAAAAAGGCACTTCCTGTTATTTCTAAACTGTAACGAACACGTTACAACTCTATTATCCTCACCGTTATCTTAGGATCTTATCTGTGTCGGACCTACTCCGGTCCTAGCCTAGATAGCAGGTATAAAGACAGCTTAGGATCTATAGTTGCTCTGTAGATTTTTAATATCTTTTTATACAAGGCCTATAAGTGTTTTATATAAATTAAGGCTTATTTGTAAATTACAACACACTTTTATATACCTTGCTATAATTTCTTCTACTAATACTAATCTGTAAGTCTTGCCTGCGCTAATATATTACATTAAAAATGTTGTCCTAGCTAGTAACAGTATTTAAAATAATATTACAGCTATTTATTTAAACTACGCCTAAGCCTAAGCCTTTTTAAATTTAAACTAAAAGCTTTATACTAGTAAGTTTAATAATACTTTAAGTAGAATCCCTTAAATCTTTTACTAACTAAAGCTTTTAGGTTTAGAACTTTTAACTTTAATAATAAGGTAAATTACTTTAGAAAAGTTATATAAAGTGCGCTAAAGTAGAAACACAAAGACTACCAATAACCTATTAGTATTAGAATTAATTACTAATAGCTAACTAAAACTACTTTAGACCCTCTTTAAAGCTTGTTTAAAAGTTAACCTACTACTAGAGTTAACAACAATTTTTATAAGACAAAGTAACTAGCAAGTAACTAGTTGTTAAAAAAAAAAAAGAAGAAGAAGTAAATTTAGAGAAAAATCCTATTACACTTTATAATAATAAAATTAACTGTTTAAATACGCAAGTTATGCAATTAATATAAAAAGTTATACTCTCTAAGAATATAGCTATACTAATTTCTAAAACACTACTAATAAAAATAGATATACTTATAAGCTAAATAATACAGTATATTTTTATTACCTCTAAGATTTTACATATTAAGCTTATAGAGCGCACGCCTACTATTAAAAATCTTAATAATAAAACTAACTCCACATTTTGTTTATAGCAGGCTTTAATAAAAGACTAATTAGGAATTAACTTAAATTACTACTAGACAGAGCGCGCTTGCATAGCTCTTATATAAGGACATACTACTAGTATTGTAAAAAATACCTTAAACTATAGTACTTAGCTAATTTAGTTTTAAAATAGTTTAAAAATGTAGAAGAAATAATTACTTTACTTAAATTATATTTTATATTTAGCAGTAAACAGGCAGAAAGCTGTATAGCTTTCTACTACCTAGTTATAAATAAAAAAGAAATATTTTTAGCTTTTAAAGTAAAGTTTATTAGTACTACTGTTAAAGAGTTTATTTCTAAGTTAGAGTAGTCTTTCTACTTATAGAAGAAAATTACTCTTACCTTACGCGCCTTAAATTTAGGTTTTAAATACTTATAAAATAACTTATTTAATAAGATAGTGCAACACCTTACTATATTTAACATAAAAAAACATAATTCTCTTATTAGACTAAATATAGATAGTAAACTAGTATTTACTTTAGTACTACTAAGAAAGCTTTACTTTTAATAATATTAGAGCCTACAGCTTTTTTGCACTAGCTTTTTATTTAATTTAACTTTAACTCTTACTTATGCTACTTTAAGCACGCCTAGATTTCTATCTAAAACCTCTACCCTTAATAATAAGCCTTTATTTAAATACTTATTTTAAGTGTAAAAGCCTAGTTACTTTACAAGCAATTATACTACCTTTTAAGTAAAAGAAATTAAAATTAAATAAAAAAAATACTTAGAAGCTGCAGAACCCTACTTAGACTAAAAGCAAGAAAAAAATAAAAACGCCTAAAATAACGCTCTAGCTTAGGCCTACATAAGTATAATCTTACTAATATTAACTTATTAAACTTATTTAGAAAAAAGCATTTTTAAGTTTCGACTATTTTTTGTTTAAAAGGTTATAGTGCCTAGCTGTAATTAATAATTAATACTAAAGCCTAAAGTTTTATATTCCTAAATTCTCTTATTACTTATACTCTTTTTTAATTACTTTAAGTTCTTATCTAAAGTCTCCTTTTTAAAGTTTTTATAAAAAGATTCTAAGACTAAATCTAGACTAAAGTAGATAAATATATCTATTTTTGTCGCATCTATAACGTACTAACCTTAAGGCCTAAGGCCTCCTTAGGCCTAAGCCTAGGCGCCTGTCAGCTTACGCGCTAAGCGCGCGCTAGCTGACCGCACGTTAGAATATCTACGCCGAACTTATAAGCTTACACCTGAGCTTAGCAGGATACGTGTCAAACTCCTCTAAGTTTAACAGCAGCCTTTCTAGGCTAGGTCTGTATAAATAGCATGTCTTAGACTTAGTTAGAAAGGCAGAATTAGAATTAACTATTTAGTTCTTCTAAACTACTATTACTAGCTTCTTATTCTCTATAGTTATAAGCCTAGCGCTTTAAATTGCAGTTTAAATTCTTCCTACGCAACCTAAAGTACGCTAGCAGTAGTTTAGACTCTCTAATTTGTTTAAAAAACTTAGTTTATACCCCTTAACTTACTAACTAATTACATGCAAAATAATAGCAAGCAACTCTCCTTAAATTACTAACTTAGCGCGCCTTACAGGCTACGCGACCTAAACTTACTAGTACACTTAGCTAAAGTTTAACGCTAAATCTAAAAAAGTTTAAAAATATATTAACTTAGAGGCTATTGTAACTGTTAATATATTAATAGGGCTACCTTTAAGGCCCTTAGCGCCTGCAGAGGACTTATCCTAAGGAAAACTTAAAGCCTATAATAGAAAACTTAATAAATACTGCGCAAGGTATATAAACTAGGCTGTAAACGTGTGCGCCCTTTAGTATATTTAGAATTAGGTTTACACAACTATTAACAAACGTTACTAGCTTTAATTATAATTAGACTTGCAGATAGTACTAGTTAAACGCTTAATAAGCTTATTAAATAACTACAGCTTAAACTAGCACTAACAGACGCTGTTAACTAAATAGTAACATGTTAGGAGTACTAAGTAAGCCTTAAAAAAGCAAAACTTAGTACTATAGAACTAAGAGCTTAGTATAATAAGTAGCAAACAAGCTAACTAAAAGCTAAAAAGCTAAAAATCCTTAAGGTAGACAGCGCGCTTACTGTATTTAACTTTCTAGACGCTATAGGAGCTAAATACGCTCCTAACTAGGCTAACATAACAAAAATGCTCTACTAATAGTAGTAAACGCTTAGAAAAGATTATTTAAACCTTAACTAAACTAGTTAAGTGTTCTTAAAAATGCTCTATTAGCGCTTAGTTAGCGTACTAAGCTTAGCTAAATTAATAGGAGGAGCCTTTGCTACCTTAAGAAACTTAAAAACTTACAGAAATTAAGGCAATAAAGGCGCAGCCTAAAAAGTTAACTATAAGTGCCTATGCAAAAATAATAAAAAATACAAGCACTACTAAAATCTTGTAAAATGCTACACACTTTTAGCAGCAATTAAGGCCTGCGCTAAAGTTTAACATAATGTTAGTAAAGAGAAAGCTAAAAAGATTTAGAAACGCCTGTACACTAACTAGTTTAAAGAACTTAAAGATAAACTAGTTAAAGCAGGACACAAGCTTTTTTAGAAAGAAAAAAGCAAGTTAAAAGCTTTTCTAGGTAGTATTATTGCATTATTAATTAACTTAGCGCTTCTTAAAGAAGACAAAAGCCTAGGTGTATACTATACTAGCAATTACAACGCCTACGTACTATTAGAGAGCACTATACTTAATAGTAGAGCCGCGTTGCACTTAGTAAACAGCAGGGAACTGCTTATACTAGGCTCCTTCGTACCTGCGAGGGAGGTAGAGACAGTAAAGGCAGGCACTTAGGCCTTCTCTATTAGCAGTTAAAAGACTTGTATTCTCTACTAAGTCCTAAATAAAATACGTAGTAATAAGACTAAGGACCTTACTTTTATAAATGTAGCAGTTGTTAAAAGTTTTTATCTTAATATTGTCTTAGAAGCTCGCCTACACAGAAAAGGAGTTTAGTACCTAGGCCTAGACAATATACTTTACTAGGGTACACTTAGTAAAAATATTATACTAGCACAGCTTAAACGTTGTTTTAACCTTTTATTTTTTAAATATAAGCTTTTATCTTTTTATTTAAAGCTTATTATAAATGTAATGCCTCTTGTTAGAAGCTTATAGAAAACTTATCTAAGGAGTGACTAAGAGGACCTTTAGCATGCTAGAGCAAGGCATCTAGGTCTAAAAGTACTAGAAGTACTTGTTAACGCAGCTTAGGGAGTGCGAATTAAAGAGATAGCACGTATAAAATGTAAATACTGTACTCTAACTTATACTAAACAAGTTATCTTAAGAAGACTAAAAAAGTCCTCTTCTTAACTATACTAAAGGATCTTATAGGACTTATTTAACATGCCTTAAGGTTATTTAGGAGAACAATAAATATAAGTTATTAAAGATGCCTTTAGTAGCAAGCTCTATATATACATTTTATAAGCTAAATCTATCTTAAAAATTATAAAAGCTTTTTACTATCTTAAAGCTCTTATTAAAGCTTGTTACAAGCTCTAAATAGTTAAAATTACACAAGATAATAATTCTTTAATACTTTTTTAGTAAGGTACATTGCAGTACTAAACATAGTATAAAAAACGTAGTATTATAATAAAGCTATCTCTACTATATATACATAAACTAAATAGAGCTACTAAATAAGTAGGACAAGAAATAATAACTAAGTTAATTAAAATAAGGGCGAGCGCAAACCTGCCTAAGAAACTCTAGCTAGAAATTGTTAAGGCTACAGTATAGCTTTATAATATAAGCTTATTTTATGCGCACAGTTTGCGCTTACTAAGTAAGCTTTTTAATTAATAGAGTAGGGAGTACTTTAAGTACTATAAACTAGAGCCTCTTAAGAGCCTTACAATAAATATAAAACTAGATTAAAGTAGTATATACGCCTATAGCTGCTACGCCTATTCCTTAAACAAGGATAAAGCGGCTAGGCAATATAGAAAGAGCTTTAAGACTCTTCCTAAGGGCTATATTAGTTACTTAGTAGGATATAGAGCTTTTAATATATACTAGATATAGGTTCTAGCGCTTAACTAAATTATTATAACGCGCAACGTTATATTTAACAAGATGCTATACTATAAAAGACTAGCTTATAAGCTGCTAAGGTAGAACGCAGTTCTTATAGTACACACTATTAATAATAATAAAATTAGTAAGGCTAAAGAAATACTTAAGCAACTTACAAGTCTTAGTTAAGCAGTAGTAATAATATAAGAGGCCTTAAAGCTAATAAGTAATTAGCTAACAATAAAAATTATAAAAGGCCTACTATAGTTTCTAGTAGGTAGTACGCTAAAAGTACGTAAAAAACATTAGGCTAACGCTTCTTAGGAAATTTATGTAGGGCAGAAAGGTTCTTTAGAATAACTACTAACGCCTAAAGCAACGCTAGCGCCTTCTTTTCTAGAAGCACAAATACTAGAGCAAGGTACCTTAGCTAAAAAGGCTATAAGTAGCAGTAATAAGCTACTTAGCTTCTAGAAATTGTAAATAACTAGTAGATTAAGCTTAACAGACGCGTAAAGACTCTTACAGTCTCTAAGAGGAGCAGGAAACGCTTCTAAAAAGGCCTAGTACAGTGCTAAGAATTTTATAGCACTAGCTAGAGTTTCTTAGGATCCTCTTGTAAAAAGACTTTATAAAAAAAAAGTGTAGGGACCTTCTGCAAGAAGCTTCTTAAGGCTAAAAGATAAGGACTAATATAGTCCTAATGTAGAAGGTGTAGGCGTACACTGCCTACTTTATAACTTCTTAAAGGCACTTAAGCTTAAGGCACTACTCTATTAGCTTTAAGAAAATTAAGAGCTAATTATAGTCTATGCTGTAATAGCAGCAGCTCTTAAAAAGAATAATTAACTTTAAACTTACTTTAACAATCTCTTAAAGCTTTTAAACAAATAATAAAACTTTTAAAACTACTAATATAGGACTCTATTTAAATAAGCTACTTAAAAAGAGATTAATACTCTACTTTTAAAAAGCACTTAGATAAAAGAAAAAACTTTAAAAGACTTTAAGCCTTTCTTTTTTAAATAAGTATTTACTTATAAGCTTAATAAAAACAGCTACTTTCTTAAATGCAAAGTATGTCTTATAGTAAAAAAAGACTTATAAGTAAAGAACTTACTACACTTAATATACGCGGTAATACTAGCTGCGCAATTCTTTAGACTTGCAATAGCAATTATAGCTAAATTTAATATAAAAATTTAGCAGCTTAACATAGTAGGCGCGTTTTTTAACGCTAATATTAGTAAAGAAATAATAGTTTTATGCAACTTACTAAATAGTTATAAGCGCCTAAAAAAGTGCATTAAGCTTAAAAGAGCCTTATACAGCTTATAAGACTTGCTATTATTATAGTACAATAAGTTCTTAAATACTTTAAAAAAGCTTAGCCTGTAAGCCTTAGCTAAGGAGCTTTATCTTTTTTATACTAAGGACTGCGCGCTTCTCTTAATATTTTATATAGACAATATTTTTTTTATAAATTACTAATTTTACTAAATAAGAGCCTATAAGCTTCTTAAATTAATTAAAAACATTTACAAAGTTAAAAATAAAGAAAAGGCAAGCTAGTTTCTAGGAATAAGAATTGTAAAAAATTATAAAAAGCGCATAATATTACTACTACATAATACTTATATTAATAGAGTTGTAAAAAGATTTAATTTAGACGCCTTTAGTAAGTTTCTAGAGACTTTTCTACTTTTAGAGGAGCTAGTTAAAAATCCTAAAGAGGCCCTAAAGCCTTAAATTAAGGCCTACTAAGAGCGCGTTAGTAGTGCGCTATACATAGCTATTATGCTGCGTTCTAACACTACCTACGTAGTTTTTAAGCTTTTTTACTTTTTTACTAACCCTTTAGATGCTTACATAAAGGCTATAGATTATTTTATATAATACTTCTACTATACAAGGCATAAGGGGATTATATACAGTAATAATAATAATAAAAAGCTTACTATATATAGAGACGCGTTTTTTGCAGATAATTTAGAGACTTATTAATTTTTTTAAAGCTATATTATTATGCTTTTTAGAAGTCTAATTATTTAGAAAGCAGCTTATTAAGCTATAGTAACAACTTTAATAATAGAAGCTAAGCTTCTTGCATTAAAGTATATAGCAAAAGAATTTATAGCGCTTAAAAGACTATTTAAAGAGCTTAAGCTTATAGTTTTAAAAGCCTAGAGAATCTTTTGTAACAACTAATAAACTATACGCCTAGTTATTAGAGAGCAAGAAAGAATAACTACTAAGCTTTATTATATTAATATATAGAACATGTAGCTCTGCTAGGAGCACGCTAAAGGCTTATTTTAAATTAAATATTTACTAATAGCTAAGATGCTAGCTAATAAACTTACTAAGTACTTATTAAAACAAAAGCTTAAGCACTTTAAAAAGCTTATTAATATAAGATACGTGTTTTACAAAAAATTACAAGAGAAAGAGAGCATAAAAAAAGAAAAGATAGATATTTAATTATTAGGGTAGATTAGCCCTCTACCTCTAGGGAACTTATAAGATTCTAGGAGGACAACCCTCTTCTAATAAGTTTTTAGGTAACTAAGAGGTTAACTAGCTTATTTAATAGCTTCTTAGCGCGCAGATAACACGCAAGGAGACTATTAAAAGAACTAGTAGGCTCTTTTTAGTTATTTTAACTTTTCTTCTTCTCTTCTACTTTACCCTTAAGGCCCTTCCTAGACTTCTTCTTTTTAGCCGCTTTCTCTAGAAGGACGCAGACAGTAGCTTATAGGCTTTTTAGCTTACTTACTTTATAATTTGTTAGTATAAAGAACTTATAAAAAAATAAAAAAAGAGCTTATAACAGCGTATCCTTTTAGAGCTTAGCAAAAAGCTTTTTAGCTAAAAAAATAGCAATTTAAAGACTTTAATTATTAGCAGAAGCTTAAAATTTAAGAAGAAAATATATATAGAACCTTGTAGGTCTTTCTGTTAAAGCACTACTAGTAGTGTGTCCTAGAGCCTAAGGCCTTGTCTTAACCAGCTCTATTAGAGCTGCTAAATAAAGCGCTCTTAACGCACTTAAGACAGGGCACGTTATAATACGCACTAGGTTTGCTTTAGCGCCTAAGAGTTGCTGCTAGGGTCTTACCTCTGTAGGCAGTCTTAACTAGAGTTTTAACTTTGCCTACACGCCTTTTAGACGTATAGGCTAGTACTATACTTAAAGCAGCACTAGTTGACTTTGCGCAAGAAGCGCGTTTTAGGGGTAGCTACGCTACTAGAGAAGGCAGCGACGGCGGCGGCAAGGGCGCGGGCAAGGGCAACAGCAGCAGCGCGCGGGCAGCAGCATAGGTAGCAGCATAAGCAGCAGCAGCTTTTTATAGTTTTAACTTCTATATAAAGTTAGTAACTAAATAGAAAAAGTACTAAAACAAAGCTAAAAGCTGCGTAAAAATATAAAGTAGCGCGTAGTAGCCTAAAAAGCTATACAAAAGTATAGTAACACTTATAAAAATAATTAGTATTGCTTTTAAAGAATTTAGGCGAGTTTCTAAGTAATACTTATAGCAGCTATAGTAGTGTTAGATACTAAGCTTAAAAAGCTTAAAAATTTGTTATTATTGTTGTTGTGCCTTGCGCTAAGCTGCACGTGCGCAACGTGTTGCGTAGTACACTAGGACTACATAGAGCTCTGTATAGGTAACTAAAGTCTTAGTTACTTAAAAGGTGTGTTGCATCTATAACGTACTAACTTTAAGGCCTAAGGCCTTCTTAGGCTTAAGCCTAGGCGCCTGTTAGCTTACGCGCTAAGCGCGCGCTAGCTAACTGCACGTTAGAATATTTACGCTAAACTTATAAGCTTACACCTAAGCTCGGCAGGATACGTGTCAAACTCCTCTAAGTTTGATAGCACGTCTTAGACTTAGTTAGAAAGGCAGAATTAGAATTAACTATTTAGTTCTCCTAAACCACTGTTACCAGCTCCTTGTTCTCTACAATTTTTATATCTAAATTAATAGTAGAAAAATGCTTAACTATTTTTTTATTATTATAGACTTAAGTACGCAAAATTATATTGTTAGAATTAAATAGCTCTAGTAATTTAACTTATTACTAGACATAGTTTAGAACCAAATTATGTAGCCTATAAAATATCTTGCTATGTATAATCTTACCCTCTCTATCTTTATATAGTTAAAGAAACCTTCTAATAATAAAGTTGTAGAAAAGGATATCTAGTAGAGAAACACGCTCTAGAAGAAGAATAAATATTAATAAAGGCAAAGCCCTACAATAGTTTTAATATAAAGAATCTATAGCCTTCTTTAGCTCTTAAAAGCTTATTTTACTCCTAAAGTTACTAATTTTAAACTAGATCTTGTCTAGTTAGACCTTACCCTACGCATAGCTATTATTTTAGCAAATACCTTCTATTATTTAATAAAATTAAAAAAAAATAAATTCTTTATAATAAGTATTTACAAAATTAATTATCTATTAAAAGACTATATAGAACTTAATAATCCTAACAACGTTAAATTAATTTAAGACTAACTTTTATCTATTTACTACTTATATTAAAACGTGTTTAGTAAAACTATAGTAGACTAACTACTTAAATACTACTTATACAACTATAGAATTATTTTTACTAAACTATTTCAAAGTTAGTTTAGCCCTTTATATAAGTAGAGCACTAAAAAACTTAAAGCTACTAAAATGTTTATAATAAATAACTTTAAAAAAGAACATATTAATTCTAGCAATTACTTTTTTGCCTCCTCTATCTTTTATATTTAGAAGCCTAACAGAGATATTTAAATTTATATTAATTATTATATACTTGATATAATTACTTAAAAAAATTATATCTAATTTTAGGTATTAATAAGCTATTAGCTTACACGTATAAAGCCTAGTTTTTTACTAAGTTAAATATACGCGCGGCTTTTAATAAGATTAGGATAGATCTAGATTGTGAAGAATATACTACTTTTAAGATTTAATATAGAACGTACAAGTCTAAAGTGTTGCTATTTAAATTATATAATAGCTTTACTACTTATTAACGTTACATAAATAATGTGCTAATTAAGTATTTTAATAACTTTTATATAGTCTACTTAAATAACATCCTTATCTACTTTGAATTAGAGGTAGAATATATTCTCTACGTATAAAAGGTACTAAAAAAACTATAGCAAGTAGGCCTTTAAGTTAATATTAAGAAGAGCGAATTCTATATTACAAGAATAAAGTACTTAAGCTATATTTTAATAAGGTAGAACTTCTTAACAACTAGGCACAACCTACTACTATTATAAGTATAAAATTATTCTTTAGGTTTATAAAGTTCTACTAGCAATTTATACTAAAGTACTTATAAATTACTAAACTACTTCTTACACTTTAAAGCTCTTTAAAGCTTTTTATATAAAATTTAAATTATAAAAAGGCCTTTAGAAAGTTCAAAGCTATATTACTAAAAATTCTTACTTTATACTATTATTACCTTAAATATAATACTAAGGTAGAAACTAACGTATTAGATAGTATTGTTGTAGACGTACTTTCTTAAAAACAACTAGAGAAGAAATAGAGTCTAGTAGCGTTTTTTAGTAAGGCTTTATTTAGTTCTAAACTAAATTAAAAGGTTTATAATAAAGAACTTTTTGCTATTGTTATAGCGTTTAGTAAGTAGTAAGCTAAATTAGTATTAGCTTACTCTAAAATGAATATATATTTAAACTATTATTTACTTAAGTACTTTATAACTATGAAAGTTCTAAACGCTAGGCAAGTACGTTAGGCTAAAGAACTTACTCTATTTTTCTTCTATATCTAATACATTTCTAGAAAAGATAATACTTACGTAAATATTCTTTTAAAGCGCAAGCAGAATATTAGAAACTTAAAGTCTACTAAAACTAATAATTGTTTATAGGTTTTATTTCAACTGTACTAACTAAATAACTAAATTAACTCTAACCTTACTTTTACATATATTACTTAACTTTGTACTTAGATTTTGTCTTTGCGTGTAGTTAAAGCTACCTTAAAGTTTATAACTTTAGTTTACTAAAATTAATTAAATTTGTCTTATAAACAAATTGTACTATATTTAAAAAAAGTATAACTTATTACTAAATAAGTACTAAATTAAAAGTTTATTACTTTTATATCAAAACTACCTTTACGTACTACTTAACTTTATACTCTGTACTTAAATAATTTAAAAGACATATAACTAAGTTTCTTTTACTTACCTTAGCGCTATTAAAACCTATTAGTTAATTGCCCTCAAATATTACTAGAAAAGTATAGAAGCTACTTATAAAAAGTATATACAGAACTATATAGCTTATTATAAAGCACATTTAAAATAGACTTAAATTCTTAGAATAATTTACTTTCTACTAATTTATAATTATTGAATACAACACTTATGTATTAACTTTAAGAAATTCTTACTAAATAAAGCTAGTTATAATTAAATTATAGTTATAATTAATCATTTATTTCAACTGGCTATCTCTGTTTTTAGTTATTATATAATTAACGCAAGAAGTATAGCTAAATTTTTTATTTAATAAGTATACTTATTTAGCTATACACCTAATACTATAATCTCTAACTAAGGACTTTAGTTTATATTTAGTTTTTAGTTTAAGTTCTATTAGATTCTAGGCGTTAAAGTTAAACTATTAATAGCCTACTATAGAGAGACTAATAAATAGATATAGATTATAAATAAATATATTAACTAGAGGCTTTAGCTATTTGTATTCTACTACTAAGACAGCTAAAGTAGACTACTACCTTTAATTAATAAAGCACAAATTTCTTTACTTTATTCTACATTAAGCATGTTTTTATATTAAATTTTTTATAAATTTAATCTTAGATAGAGCTAGGACTAAAAGTAGCTAGCTAATACTTTTACTTTAACTAACAAAATAAACTATAAGAACGCGTTAGCCTTAGCTATATAAATATATGATACTTAAGAAATAGTATAAACTTCTTTAGAGAAAGCTTAAAATTAAATATAAACTATAGTAAACTATTACTACTACTTAATTAATTAAACTGTTAACTATAAAGTTTTTTTAAATATAATAAACTTTATAACTAATTACTTAAGCTAAATATTATAAGCTAAATAAAAAAAACTTTTAAAAGTTCTTAAAAAAGTTAGTTATTTATACTACTTTAAGTTACTAAAGAGGTTTTAAATTTATAATGTTTTTATCTTAAAACTATTATATAAAAATTTTTAAAACTTACTTTTTAAATAAGAAGCTTTAAGGCTAGCTCTTACCTTAATTTAAAGTGTAAAAAAAATAAAAAGTTAATAACATTCTTACTAGCAAAGTATATAACTTAAAGTTAAAATACTATATTAGCTAAGTTAGTTATAATTTAGACTTAACTTAGTACTTAGCTTTAAATTTTATAAAAGCTTTTTATAAACTTAAAGCCTTTTATAAAAAAAAACTTATCTATCTAGGTTTTCTAAGGTCTTTAGTAAAGTAAATTATAGCTTAAAAGTAAAAAAAAAACATAACTTTATTACAAGACAATAATATATAAATTTTTTTTTTAATAAGTATTTAGTAAAATAACTAAGCTACTCTTAAACTACTACTATCTCTTTTTTTTCTCTTCTTTACTTTTACTTAAAGATTTAAGGAAGATTGCTTCTCCTCTTTATAAAAGAAAGAGGAGCTAGAGGAGAGCCTACTACTCTTTTTCTCTTCCTCTGCCTTCCTCTAAAAGCGCTGCTTATTGTCCTCCTTTTTTAATAGAGCAACTAGACTACTACTACTAATTCTGCTTTAGCAAGCAAAGGTCTTTAAAAAGGTAACTTAGCTATTTAGTAAATAAATAGTATTTTAAATTTTCAAAAGAACTTAGTAAGTTAAAACTAAAATTAAAGCTATAAATAGTTTCTTTTTTTAGCTTTCTGTTACTTAGCCCTTTTTAGCTAGAATAAGAGCTACCGCCTACACCTACTTTTTAGTAAGGAAGTAGTTCTCTACTAGATCCTCTTTGTACTTTATACTAGTAAGGAGGTTTATAATAGTAAAGAGTTTAAAAAACTTCTTCTTAATATACTTTAGTACCTATCTAAGTTAACTTTAAGTTTAAAAAGGTAAGACATATTAAACTTAAAATAAAGCACTTCTTTTTCTACTATATATAGTAAGTGCATTTTTTAAATATTTTAGAGTTAAACTAATATTTAACTCTAAAAATACTCTACGCAAAAGCGCGCACTAACTATAAGTAAATAAAGTAATACACCTCTAGTAAAGCCTTTAAAGAGTAACATAGTAGTATAGTGTGTGTATATATATATATATATTTATATACGTGTGTGTATATATATATATATTTATATACGTGTGTATATATATATATATATATATATGTGTAGTGTTTTAAAAAAGTAGAATAATTAGATATAATATATTATTATAATATTAAAACAGTAAACGCTTAAGGCTAGTTCAATACTACTTTAAGTTAAAGTTGCGGTAACTACTTATTAGAAGTCCACAACAACAACAAAAGACGTTATAAAGTTAACAATAAATAAACAACAAAAATGTTAAAAAATATATACAGCTATAGAACTAGCTAACTACTAAAAAAGAGAGTAGTGTAATAAATACGTTACAACTCTATTATTTTTACTATTATCTTAGGATCTTATCTGTGTTAGACTTACTCTAGTCCTAGCCTAGATCGCAGGTATAAAGACAGCTTAGGATCTATAGTTGCTTTATAGATTTTTAACATCCTTTCGTACAAGGCCTATAAGTGTTTTATTTAGATTAAGGCTTATTTGTAGATTACAACGCACTCCCATATGCCTTGCCGTGATCCCTTCTGCCGATACTGATCCGTAAGTCTTGCCTGCGCCGATACATAAACTAGACGCACCTAAGTAGTAGAAAAGTAGTAATAATATTACTAATCTTAAGTGCTGTAAGAAATGGCACAACGCAAATAATTGTTAAAGTAGTAATCTTAATAAGGTTTTATTTACTATAAACTAGATTAGAAAAAGTAAAACCTTAGTATAAACTTAAAATTCATTAAGCGTGTGCTAATAAATATTTTACTAGAATTATAGTGCATGTGTTACGCATCTTTAGTAACAGAAATAAAAAAACTTTTAGTTATTTTATACTTATAAGTAGATATTAGCTTTATTAGTTAAAAAACAGCTATAAAAATAGACTTAAAACTTATCTAAAATACATGACCTTCTTGTCTAAGTTAAATCAAATTTTAAAGGCAAAGTATATAAGTAGCATATAAGCTTTAGCTAAACTTAATAACTTATAATAGTATAAAGCGTATTATAAAAGTTACTGCGTATAAAGTAAATCAAAAAAGCGTACTACTCCTACTTGGTAACCTCTTCCCAGATTATTTATTTAACTATTAGTAATAGATATAGCGCTAAAAAAGTATAAGAGCAAATAGTAACTTAGTAGCTACTAAAGTATTTTTAAAGAATGCAAAACTTACAAAATTAAGAATTTATTTTTAAAAAATGCTCTAAAGTAATAGCGTAAGTACTAAGCTAAAAGTATACGTGTTAAATATATCTATAGCGTAAGTACTGTGCTAGTGCACAGGGTAATACCCTACTGCACACTAAGTTAGTACTTAACTACGTAATTTCAAGGTATATAGCCTCTTCTGTGTATTATAAAAGGATAACACTATTTATTATTCGTGCACTCCACAGCTGAGCTCCTGTACTGTACTATAGAATAGGCTTCTTCTTCTACTAATAGTCTTTATACTTAACCTACAATAAGATTATTATCTTACCAACCCCGTTCTTGCATGGTCTAGCCTCTAGTGATCTCTTGCCCTCGTAGCAGTATGTCTTTATAAACTCCACCATCCGTACAGTACTGCGTATATTTAACGTATTATAGAATCAAAAAATGTTTTTGATAATAATGCTGCTAACACCTTTTTATAGCTTAAAAGTTTCAATTATGCAATTTCTATTCAACAGAAGAAAAAGCCCCCTTCTAACTCTCTTTATACTTTCTTTTTTTGTGAGCTTTAAGTGCTCTAAAAATATATTAAGAAGGTATTAAGAAAGAAATAGATTTACTGTAGTACTAGCCTTGCTAGCGCTCTAATACTATTTACACTAAAGAAAGATAAAACCCTTTATCTTTATATAGATAACTAACGTCTTAACGCTGTTGGAATAAAAGATTGTTGTCTATTTCTTCTAATTAGAGAGACACTAGACTGCCTGTTAGCCGCATGTTACTACATAATATTAAATCCAAAGGACGCCTACTACTTTCTAAGAATTAAGGCAGGAGATAAGTTGAAAACTACTTTTAGGACATAATATAAATATTTTAAATATCGTATTCTGCCTTTTAGACTTATAAATGCCCTAGCAAGTTTTTAAGCGTACATTAATAAGGCTTTAAGAGGGCATTTAGATTATATATGTATATAGTTTACCTAAATCACATCTTTATTTACATTTATAATAACAGTATTGCGCTATTCTAGCGCGGTATACGCGCTGTACTTAATTTTTTATAAAAAGCAGAATGTTTCAAGTAACAGGAAGGATTCTCTCCTTGACGTACGAGCGAGGGTTGAAGGTCAACCAGCTACGACGCTAGAAGGTAACGATCCGCGCGGGGCGCTGATTACGTAATTGCTATCCTGCCAAGGCCAGCCATCTAGGATAGTTATACATAAAAGGATAGCAGCGCTATTACATACCTCCCTTGTGCAAGGGATGTACAGGATAGTAGGACAAAGGCGATAGGTATAAAAATATAAATTTTTTCATTATTTTACTTATTATAGTTAACTTAAATAGTTTATCTCTTACACAAATTATTAACTAGTTATTTTATTTTTTATAGAATTAGTATTACTTACTTTTAGTTGATATTAATATCTCTTTTTTACTTAAAATATTTCTTTAATACTTTTAGGCTACTGCTTTAGTTTACTTTGCCTTAGTAGAGACTAAGCCTAGAAAAGTATAGCGTAACCTTATATAATAGTTTAACTATTATAGAATTTTAGTAAATAATTTGACTAATAAGTTACTTAATAAAAATTTATAATAGCATTTTAAAAAAACACTTAAAATAATATAGCTTAAGGTCTTAAACTTTCTATACTAAGTTAACTAAAATTAAAAAAATAATAAGATGCTTAACACATTTAACTTTAATGCTAAAAACAACTCTAGCGCCTGAAAGATTAAGAATTTTAGGTAATAGGCCTATGTTTAGGCATAGTAAGTGACTTTAATAATAAATCTAGTTTATTAGCTTTTAAGTTAACTAATAGCTACTTTAAATCAATAACTTATTACTATATAAAACCTTAAAATAGTACTACTTAAGAAGTAGAAAAGAAAATAAAAGAAACTATAAATATTTCTTACTTACACTAATTTATACTATATGTAGGCTGGTAAATGGGTCGTGGGTACCCACGCGTGGGTATAGGTTGGGTTGGGGTCGCACAGACCATTGGTTGTGGTTATAGTTAGGTCGCACAGACTAGTAGTTGTGGTTGTGGTTAGGTCGCACTAACCAGTAGTTGTGGTTGTGGTTAGGTCGCACAGACTAGTAGTTGTAGTTGTAGTTAGGTTGTAGTTGGGTTATAGTTACGTGCTATTTATAGTGATAAATAGCTGTGTTAAATAGGTAAGATTAAGAGAGGTAAGATAAGGAGAGGTAACCTAAGTAAGCACTAATTTAGTTACAACTTTAACCTAACTACAACTACATGTAGTAGTTATATTATAGTTGTTAGCATAGTTAGTTATTATAGTAGAAAAAGTAATTAAGAGAGCATTTTTCTATCATAATACACTAAAGAAACTCTAACTACTTGCTATGCAATCTTTTTGTAGAAAGCTAGTAGAACGTAAAGTTATTACTGAACTTCTTATAGTATCTAACTACTATCTTTAAATCTTTAGCTTAAATAGTAACTCTTTTTATATAAATAGCATTAAGGTTACAGTTTGTATTTATTAGTTAGTATATAATTTAAAAATAATAATAGTAGTAATAATACCTTTAAAAAAGCTAACTAAGAACCCTTTAGCTAACTCTTAAAGAATATAAATTGCCTCTGCCTAAAAGCGCAAATTCAAGTAATAAGTATACGAAATTTTATAAACAAGATAACTAAATAAGAGTTTATGTAGTTTAATTTAGTTAACTTTTACTACTTTTCAATTTCTTTTAGTGCTATAGTTATAAGCTACTAGTATATAACTATAATAAAAGACTGTAATAACTTACTACTTAGCTTAAATTAATATTTTTTCTTAACAGCTTTAACTTTTGCAAATAATATAAGCAGCTTTTAACTAGCTTTAGCTTATAATCTTTTTATAAGTGCTTTACTACTAGTTAAAATATATATAGTTTGCTTAGTGCGCGCTATTATAGTAGTTGTGTAGTTGTTAAAATTTATAGTAAGTATATAAAACTATTATTAATTATCTTTGCAGCATTAGAGTGCGTAAGTAAACGTAATAAAAAGCTATTATAATATAACATACTAAGGTATATTATTAGTAAGCAGTAATTAGTAGTAGTAGTGTCTATATATAGCAAAAATTTTAATTTCTAGTTAGCTTTAGTAGGTGCGCACAGGCTATACTAGCTATATTATAGTAATATTTCTACATCTTTACCTACTATTTAACAACTAAAACTAAAATTAACTAATTATAGTTTATTTTTACGTCTATTATAATAATAATAATTAAAAAAGAGCTAAGCAATAGTTCTAAAGGCCGAGTTCTATGCATTTTATTTTTAGTGCCACTAGGTTTTAAACATGATGAGTAAGAAAAGCTTATAAAAGTATTTAATAGAGTTATTAAGTACAGCATGTGCTAGTTTATAAGAAGTTATAAAAAAAAAAAATCAATGATACACTTACGTAACGCAGCTAAGGCAGTTTAAAGAAAGGTTGCCTTACAGATTTAAAAGTCCTAATAGAGATATTGTTAAGCTCTAGTTCTTAAGCTATTACGTAAAAAAGTTAAGTAGCTTAATTTAATTTTAAAATAAAGGCTTTATAAGACGTAAATGCAGCTAATTGCGATGCAACATATCAATTATAAAAGAAAATTAATAGCATAGAATAATATAAGAATATAAGTATAGAAAGGCGTAAAGAAATAATAAAAGTAGTATAAGAAGGACTTAACTAAAAGCAATGCAACGCCTAGAAGAGTAGTAAGTTAGTATAGTTATGGATTATAGAGTTGTGCTTACATATATAAGTAAGTAGCTATAGAAAACTCTTAATTAAATTTATAAAAAATAAAAAAATGTATACTACAAAGTTAATATATGGCAGCACGCAAGAGTTCTAGATAAGGCAGCGTAAGTAACAAAGAGCTTAAGAATTAGTAGCTAGAGTTATACAAATACTTAAATTTTTAGCTCTAATAGTATTTTTAAAGAAATTATACATTATACTTATAATAATAAGTTAGTAAAGCTTTACACTAATACTTTTAAAAGCAAATAAGCTAAAAAAGAATAGCAAGACTTTGTTAAAGATATAGGTTTAAAGGAACTAGCTATTACTACCAATAAAAACTTAATGTAAGTTTAAATTATTTTTTTATTACATATACTTACTTACTAGTATAGACTTATTAAGCCTCCGCTAGTATATAAGTCCTTAGGACTTAGCAATAATCCTATTCTATGCAGCAATAAGTTATATATTAAAGAATATAATAGTTATAAATGCAAGAAAGAAGTTAATAACAATTCTAATATTAATACGTACTACAATTAATATAAGAATAAGTATAAGGCCAAAGATTAGTAGCAAGAATTACAGGCTTAAATTAAAAACAAAAATTAAAATTAAAATATCAATTTTAGTAATTTTATAAACTTTAAGAGCTTTTTATATTAATTATAGTAGTATTCTTGTGCTAAGTTATTAGTATCAATTAGCACTTATTACAGCTAATTCACACAATATATATAACGTGATATTTATTACATAACTTTCTAACTATACTACATTTATTTTCATATTCTTTAAATTAATAAAGTCTAATTAAAAAGCGCCTAACATAGTATGTAATTAGAGAAACAAGTGAAGCTTAATATAGCTATGCACGCGTTTACTAAAGGACTATAGCTTTTGTACTAGTAAAGTTGTAAAGTAGATATTTATGTACTATTTGTTAGTAATTGCAACAATTTATTATAGATTTTTATTACTTTTTTAAACTAAACGCTGTTTATACATATATTATAGCTAATTATATTTATAAGCTTTTAAAAAACTTGTACTAATTCTAAATAAGTAAACACTCAATTATTTAGAAGAAGAGTAAAAGAAGTTAAATTTATTAATGTACTTACCTTAAGAAGCTATGCAGAAAGAAAGAGGAAATAAAATTATAACAAATTAAAATAAGTAGTAAAGTACAACTAGCTAGGCTTAAAATTTAGATAGTGAATTTCTTTACTAAAACTATACTATCTGCACTGTTAGTATTTAGCTTAAGTTTAGAGAAGCTGCTTATATTGCAACTAGCTGCCTTTATATATTTTTATCTTTACTGTAGCATAATCCTGCAATACCTAAAGCTAACAAAAATAGAAACTAAACACCTTATAAACTATATAAATATAGTTTATTATTAAAGTACTTTGACTCCTATTTTTAATAGTCTGCTGATAATAAACTTTTTACATACTTAACTTTAAAAAACTAGTATACCTACTTTAATACTTAAATATACTTAAAATGCCTTAAAGAAAAAGCTTATTTAAGGACTTATTAATAGCAATTAGTTATTCTAAACTATTAAGTAGCTATTTTTTACGCACTTTCTCTAATTTCTTAAGCCTTAAACTATAATAATTACTTATTATAAATTTAATTCATTGTTTTAGAACTAGTTTAAAAAAGCAAAAGCCTTTGTTCCTAATAACTTAAGCTCTACAACTAAGATTTTAATTATACTAAATATATAGTCTACAGCTAATCATCTTAGCTTTCTTATAGTTAAGAGTTACTATATTATACTAAACTAGCAATCTTAGAAAAACTACTTTATTTTATACTAATACACAAACAATATAATAAAATTTGAATAGTTGCAAAAGTACTACGTGTACTTTAAGACACTAATACTAAGTTTTTCCTTTTAGCTATTACTTGCAACAATGCTAGTAACAATATAGTACTAAGTTAAATAATTTAATTAACACTATTAAATAAGAATATTAGCTAAAGCGCCTTAGAAAACTCTATTTTATACTTAGCTTATATTATCAGGTTAGTAGTTTAAAACATAATCTAACATCTCTAACTAGCTACTACTATAAAAGTTAGACTTAGAGAGGTCTTACGCAAGCAATATATTAAGAAAATTTAATACAAAATATCCTTTCTAAACACACTTTGTAAAATATATATACTTTTATTATATTTACTTATTATATTTTCACTACTATATAGATCTAAGCAATTTATATTGCTATTAACGCGTTACCTTACCAGTATAAGCAATATCTTGCTACTTAACAACATTTACTACTAAAAGATCAACTTTTTATTATTTGCAATATAAAGGCTTGATAAAACTTAATATATAATATATATAAGCGCGTGCTTAAGCTCTTAAGATACATCCATAAATAGCTAGTATAAAAACTAGCAATAAAAAAAGTACTTATATTATTATTAACCCTAACAATAATATAAGAGAAATTAAGTATTATAACTGTAAGCGTCTTTAACTTTTCCTTATTAAGTAGCACTATATTAAAGTAATTATAGAGATGCTTAAGCAGTTTAAGAATGCTATAAGCTTTTTGATTAAGAACTAAAAGCTTTAAGCCTAATATATTTAGCTTATATACAACCACCTTTTTAATTTTACAAACTTAATATTTAATAATTTTAATAAATAAGTAGAAAGTTAAACTTTAAAGTAGCTTATAATAGTATAAGCTGCTGTAAATAAGAAAAAACGTAGAACTAAGTAAGTACAACGCAAAAGTTTTAGCTAAGTAAAAGTTTCTATTTAACTACGCAGCTATTCTAGATCTAACTTAAAAGCTTACTATATATAAAGTATATTTATTACAGTTTATTATTATAGAGAAGTGCTAATTAGCTAACTTAGATTTTACATAAAAAGCTTAATATAAGCATATATATAATAAATAGTATGTTAACTATTTTAATTTATATAATAATAGTAAAAAATTAAAATAAACACTAATTTTTACTTCTTTCTTAAGAAAGATACTTAGCTATAAATAGTTCTAAAGGCCTGCTTCTTAATTACCTTTTTATAGCTTTTCTACTCTAAGTTAAATATCTTTTTAAAAAAAAAGAAACAATAAAAAGTCTTACTTTATAAATAAAAGAATTCTACTTTAGCACTTCTTGCAATAAATTGAAGACATTATTTAATATTTAAAGTAGTAGCAATAGAATAAAAACACTTTTTTTTTAGCTGTCTTAAGTTGTA
Source organism: Alternaria gansuensis (assembly GCA_009289805.1). Taxonomy (NCBI): domain Eukaryota; kingdom Fungi; phylum Ascomycota; class Dothideomycetes; order Pleosporales; family Pleosporaceae; genus Alternaria; species Alternaria gansuensis. Next base: position 256,258 of record WBOK01000024.1, on the reverse strand, counting down.
AAGAATATATTAGTATTTTTAATTACTAGTGTTAGCGTTAAGCGCATTTTTAATACTGCAAAAGATATTATTAGTAATTAAACTATTACTTTTTAGCTTTTACTATACAGTAGATTATGAATTTTTAAGAATACTTTTTCTTTAAATTTAAAAGCGCAAGAAATTTTTATATAAAATAAAGATATTAGCCTTAAAGCACTACATAATAAGATTAACAGTATATTTAAGCTCCTAGCGCCTAGAGATAGTACATGTAATCTAGAGGAGGAAACAGTAGAAGATAAGCTTATAGAAGAGGACTCTTTACCTCTAGCACAAAAGCAGTAGTGCCTTAAGGCTTAAGCGTTACTGTAATTATAAGCTATAATAATTAACTATAGTAATAAAGTTTTAACTATCTCCTAACTCTAACTAGAAATAAACATTAAATACTATAACTTAACTCTAGTCTGTGCAACCTAACTACAACTACAATCTAACCTATACCTATATATAAGTACTTACAACCTATTTACTAGCCTAGGTATAAGTTAAATTATAGTTGTAGTTAAGTTACATTGCACAGACTATGTAACTAGATTAGTGCTTACTTAGCTGGCCTCTTCTAATCTTACTTGTTTAACATAGCTATTTATTACTATAAATAGCACGTAACTACAACTTAACTATAACTATAACTATAACTTGACTTATACTTACATTCTGTGCGCGTAACTATAACCACAACTACTACTCTGTACAACCTAACTACAACTACAACTACTAGTTAGTGCGACTACAACTTAACCTATACCCACGCTAAGCGTAACTTAGCGTGGGTATAGGTTAGGTTGTGGTTAGGTTAGCTTACGTTAGACCCTAACCACAACCCAACCTATACCCATTTACCAGCCTAACTATAAGTATAACAAGGTCTTTATTAATTAAGAGTTTTTCCTATAGCATGCATATATAAAAAAGATAAAGCTTTTAACTATATATAACTTTATATAAATAACTACTTACTAAACGTAAAATGTAAAAAAGTTAAAGTCAAAATGTAAGCCTAGTTTATAAGTTAAATAACGTTTGAATGAAATATAAATTATATTTTTAAAGAATTAAATGCTAAGAACTAGGCTAAGAAGAAAATTATTTATTTGAGGTAGACTACGTTAGAATTAGTATACATAGTAGAGTTGAAGTAGCCATAAGCATAAATTGATCAGAATCATAAAGTACTTAAAATAGTATTTGAAGCAGGCCTAAAAGAAAATGTTAAAAACAGCCTTATACACTATAGTAAGCCTAACATACTATATGCTTTAGTTAAGCTAGCTACGCGCATTAACAACACGCTTTAAGAATAATATAACATAAAAAAATACTTTTAACTTAGCTTAGCTGATATAAGAAGGAAACGCAGCAGGTATAATAAAAATAGCAACACTATTATAACTAGCAAGGTATAAAATAAGGCTAAAGATCAAGAACTTAAAAAAGAAAATATTAAAGCTTCTCTAATAAAAACGCTAGAAGTGTTATAATAATAAAATATGTCTTTAGTGTAGCAAAGTAAGAAACTTTGCCTAAGACTATAAGAAAGAACTAGTCAAATAGGCAGCTATTAGAATTAGAATATTTAAATAAAGAACGCTATGCCTAGTTTAGAAAGAACTAAATAACAACTTAAGTAACCTAGACCTCTATAAGAAAGCACGCTTAATAGATAGCTAAAAAATTATACTACAACTAAGACTGATTAATAATGTTCTTACTTTAAGCAAACTTAAGCTAATAAAGTAAAAAGTTAAAGACAAAGTTATACTAAAATAATTAGCTAATAACTAATATTTAGTATAAAGAATAATAACGCACTATGCTAACAGATGTACAATCTAAGTAGAAATTATTATTACTAGCAAGAACGCTAAGAAAGTTAAATATTAGGCAACTTACTAATAACCTTACTTTAATAATCTAATAGCTAAGGTTAAGGACTAAGAAGTTAAAAAAGTAGAAAGTACTAAAAAGTACAAAGAGTTATGTTAGTACAACTATAAGCGTAATTATAAGTTTTATAAAAAAAAAAGTTTAGAGTAGACTAAGACTAGTGCTGCTACCTAAACTTATAAGTAGATTAATACCTAGCAGACAAGTGTTACTTTTATAAACCTAAAAAAGTAGAGATTTATTACTAACTTTTATAGACTTAAGACAAAGCTAAATACAACTTCTATTAATAGTAGTTTGAAAAGGTATTATAAGAAAATAACTACTACTATAGTACCTTATTATTAAATATTTATAAGGCAGTAGACTGCCTAATTTACAAAGCAAAAAAGCTAAAGCTAAAAGATAAGATTTAAAGTAAGAAATACTTTACTCAAACCTTTATTAAAGCTTTTAATACAATAATAGTTACTTAATACACTATAGCACTAAGTATAGTGTAGGCTACTTTCCTAAGAAGAAGAAGAGTAAGTGAGAAAAAAACTAAAATACTGCTAAAGACAAGGTTATACTAATAAAAGCATACTTAAAACAACTTTAAAGAAAGTATAGAATACTAATAGTTAGGTAAAGCAGTTACTTACAACTTTATCTATATAAAGTTAAAACTTATAGGCGCTTATAAATAGGAAGGCTATATAAACAATATTCTCTTCATAAGTAGTAAAAAAGTATAAAATACTATATTAAGTTAATAGCTAACAGGAAACCTATATAATATAAAGATAGCATGTTATAGTTAAGGACTAAATTAACAAAGCTATGAATAGCAGGCATAGAGTTCTAAATAACTATTAATATAATAAATCTAGAAGAACCAGACATATTGAATAGCTATAATTAGCTAAATGCACATAACCCTGCTATTAATTAGCAAATAAAAATAATACTTAAAAAAATATTATATATAAGGTTGCTAGAGTACGCAAAGAGATACACTTAGCAGATTAAAATTTACTTTAAAATAAGAACTTTAGTAAAATCTTGCTATGTAAGATTAGAAGAATTTATATAAAAAACTCTTAAAAAATAAGAGTTATCTAAATAAGATAAGTTATAACTATAAAAGAAAGACCATTACTACTAAAAATACTAAAAAAACATTACACTCATAAGTTTAAGAAACTCTTTAAGAAGAATAAGGCTATAAAACTAGTAAACTACTAAAATTAGAATTACAAGATTATTCTAGATAATAGAGCTAAGCTAAGCTAAGCTCAGGACCAATATACCTAATATTGCCTAAGCATAATGCTAAGCTAAGAGATTACATCTAGAAGAATTTAAAGAAGAGATTTATTGAACTAGACTTAAACCTAACAGCATTACTTATCTTGTTTATAAAGAAGCTTAACAAAAAGTAATAACTATATATTAACTTTATAAGGTTAAATAGCGTAATATAAAAAAACTAATATTTTTTACTACGAATAACAAAGCTTATAGATTAAACCTAAGAAGCTGGGTAGTTTATAAAATTTAATATTTATAAAGATTTTTTTAAAATAGAAATTTAAGAAGTTTATAAGTAGATAATAGCGTTTAAAACAAAGTATAAGCTTGTAAAATACATAATTATGCTATTTAAGTTAATAAACGCACGAGTAACATTTTAATTAATTATTAATAACGCACTTTATAGATAACTGAAAATCTTTGTTACAACGTACTAAGATATTATACTAGTATACTCTAGTAGAACGCTTAAAGAACATATAGAGTATATTAAGAAAGTACTTAGAAAGCTTAAAGAATATAAGCTATACCTATAGCTAGAGGAGTGCGAGTTCTATATTAAAGAGACGAAATTCCTAGGCTTTATATTATCTATAAAAGGTGTAATAATAAGTTTAAAAAAGATTATAGCTTTGCAGAAATAGCTAACGCCTAAAATAGTTAAAAATGTGCAATTCTTTTTAAAATTCACTTACTACTATTAAAAGTTTATTAAAAATTACTTTAATATTACTACACCTCTTTTAAATATTATAAAATAAAAAAATAAAGTTTACTTAAAATAAAGAATAATAAAAAGTATTTAACTAAATTAAACAAATATTTCTTAAAGCACTTTTACTAAAGACATACAAGTTAAAACAAGAAGCGTAAGTTAAGACTAACACATTAGACTATACACTTAAAGCTGTATTATTACAGCAGTGCCTAGATAAGAAGTAAAGACTAGTGTTCTACTATTTAAAAAAGTTCTTTAAAGCAGAACTTAACTATAATAATTTTAAAAAAGAACTACTAAGAGTAGTTAACACCTTAAAACAATAAGAAGTCTTTTATTAAAACTACTACACGAGATTAAGATTTTTACTTATTACTAGAAGTTAGCAGAGTTTATAATAACACAGAAACTTAACTACTAATAAGTTTATTAAGCTAAGTTGCTAGCTTAGTTTAATTGTAAAATAACTTACTACGCTAGAATACTTAATAAAGTAGTAGATGCCTTAAGTAGAAAATTTAACTTAGGCAAAGAAAGCTACAAGAAACTATATAATACTATATTTAAAAAGATGCTAGATAGTAGTTTATGTTATAACTAGCTAGAGCTAGCTAAAGTAGCTAAAGAAGCTAGGCAGGTAGAAATACTACAATAGTAGTAGTAGTAAAAAGCAGCTAACTAGTAGTTTAAGCCTAAAGAAGACAGCTCTAATAAACTGCTATAAAATAAGAAAGAGTACTAAGATATAGTTTAAAAGAATAAGATATATATACTTCTACATATAAGATTTAGTCTTGTTAAAGAACTATATAAGTGTCTAGAATATAAACATGTAGTAATTAAAAAAATAGTTAAGTAACTAGCTAAAGTGTGTGCAATACTACGCTTATAAGTAGAAGTATTAAATTTAATAAGTAACTACTTAGCTTATTACTAGAACAAGCTTAAGAGATATAAACTTTATAGCTTATTATAACTTTTACAGCTACTAACAAAACTATAAAGCAGTATAATAATATACTTTGTAGTAAAGCTTCTAAAATCATTAGAACTAAAATTAGCTTAACTTTACAACATTATTCTAGTAATTATAAATTAATTAACTAAGGCGGCAAAGTTTGTGCCTATAAGAAAAGCTATTATAGCAGAAAGCTGCGCGTATAAAGTTATAAAGGCACTAGTATTAGAGCATAAAATACTTAAATTTTATTATTAATTTTAATAAACTGTTTAGGTCTAAATATTAAAATACATTTTTAGCAAAGTTTGGTATAAAAGAAAGCTATTGACTAGCTTTTACCTTAAAATAGACAGCTAGATAGAATAAACAAATGAGACACTAGAACAGTATCTAAAAATATACGCTAATAAGCTGTAAGACAACTAAGTTAAACTTTTACTAATAGCATAATTAGCTTATAATAGTACAAAGTTAGTAATTATAAAGTATTTACTACACTACGCAAACTTTAAATATAAGCTTGCTACTTATTAAAATTAAAAAAATATTAGAAGTATTGTATTAGCTGTAATTAATAAAGCTTACTTAATATAAGAGCTATATAAAGAATTAAGCAGAATTATAGCATATAAGAGTTTTATAATAGCTAAGGCAGCTAATAAGTAAGAAATTAAAGGTTTAACTTTTAAGAAAGAGGAAAGAGTTTTTTTATTATAATTAAACTTAAAAAATAAGAAACTAAGTATAAAACTAGATAACTTTTAAGTAGAACTATTTGATTTTCTAAGAAAAATAGGCAATATAAACTATAAACTCTAATCACTACTTAGTATGCGCGTCTACTTTATCTTTTATAAAAAACTTCTAGAAAGAGCACTTTGAGATGCTAAACCAGCTACTAATATAAAGCTTAAGGATAATAAGTATAAGGCTAAGAAAAGTAAGAATTTACAGAAAATTAGTTATTTGTAAAAATATTTAGTTAAGTAGCAGAAATAGCTAAAAAGCTAAAACACTTAAGAAGTAAAAAAAATTTAACAAACTGTAAGTTATAAGTACTTAGGTACTATTGTAGATACTTAAAGAAAAAAGAACTATAGAGGGGTGACAAAGAGAAAGAGTAATTTTAAAAGTTATCTTTTTTAAAGATATATAACTAGATAACTAAATGAGCTATAACTATAAATTTTAGCGTTTTGAAAAGCGCATAACTTCCTCTTTTAGTAAGGCTATTTTTGAACTCGGTTAGTAAGCAGAAAAAAGGATCAGAAAGGCAGTGAAGTAGGTAAAAAAAAGCCTAGTTAAACCTAGTAACAACTTTTTACTTACAGTATCTTTTTGGCTAAAAGTAATAAGTGTTATATACTAAGATAGTTTTGAGAATAGATTTAAGCAAGTTGTCATTCTAATTATTATTATAAAAGTTAGATTAGAAAATAATTTCTTAAGGTTTGTTTATATTAAAGTAGCTAAAGCTAGTAACTAGTACTTAGTATACCAACTCTTAGCTACTTTAACAGCTAAATAACGCCTAAGTAAAAAGTTAATACAATTCTTAATTGCTTATTGTAGTATAAAGTCCTACACTTCTAAAATTGCCTTTTTAAACAATTCTACTGCTTTAACGCTTTTACCTATGCCTAAAAAGGCAACAGGCCTTTTTCCTAGCACGTTTTTAAGTAGACTCTAAACGTTCTTTATAGGATTTAAATCTAGGCTATAGGCAGGATGCTTAAAAAGGGGAATTCTATTTCTAGAAAACTAGGCGATAACTTGTAGCGTTTTAAGATTTTAGCGTTATCCTACTAAAATATTTAGCCTAAATAAAGTTAGCTATTAGCTTTTTAAAAATTCAACAATATCTAAGAAATATAAAGTAATAACAAAGTTATAGCCTTTTAAAGTATAAAATAAGAGAGGTTTTACTTACCTCTTTTAAAAAAAGGTTTAACAATAGGATTTAAAACTTCTTTTAAATATTAAGTATTTAAAAAAGTTCTTGTATCTTTTAGTAATCTAGTTATATATAACTTAGATCTACTACTTAGCTAAATAGCTCCCTAAACTAAGATAGAGATATTATAAGCTATATTTTAGTTAGCAAGCTAGCTATAAGTATTTTAAAAAACTATAAAAATTCTAGATATTTTAAAAATATTTTTAAGTTAAATAAAATATTTTAAAACTTACTTATATTTGTAGTAGACACCTGTTACTTGCTAAGTTGCTTATTTCTTCTTTTTTAAACGTATTTTTACTTAGCGCTATATATACTCTAAATAGAAGATTTGTTAGAAAATATAACTTTACTAAAGTAAATATTTTTTTACATTTTAATAGTCTTCTTAAAGTATTTATAGTAATTTAAGGCTCTTTTTTTGTTAAAAAGCTGTTTTTTCTTAGTAGTAGAAATAGAGTATTTCTCTGCTTTTAATAAGCGTTGTAAGCTACTATTAAAAAAAGATAAACTATTTTCCTCTAAAATACACTTATTTGTTTTTTTAGAGCTTCTTTCTAGGTTTCTATTTACTACTTAAATAGCTTTTATAAAGACTCCAGCAGGGCGGCCTAGTTTAGGCTAAGAAAAAGGTAAAAAAGTATCTTTTTTCTTTTTAATATGTTGTATAGTATTGTAAATAAATTAAGAAGGTTCTTTAAGCATAGTACTAATAGCGCTAATAAACTTTTGTTATAAAGATAAAAAGTAAACTTCTTTTTTAAACTTAAAAAGTTTAATAGACATAAAGAGATAATAAAGAAGAGAGAATCTTAGGTAAGAAAAAGATAATTATAAAAACTAACGCTAAAAAAAGCTTACGTGATTTTAGCGCCTTTTATTAGCGCCTTTTTTTTTATTTTCTAATTTAAGGAATAATTATATTACTAACTAATATTAGAAATCTGCTAACAAAATACTTATATAAGCTAGTATTACATAAATGCTTTTTTAATATTTTAAAAGGTTCAATATAAACTTGTAACTAGAATAAAATAGACTTTTTTTTGCCTTTTCCTCAAGCCTTTTACCACCTATTAGATAATTACTAAGCAAAATTCCTAGTAAGCTTACTTAAAGTAAAAGTTATGCGCTTTTTAAAACTTCAAAAATTCTAGTCCTAGCTTATCTAGTTATTTAGTTATATATCCTTAAACAAGATAACTTTCACAATTACTCTTTCTTTTTGTCACCCCTCTGTAGGTCTTTAAGGAAAAAAAAAAATTTAAAACAAATTTAGAAAAGCATTAGCCTATAACTAGCCTAAGTTAATTAATGATTTAAGTAGTAATAGTGTAGTTCTTAAAAAGCCTATACTAGAGGTAGTGTTTTTTTTAGCCTACTTTTTTGCATAATCTTAAAAATTTAGAATAGCAAGATCTTAATTAGTAAATAATTGCTCTTATACTTTAGTTTTTAAAAGCTCTAGCTTTATTTAAGCTAGCTAAGCTTCTAGACGCGTAACTTTAAGACGCTTTTTATACTTTTTATACTAAAACTTTTTCTACTCTTTATTGAAAATAAATAAACTACACTCTGCCTTTATAAAAACATAACTAGCATAATAACTAGTTACAGTAATTGTAAAATAGTAAGGTTCTTTACCTTATACTACTTACAATAAAAAGCTATCTTTAAACTTAGCTTTTTTATATAATCAGCATAAGTATAACACTTAAAAGTAAAGTTTTAAAAGTAAGAGTAGTAAAAAGACAGAACTTTAGGTATTTTTAAAAAAGCGTTAAGGAAAACAAGCGTATAATATAACAAGCATACTGAAACATTATATATAGCTAGTAATTTAGCACGCAGTATAAAAAAAAACATTTTAGAGTATCAAAATAATACGCCTAAGAGGGGAGATAATATTATAAGTAACAAGAAGGATTTCTCCTTAACATATAAGTAAGGGTTAAAAGTTAACTAGCTACAACGCTAGAAGGTAACAATCTACGCAAGGCGCTAATTACGTAATTGCTATCCTGCTAAGGCTAGCTATCTAGGATAGTTATATATAAAGAGATAGCAGCGCTATTACATACCTCCCTCGTGCAAGGGATGTACAGAATAGCAAGACAAAAGCAACAACTATAAGAATGTAATAGATTTTATTATTACACTTGTTATAGTTAACTTAAATAGTTTATCTCTTACACAGATTGTTCACTAGTTATTCTATCCTTTATAGAATTAGTATTGCTTACTTTTAGTTAACATTGATAACTCTTTTCCACTTAAATCATTACTACAATACCTCACGGGCTACCGCTTTAGTCTACCTCGCCTTAGTACGGACTAAGCCTAGAGAAGTATAGCCTAACCCCGTGTAAAACAGAATTATATATAGATTTTGTGAAGTGCACATTTTCTTTAAGCAAAGTTTTCTTTTCAAAATTTATAGTTATAAAGAGCAGTATTTACGTAGATCTAGCGCCAATTACTACTATTAAGTAGTAGCCTACACTAACTAGTATTAAGGAGCTGCAGTTCTTTCTAGGGTTTGTAAACTTTTATTAGTACTGTACGAGTGTTGGAGTGTATGAAGACATACTGCTACGAGGGCAAGAGATTACTAGTAATTAGATTATGCAGGAACGAGGTTATTAAGATAACAATTTTATTGTGGGTTGAGTATAAAGACTATTAGTAGAAGAAAAAGCCTATTCTATAGTACAATACAGGAGCTTAGGTGTAGAGTATATAAATAATAAACCGTCCCCCTTTCTGTAAGATACAGAAGAGGCTATATACCTTGAAATCACGTAATTAAGCACTAACTTAGTGTGTAGTAGGGTATTACTCTGTGCACTAGCACAAATCTCTTCTTCCTACAAGCTTGGCCCTATTAAGCTTTTTACTCTTTATAAAGAAAAAGGGAAAAAAATTAGTAGAACAAAGAAAACAAAACAAAAAAAATATAAAATAATTACTTAAGTTACTGCCTAGTATTAACAGATCTTATATCTATACAGTAGCCACAGAATCTAGGTATCTAGAGAGCACCTAGATTTTGTAGGCTTAGCAGTCCTCTCTCTACACCTCTAACAAGGGCTCATCTCTGTTATATTACTATCTTTTACTTCTTTAAGCGTTTACTTAAACAAGGTTCTTAAGCAGTAATTAAAGTGCTTTGTCTAGGTATAAGTATAGTTGTTGTACTAGTAGCAGGAGCTTAAGTCTTAGATTTTAATTAAAAACAACTATAATAATGCTAATTAGTTAAAGTTAAAGGTACTAAAACATTATCTAAGATTACTATACTTAATTAAAAATAAACTTACAAAAAACGCTATATAAAGAAAAATATAATAAGTTCCTTGCTCTCTTAAAAGACTTAGCGCTTATTAGCTTTTGGGCTAAGTTTTTTTTAAAGGCGCTAGAGAGGATTAGCTTAGAAAAAATTAGTATTTTACTTATTTTAGTTCTTTATTATCTGTAGAAGGTTTTTATTTTTATTAAAAAAGTATAATTAGTTAGAATAACCTTAAACAAAATTAGTATAAAAGGCGTTTTTCTTTAACTTTTACACAATAAGTTATAGGTTAAGAACTTCTATATAACAAAGCTATAATATTGTTTAATTTAATTGTTAATTTATTCTTTAGTAGCGTTCTATAGTATATTATTTAGCTTTTTATAAATAAGAAAATTGTTTTATTTAGCCTATCTTACAAAGGCCTTCTAAATCTAGAGTTTATACTTAGTACACACATCTATAGAGAATAGCTAGTTAATTCCTCTAAATTTATTAAGATAACTAAAAGGAGTATAAGAAGTAGTAGTAAAGTTGCAGTAAGCTTTATAAATCTCTTTATAAGTTCTTTTAGTAGACACCTTTATTACACTATTTTAAACTATAATAAACTAGAGAGAAATACTAAAGTAGTTACAAGTAGTTAACTTAGTAGATCTATAAAGTAGAAAAGGCAATCAAATTTAAGCTTATATTTTCTTGCAAACTTACTTTATTTTTTTAGCGTTAAAAACTATTTTCTATACGTCTTTTAGCTAATTAGTTTTGTCTTTCTATCTTTTTTTAAAACTATCTAACACTTTAATAATCACATTTTTACGCTACTATAGGTACGCTAGTATATACTTATAAAATTCTAGTAGCATCTCTATGCAGTTATTTATATTCTTATTGTTAAATAAAACACTGCCTTAAATTATCTCTACCCTAAGGACTTTTATTATTACATAATTAAAGTTAAAGTTAATATGCTTAAAGTTTTTTTAATTGCCTTTTTTAGTAAACTTAGCGTAGTAAAAGTAAGAAATTAAAAAGTGTTTTTTACAAAACATTGCGTGTTACAATTAGTATTTTAAGTTTATGCATATAGCTTATTAAAAAAGTATATAGTACATGTTGCGTAACTACTTAAAGTTTAGTTTTCTATCTATGCGTTATAAATAGAACTTATATATTTTAAAAGTTTTTATAATAATATCCTCTAAATTACTACGCTGTTGCAGCTATATATAGGCGTTAGTAATAATGCTTTTTATATGTTAGAATTCCTCTACTTATAGCCAAAACTCTACAGTGTTAATAATCTTATCTTAAGTAAGAATAAAGTAGAGGTTAAGTTAAAATAGTTAATATTAGTAGCTTAGCAGATTTTTATATTGCTTAATTAGGCAATATTTGCTAGGAAAAAGCTTAAAAATAATAAGATTAGATTAGAATTCTTACTAACAGCTTAGTTCTAGATATAGTAAGAGCTAACACTTATTAAGTATATTAAAAAGCATAGCCTTCTTAAATAGACTTATAATACTTGTAGCAGTACACTTATAAATTAAGTATACTTAATTATATAATAAGTTGTTAGAGTTATGTAGATGTCTAATTTTGACTTCTTAATACTATTATTTAATAACTTCATTATAATTAAAATGAGCTATTAGCTTCTTTGCGTAGGCACGCTTAAGTAGCTTAGAAAACGCTAAAGTAGAATTTATGTAGTAGCATCCTGTTCTAAAATTTTAGTCTTTTAGTTTATTATATTAAGCTCTTAATCTACATAATTAGTATTATTAAGCTTAGTGTCTAGCTATATAGCTACTTATTAGTATACTAGTGTTGCCTTTAAAGCACAAGAGCTTAATAGAGGCAGTAGAGCAGAAACTAGTTAGTTACTAGTATAAGCCTTTATACGTCCTGCTTAGATGTTAGCAGCATTACGCCTTTATTATATAACAGTTTTTCTACTTATAAGTTTAAATATCTTGACTATTATACAGAGGGGTGACAAAAGAAAAAGAAATCCAGAAAGTTAATATTTTCAAAGCTTTATATTTCCATAACTACAGGGGCTATACTAGATAAGATTAGGGATTTAAGAAGCCAAGAACATCTTCTGTAGGATAGGCTGCTTAGTAAGTTGCTTAGTCAGCATAATTGCTCTCAATCTTCGCAGTGAAAATACCAGTTTAAAAACTTAAGAATATATTACAATATAATTTTTTTTTGAATGTGTAAAAATCCTGTAATTTACATATAATAGATAACAAAAGCTAATTATAGTCTAGTATAAGTTTAAAGGTAATTGCAAAATTTACTGTTAAGTAATAATAAAGAGCTTTTTATTTAAGTTGTTTCTTAATAAATAACTATAATAGCGTACTAATACTTAGTGTACTAGCCCTTAGCTTCTTTTACTTGCAAACAACGACTTAGTAATAATAGAATACAATTATTAATCGCCTTTTAAGGTAATTAATCCTATTCCTTCTTTATAGCAGCCTTAAAGGCTACTATACTTTTCTTTTTATTTCTTATACTTAAAGAAGTAATAGGCCTTAAAGCTAAAGTATTTTTTAGTAAAGCCTATACGTTTTCTATAGGATTTAGATTAGGACTATAGGCAGGATGCTTAAAAAGTTAAATCTTATTCCTAGAAAACTAAGATAAAACTTCTAGAGTTTTATAAATCTTAGAGTTATTCTGCTAAAACTTCTAGCCTATATAGACGTTAGTAAGGTGCTTAAATATATCTAAAAAGACTCTAACTTTATAATGTAAATATAGAAAAATAAGCCTCTAAATAGAAAAATAAAGTATATATAACTTACATGTTTTTGTTGCAGGTTTTACTATAGGAATCAAGATCTTTTTAATATAGTTTAAATTCCTAAAAAAAAGTAGTAATTAAAGGGATTTTATTACTACTAGTTTAGATCTTCTACTTATCTAAATTACACCATAAGCTTAAATAGAAATATCTTTACTTATAACTAGATTAGTAAGTATTCTAAGAATAAACTAAAAGAACAAAAATATTATAAATATAATATAGTTTATTATTATTTAATAATTAGAGTTTCTTAAAACTTACTTGTATTTATTGTAGAAATAATTTTCTTTCTTATTTTATTATTGTGCTTTGTCTAATAGTATTCTGTTCTAGCACTGTGCCTACGCTTAATAGTAAACTTGTCTAAGAATAAAAGTTTATAAAAGTTAATATTTTTAATGTTTTGAAGTATTTGCATAGCATAAATTTAATAATTATAAGCTTTTTTAGTGTCTAAAGGCGTCTTTTTGCAAGAAATATAAACAGAATAGTTCTTGTTTTTTAGAAAGCGTTGTACGCTTTAAATAAAAAGATTTATTCTATTTTCTCTTAAAAGACGTTAAATTGTCTTTATAGGGCTTCTTGTAAGGTCTCTATTAAGCACTCTTTTTGCTTTTTTTAATATCTTAAAAGGACCACCTTGTTTAGAGCTAATAATAGATAAAGGAGCGTTCTTTTTTTATTTAATTTAATAAAGAGTGTTTACTTTTAGAAGGCTTTTCTAGTATATTACTAATAGAGGAGATAGATTTGTTGTGTAAATATAAAGTATAAACTTGTTGTTTAAATTGAGAGAGATTGCAAGCCATAGAGGAGATAATATAAAAATAGAAATTTAGGATAAACAAGGGGAGCAAATATACTATATTTCTTTAGAGTTATTACGTAATTAGTGCTTACGTAAGCAACCCCTATTTTTTATCCTTTTATTAAACTATAAGGAAATAAGAAATATTACTCTGAAATTTGCTTACATTATGCTCAGGTAAGCTCGTTAAACTTATTTTTTTCCAGCCCTTTTTATACGTTCACAAAAAAGATATGCCAAAATCTCTTTTTGCTTTTTTTTAAAACATATTTTAAGCGAGATTACAGGCGTAATAGTGCTGACTAAGCAGCTTACTAAGCAACCTATCTTGAAGAGTAGGTTCTTGGCTTTCCAAATCACTAACTCCTTTGTAGTATAGCTACTTTCATTACTAAAATATAAAGCTTTGAAAACTATAACTTTTTTGATTTCTTTTTTTTTGTCACCCCACTGTATAATATTTAGCTCTACTTCTTGCTTATACTTTTTAGAATTTCCTTAGTTGCTTAGTTAAAATTAATAAACTATTACTCTCTAGAGTGTATGTCTTAAATACTATAAAGTTACTATAGCAATTTATAAATTAAGCTTTAAACAAAGTCCTTCTAAGTTCTATAGCTATTAAAATAAGCAATTTATATATTAAATGCACCTGCACTTCTATTGCCTTGTAGTAATTTATGTGCTTAAAAAATTGCGTAAAGTAGACTTAATTAGTTTCAAGGTCTTTAGATATAGCTATGTACTTAAAGATATTTTGCTAGAAAGTATAGTAGAAGTTGTTATTCTCTTTATTATCTTTAGCCCTAGTGTTAAGGCGTAGCTTCTATGCGCTATAGTTCACATTATCTTTTTTAACCTTCGTAGCAGTAATAATCTTCTATAAGTCCACTTTTTATTTTCTATTAATATCTAGAAGTAGTCTTTTACTAGAAAAACTATTTTATATAGCAAAAGTATAAACGTCCTTATATAGTAGCATAACTATCGCCTAGTCTACAAGTAATGTATAGCGTTCTTTTTCTTAGTTCTTTAAGTTAAGACAGTGTAGTGCTGCTGTATTAAAGAAGTAAGTAGTATTTTTAAGATTTATATGCTGTAGTACAAAAGCTATATTTATTAATCTTTAGTAGTTAAGTAGTATGCAGAGTGTATAAATACTAATACATTTTTTAATAAACTTTACTACTAGTTTCTTTACTATTAAGACTACATTGCTTAGTTCTTTAGCCCTCTTATCTCGCAACAAGGATGCTGCACTAATAATAAAATAGTGTTTCTAGAAACTTTTAATACTACTATATTTATTTATAAGTCTAAAAGTTAAGCACAAAAACTGCTTACTCTTTAAACAACTTTAAGAATTCAGTTAAATTAGTAGAAAGCACTATTAAACTATTAGTTTATAACAATGTGCTGTTGCTGCAGAGCGTTTAAAAAGATCTTATTAACTAAAGTTTAAATATTAGTAGCTCTAATACTATTACTAAGATTTATAAGCTTTAGTACCTTATTTTAATACTGAAAAACTTTAACAGTATAGTCTGTAATATAGTTATTTTTTATACTTACCTCTAAGCTGTTAAAGACCCTAAATCGACTTAGTGTTTAAAGTAATAACTATTATAGCTGCTTGCCTTAAGCCTTATATAATAGAGGCTAAAGCATTACTTAAGTAGGTTAGTTAGTAGTGTATATATTATCCTTTGTCTTTATTAGACTAAAAAAAAATTACTATAATCATTATTTTTGTAGGTTAAAATTTGAGTAGAAAAGTAGTAAAGTTAGTATAAAAGGAGAGTTAAATAGTTAGCAGAGTTATAGTTTAACTTTAAGTGTAGTAGTAGTATACTAATAGCAGGTAAGTAAAAGTAAAAGTAAACAAAGTCTATATTACACTAAAATAAGCAAGTCTTATAATAAAAATAGTTACTATAATTAGCTATTGCTTTGCAAATGCAAGACATTAGGTATAGTATTAGTATAGTAGTAAAGTATTATGATTTTATAAAATTTAAGTGCTTACTATACACCTAGAATTTATATGATAGGTAGCCTGTACCTAAATTTTATATAAGAAAATAGTAAATAAGTAGCTAAAAGTAAAGGCAGACACAAATAGTATAGTAACCTCTTCTCTTTCTAAAAATATAGGCTGTCTCATAGCCTATAAGTTGCTAGCTATAGTGTTGTTTAAAACTACCTAAAATTAGCAAAGGCCTGCTCTAGTTTAGCGTTAATCTTTTGATTAATTATTAGAAACTTCTTAGTAATTTAATTAGTAATTCTACTAGAAAAACGCTAGAAATTACGTATTTAAAGCAGTGTGTATAGTCCTTAAACATAGTAGAGTAAGGAACATCTTAGTAAATCTTATTCTACCTTAAATTTCTAATCATAAAGTATCTGTAGCCTAGCGAAAATTAGTTTTAATTAATAGCTTTTATTAGTTTGTTTTCACGTAATTCTTTAAGTTAACAATGAAGTTTAGTAAGTACACTAATGTATTAGTTAATAACTTTCGTAATATAAGTAATAGTATAAGTGCTAGAATTAGCAATGTTTATTGCTAGTATATAAGTATTAATAAGTAGGCTAATAGTAGCTAGTTGTGCGCAAGTAATAATTTGCGTAAGGATTTATAATTTACTTATTTTAGTAAAAACAACTAGTTAGGCTAAGAAAGTTATACTTATCTTAGAAAACGTTATTTATATCATCTTAGTAACAGCGGCTACTCTTATTAAAACTCTTGAAGAACTAGGATGTTAGCGCTAATACTATTACTATTTGCGAGGTGCTAAAGGTCTGATATTGAAATTTATAAGATAAATAAGGCTTTAATTGCTAGCTAGGTGTTATGTATAAAAAGCGGTTACTTTTAAGGTCTTTAAGGCAGTAGGTTCCTCTTTTAGGCTTTGTATCATAAATATAATATAGTCCTAGCTATTTTGTATTTAGCTTGTAATTTTAAAATATATTAATTTCTTAAACTAAGTTTCAAAGAAAAACTAGATCTCCTAGTTTTATATTCTTATATTATATTTTTTGAGTGTTATTTTAGTATTTCTTCTTAGCAGCCTTTATATAATTAGTACAAGCAACAGCATTTTTATTAAACAAATTTTTAAGATCTAACTATATTGCTTATATAGCAAGTAATTATGCATAGTCTATTACATTTTTAAATAAAAGCGTTTGCTTTATAAGTAGTAAAAGCTTAATAAAGAGCACAAAATTCTATTCTATAACTAGTTAGTATAGCAAATAACCTATCTACTTCTGTATAAAGATGCTGTTTATAAAAAGAAATATAAATGAGTTCTTAACTTAAAGTCCTAGTAGCTTTGCAAGAGCATTTACAATTAGTTTATATCTTTTTTTAATCTTTCTTCTAGCTTAAAGATTGTGCCTAGATGATTAGACTTAGTTAGTTTTGTACGTTTTTGATAGATGCAAGACTACCTTAGCAAAGTTAAATTTTCTATTGATATAAGTTTACGTGCTGTACTCTATCTATATAGAATATCCTTATATATAATTTCTATAATTATTTTTGACTAGTTATTTAATAGCGCTTTTGCTTTAAGCTAGCCGCTAAGGTAGTCTCTTACAATTATGAGAAACTTCTTCCTAAAACACTAAGGCATGTATACTATATTAATAGCAATAGTTTCTTAAACAGCAAAACTATAGGTGTTATTAAGTATATTAACCTTCCTCTTAGAAAATTGCAGTTAATAATCTAAGTAAGTTGCTAGTCTCTTTTGCACTTACTTATGTATTCCTTTTGTGGGAGCTGAGAAGGAGCAATTGTTTGATCACCTGAGTGGAAAGTGAGTGTATTGATCAACTAAGTGCCACAACAAAGTGTCAATAACTACTGAAGAGACATGAGACGATCTGGCCCGTTTATATAGACGCTAGCGAGGCCGTCACGTGAACAGCTTATCAGGATCACCTGATCAACAGGGTGATCCGCGTGTCAATACTCCAACACCTTTTTACTAATATTACTACGCAAGTATAGGGTATACTGTATTAACTCCTTAGTATCCAATCTAGGTGTGTATATTCTATACTGCAGCTGTTCTTCAATCTAAATTATCTACAACTTACTAGATTACAATATTCCTAGATATTTTTTTGAAAAGTATACTATCTTATACGAAAAAGTTTAATACTTGCTTCTTTTACGCCTGTAGTTTCTGTAGTTTTACTCTCTTAGAAGATTTAAGGTTGACTAAAAACTATGTATATTATTTTAATTTCTTAAAAAACTTTGAATAAAGTATTTTAAATTGTCCTGCTAGTACTAGTATATTTATATTTCTAATTATATAGTTAATAAACTCCCTTAGGTTCTTCTAAAGTTTAAAAGGAGGCTCCTCATTGTTAGCTTTTAAATACTTAGACAATGCATCAATAACTATATTTTTCTTTCTAGGTATATACTTAATATTAAAGTCCTATAAAAGGATAGTTAATATCTACCTATTTATAACTAATATTCAATTGTTAATTCATAAATAAATGAGTTAAGTAATAAGAGTTGCAGCATTAGTCTCTACAGTAAAGTAAATACTATAAAAATAAGTACAAAACTTTTTAAGAGCTTATAGTATAGCTTTATATTCTAACTTAGTAAAGTGCTATTGCTTTCTTTATGCTAACTATATAGTGCTTTTAAACTGTACTAGGTATTATTTATTATTATCTTTAAGTTGCTTTTTACAAGCCTCTATATTATCTTAACTAGTATTAGTTATAAGAAATATTTTGTAGTTTTTAGTACTAGTATAGTCTAGGTTTGTAAGTGCAGGTGCATTACATATTGCATATTTTAGTATATATTTATTTTTAAGGTGTCAAAGGTGGTGATTGTTGTTGTAGTCAGAATAGGGTTTCCAAAAAAAGTAAAAAGCAGCTATCCTCTTCTAATTAGTCGCAAAAGTCAAAAAAAAAAGATTTTAGGTAGATAAGGTCTACGCGCTAAGCGCTTAGAGCAGAAAAGCTTAGACTACTAAGCAAAAATTAAGGTTAAAAAAATTTACTAAAAGAACAAAAAACAACACTAATTAAAACGTGTTTAACAGTAATTGCTAGCCTATAGCTAGCAAAAAGATTGCAATAGAAATAAAAGAGAAGAGTAAGAACACATACGTTACTACAGCAGGAGCCTATAATACTTCTTTATAAAAGCTTTCTGCCTACTACTTCTTATCTTAAAAATTTCTTATACTATGTAGTACTGCATAAAAACAACTTGCATACAAATAATATTATACTTAGACTATTTTTTTTCTTCTTAACACAAAGACTAATAGCTTATATTAAGTAAAGTTAAACTTTACTAAGTTACTATACTAAAAGCTATAGTAGTAAATTACAAAGCTAGAGTTTACTATTATTAAGTAGCTACATTTATTAGTTAAAAAAGAGCTAGTAGTAATAGTTCTTATAGTAGTTTAGATAGTGCAGAAGTTAGAATATAACTATAGTTAAGACATTTTTAATATATTTAGTATTATAAATATTAAAGTTCCAACAAGGACTGTAAAATGCTAGTTTAGCTAGTATACTATATATACTACGCATATTAATAGTCTAAATATAGTAAAAGTATATTACTTTAGCAATCTTCTTCTACACAAATATAACTTTAGCAAGATAACTTAAAAATAACTTTATAAAAAGTAAAAGTGTATTAAAATAGCTATTAAGCAGCTAGAATAAACTAATAAGTAGGAAGTTTTTGTAAGTTACCTTTAAAGATAAAAGAGCTGTATATAAATAATAATGCTATTATTGTTTATTAATATCTAAGAATAAGTACTAAACGCTGTAACTGCAATACTACTAGAATAGCAACAGGACAATAAAAGTTGCAGTTAGCAGTAAATAGTTAGTAGTAAATAGTTATTAGTTAAGAAAGTTACTTAAAGAGATATTGCGCATCTTTATTCTTGTCTAAATATGCGACACACTAATTGCGTGCTAGCAATGCTAAACAAGTTGGCATAAGCCTAGATACTTGTTATTAGCAATAAATATTTTCTTACTCAAAAGGTGTCTACACAATATGTATTCACAATAAAAGGTTGTCTTAAAAGGCCGAAGCTAATTTTAGTATATATATTGCTTTGTTTTATGTATCTCTTTATTTAAAAAAAAATACTGTCTTAAGAAGTATAAATAGGGGTTTAGCAGTCTTGGTAAAGCTGTTTACTTATATATAATAGTAAACGCATATGCTTATAAACAATTATACTTCTTTTTTATTCTTATATAGTAGCTAGTTTATAATTTTCTTAACTTTTTTTTTAGTTAAGATAGCAACTTTGTAGACTAACCTTATAGCCTACTACTTTAAGTCTTTCTATAAGAAAGTAACACTTTTCTCTTAAAATAGTGCCTCTAGCTTATTTAATATTAGCTAGTACTCTATCTAGTTACATATGATGTTTAAGAATATAACGTTACACTTATAGTATTAATCCGTTTTTACTATAATTAGTCTCTAGACCTCCGCATATAATGTTATTAATAAAGGGCATAGTATCAGTCGAGTAGTCTTTTAGAATCTCTATTATAACTTATTAGAATGCTGCTATATAGTTAGTAGCGCCTATAACTATTTTACACAACTATATAAGTCCTACAAGCATTTAAAATACTATCATATCTCTACTTTATGGATGTAGTGTTATCCAATTATATTTAAAAAATAAGTTTATAAGAAAAATAATTTTATATCCTATAAATTTTTAAGAGAATTTATTAGCTATTAGTAATAATGTTACATTCTGTACAGTAACTGCATTTATTTTTTACGCATTGCTGATGTATTAAAAGTCTTTATTCTTCTTTAGTACTAGGTGCTATAAATTTTAATACTAACTATTACACTATTACTATGTTCCTTAATATAGGTAGACATTAACTATATCTACTACTTACAATTTTAATGCCTTTAAGACGGCAAAGCCTTGCACTTACTAAGCTTTATACAGTATTGTCTATATCTTATATAGTAGGCATGTATTAGAATAAATTTTTTTTAATTCTTTTGATTGCTATAAAAGAGCTCCTTCTCTATTAAGAAGCATATATATAAATTTTTCTTTATTTATAGGCTAAAGGTAATTTTCTATATATAGTTTATCAATTTGTTCTTTAGTAAGTCTTGTTTTTTATAAGAAAAGCAGCATATTTTAGTTTAAATAGATAATTATATAGTTTTATATTAAGATTATAAATTCTTCTTTAAAGGAGCTGTTGTTTCTTAGCTTTTTTTTTCTAGTTTTTTTATTAAAATTTGATTAGAATCTCTTGCTAAGAGACAGTAACAGGCTAGACTTTCTTATCTACTATTTTATATATAGTATAGAGATTATAGTGCTATTAAAAGTTGTTAAGCAGCGTTTCTTATAATTATTGCTAGCTAAGCTTATATATAATTCAAAGTTTGCTAAAACTATAGTCTTTTATAAAGTCTTTTTATTGTCTAACTACGTGTATCAAAACTTAGTTTATCTAGACTATCTAGTTATACTTAATTGAGTTTATATATAGCATGTTAAAATTAGTAAATCTAGTTGTTAGATTTACTATGTAGTTTTCTATAAATACTTTACTATAGCTACTTATATCCTATTATTTATTATGTTAGTAATTGCGTGTACTTATATTTTACCTTCTGTCTTTTTGTCTAAATCAGCGTTAGAAGCTTTATTTCTAATTGTCTACGTAGGGTAGCTTAGTAATAAATTAAATCTAATAAAGACTACGTTCTTAGTACTATCTTTAAAAAGGACTTAACATATAATTTATTTAAGCATATTATACTATATTACTATCCCTGCGTATAAATACTAAGGTCCTTCTCAGATTAAAAGTTTAGTAATATGAGCAATAATCCTAAATGTAGTTTTAATAGTAACTATTCTTATTTATATAGGTACATCAAATACTGTCCTAACAAATAGATTATAAGTTCTATTAGCTAATATAATACCAGGAGATAGCTGTCCTAGTCTATATTCTATTATTTTATATAGTATTACTAATGCTTATGCAGCACTAAGTCTTAGAATATTTATTTATGCTTTAGTATAAATTAAGCACTTTAAAGATTTGCTGTTAACAATAACTTAGCATTCTAGCAGGTCTATTTAAGTAAAGAATTATCTATTTCTTTGCTAGACTCTTTAGATTTACCTAGGAGGTATGCTATCTAGCTTATTAACTTAAAAATTACTTTTTCTTATACACTTTATATTATATTTAAGTATCTAACTAATATATATTTATTACATAACAATATAGGCTTGCAATAGTTAATGCATTTAGTAAGATTTATTAGTAAGGTGTTTTTAGCCTATGTGCTAGTCTAGCTAATTATTAGCTAGAACAAACTCTAGGTGCGCTAAATTATACTTAAACTCTATAATCTCTTTAGTAATTGCAACTTTCAGTATTTTTAAGCTATTTGTAATACTAATATTATTATTTAAAAGGTTTTGTAGTTGTTTATAAATGTTGTCTTATTTTTTAAAGTATATTTAATAACTTCTAATATTTATTATATAAGCAAAGCAGTTGCAATGCAGTTTATCTAACTTTATATTAGTTCTTTTAAATTAGAATTAGAAAGTATATTTTTAAACTTAATGGCTTTTTTTTACTTATAGAGTACGTGCTTTAGATTAGCTAATATATTACTATCTTGCTAAAATAAATACAGCAGCCAAATAAATAAAAATAGTATATTATAAAGCTAACTTGTAAAAGTTATTTTACTTTATATTTCTTTTAATAAAAACTGCATATATATAGGCTGCAAATTAGAGATTACAGTATTACTTTAAAATATGTAATTGCTTTCTTAGGTGCTTATATCCTTACTTAGCTTTTTTTTTCATTTCTCTATTCTAGACACAATTAATATCTTAGTAGAAGAAAAGGCTCTTTCTCTTCAAGCTTGTAGTAGTATTTAACTTAAAGATATTATATAATACGTTTTACAGGCCTTCTAATATAATGTTGGCAGTATTAATATTATTAAGCCTATTAATAAATCTGTCTGTAGCAAGATAATATAGCTCTTTCTAGAACTATTAGAACTACTAGAGAATAGTATTATAGTAACCTTAGTGTATTAAGCTAGTTACTACGTTCACTAAACTATAGGCTTTACCTTTATACTTTAAGCCTAGTTAAGAGTCTCTGCTTATAAACTTTTTAGGTATTATACTAAAGGCTAGTTAATTAAGTACATTATTAGTAACGTTGTAGAATTTTTAAATCTTTACCTTTAACTATAATAAGACTTAGGTAGATAGTAGCTATTCTAAGATTTCTCTTCGACGGTAATATAGTAGCCTAAAGTAGTAAGTTCTTTTCTTAGCTGTAAAATCCTAGTTAAAACTAGTTTATTCTATCTGCTTTAGGGCGTAGTATAGCTTATGATTTTTAAGCATATGTTTTATAATATTATGTATACAATAAAGGGTGCTTATCTCTATATTACTTAAGTAAACTATACTTATCTTGTTTAATAGTCCTCTTTTTATATTAGCAACAAAAAAATATTAATTCTTTTACTTAAAAGCTTAGTAATTATTACTTAAGTGATAAAGTACGCGTTGTTAGTAAGTTTCTTTAAGAGTTTCTTGGTTGTAAAGTAAGCTATAAGTATATTAATAGTAGATAATCTAAGCTTTAGATTGCCTAGAGACTTAATAAAGTCCTTTAATTCTAAGTTAATATCTACTAGTGTGCTTATTTTCTTATTTACTTTGCTAATTTTAACTGCTGCTTCGTTAAATTTCTTAGGGGTAATTATTGCACGCTAGTAAGATAGTATAATTTAATATATTTTTCCATCTGCGCCTCTTTATTCTAGCTAATAAATCTTATTTAGACTTGTTATCTTCTTATAGTAAGATTTAAAAAAAGAATAAATCAAATCTAGTTTGTATATATTCTAATTAATACTATTAGAGGTAGCACGTATATAATATATAACTGCTTCTTTGTCAATTTGTAGTAAACTTTAAAAGAAAAAATGTTTTTTATTTCTGAAAGGGATCTGCTTGTTCTTAATAAAAGCATTAGTAATAAAAGTAAAATAAGTATAGTACTCCACTAAATCTCGCTATTTTTGTACATTTTTATAAATATAAGCTTAAAAGTAAAAGCGTTTAGTCATCTTAATAGCAGTATCTTTGTTTTTCTACTATTTTTTACATTTGCTTGTAACTTAGACTAATCGCTTTCTATATATTCTAATAAACGTCTTGAGACATAAAAGAGCAATTGATTCTTATTAAGAAAATAGCCTAGTAGAATAGAAAAACTTATAACATTATAGATGCCTTTCTTATTAGCTTGTTAGTTAAAGTCTTTTAGGAATTCTATAACATTCTTCCTAGTAAAGACTAAAGTACTATATTTTATTTTAACGATAAACAACACTAAATTGTGTATAGATGTAGTTATAGTATTAATAACTAAGCTTAATAGTGTTAACAGTATCTTAAGACTAGCAGTTGTAGAACTAGCAGAAAAAAGCATTTTGCCTTCCTATTTTTAACTTAACTTCTAATTCTTATTTATTTTTAAGGTGTCAAAGGTGGTGGTTGTTGTTGTAGTCAAAATGGGGTTTCCAAAAAAAAAGTGAAAAGCAGCTACCCTCTACTAATTAGTCGCAAAAGTAAAAAAAAAGATTGTGTGTAGTTAACGAGATTTGAACAGTAGGTAGATAAGGTACACGCGCTAAGCGCTCGGAGCAGAAAAGCTCAGACCACTAAGCAAAAATTAGGGTCAAAAAAATTTGCTGAAGGTACCAAAAAACGACACTAATTAAAACGTGTTTGAGATAGAGGAGGAGGGTAAGGACACATACGTTACCGCAGCAGGAGCCTGCAATACTTCTTCATAAAAGCTCCCTGCTAATTTTTATTTAATATTTAAAATATAGTAGAACTTATCAAAGTTTTTTATTTAGATAGTTATTAGTAGTTGGTTATTAATGTAGTAGACAGAATATAGTTTTTACAATAAATGAAATATTTGTTCTTAAAGTCTTCTTAGTAAGTGCTTAATTAGAATTAGGTATATAAATCTTTACCTCTTTTATACCCTAATTTTTACTAGGTAGGCTCTCATTTATAGTTGTGCTATCTTAATTATTAATAACCTTTTAGTTTTGCTTGATAATAATAATAAATCAGTATTTTAGACATATTTGGTCATTAGCTTCTAGTTTTATATTTATTTTTGCTAAATAAAATCTTTACTTCTTATTATTAACTCATGTAAGCCTGTCTCTATTTTGCTAGACAAGTTATTACTACAATTTTGCTAAGTAGACTTTAGATTAGCGTTTAAATATATATAAAACTGCTTTTCTTTTGCTAAACAGTTTACTGTTTCTATCTTACTAAACAAACTTTAAGTTAGCATTTATTAACCATATTTATTTTATTAGTGAATTTTTGTTTTTTCTTAGTTGTTGTTACTACTAACTTAGGTAACAAAGTCTATAACGCAGTCTATAGTAAAGAATAGTGCTAACTCTTTAAAAGTATATTAAGTAGTAATTTTAAAAATTTTAGTAATTAGTAAAGCTGAAAAGTTTTTCTTGTAATAATTATGTACTAGTTTTTTTATAGACTAAGTAGTAAAGTATATTCCTACAGGCTTTGCTATTCGTACAAGTGTTAGAGTTTATAAAAACATACTGCTACAAGGGCAGGGGATTACTAGTAATTAGATTATGCAAGAATAAAGTTAGTAAGATAACAATTTAATTGTTGGTTAAGTATAAAGACTATTAGTAGAAGAAGAAGCCTATTTTATAGTACAATACAAGAGCTTAGCTGTAGAGTGCACGAATGATAAACCGTCCCCCTTTCCGTGAGATGCAGAAGAGGCTATATACCTTAAAATCACGTGGTTGAGCACTAACTCAGTGCGCAGTAGGGTATCACCCTGTGCACCGGCACAGTACTTTATTAAAAACGATGCTATAAAAACATTGCCTTTTATAAATATTTTAAAAGAGAAAAAGGCGTTTTATCAGAATAAATACATATATAATACCTTTATAAGGCTAATGTAACTCTTTATATATACGCCTACTTTATATCAATTGAATAATATATATAATTTGTATTAAGATAACTGCCTTTACTTCTACTATCTTAGGCATGTTATCGTAATCATTTAAAGACAAAAAGTAGCATCTTATAATATTTTAATTACAAAAACTATAAAACGATAAGCTAAACTATAAAGTGTACAACCTTAGAACTTTTAGCTATTATATAATGTTTTAAGAAATAACAAAACTATTTAGAAATTACTTTACACACTATTTAGGTATTAACTACTTATAATAAGTTAAGCTTTTTACGCGCTGTATAAATGCCAAACTATTGTTAAGCACGCTAGACGCTATACTTAGAGGCTTTTAATTTTTAAGTTAAGTACTACCTATAGTATATAAACTCTGCAGGTAGGCTATTAAAAAGTGTAGATTATAAACAATAAAACTCATTAATAACTTTACTATTGCTTATATTATAGAACAAGCTTTTAGTAAAAGTAGAGTGTAGTAGAAAAGAAAGATCTATAATTTAGTACAGCTAAGAAAGCGTATATAAGATGTATGTAGCTAATGTTTATAGGATAAAGAGTATCTATACTGCTAGTACTATAAGGTGCATACTATGCGTACTATGCTTACTAGCTAAAGTATTACTTAGTAGCAAACTTACAACAGTAATGTTAAAAGCTTTAATAACAAACTACGTTAACTATAGCACAAAGACATTTTTGCGTAGCGATAGGTTATAGACTCTATATAAGTAATACGCACTTAAAATAGCAGCAGCGCGTAAGTATAGCGCATTAATAACAAAGAAGTCTTAAAATACAAAAGTAAAATTTATGTTTTACTAGAACAAGCTAGTAAGCGAAAACTTTTATTACAAAATTATAACATACATATAGTAAGTTATTTTAGCAGACGTAGAATGCATAAGCTTATTAGTAAGCTACATTACTAGCTAGAGCTATGCTATAATATTTAGGATTACGTAAAGACCTATGCAATATGCTAAAAGAGCAAAGCTCTAAAGCATAGCAAATATAGTAAGCTATTACTACTCCTAGTTTCTAATAAGATCTCAAAGGAGGTAAGCTCTAACTTTAATACTAAGTTACTACTAGTAAAGAATAATTTAGGTTGCATAATTAATATAACCCTTATAATTATTAGCTGCTTTTAACCAATAGCGATTTTTGTACTTATATTAAAAATGTAAAATGCTTAACATTTTACAGAATCCTACTTCAAGTAACGTGAGCCACAAGCGAGCTAATCACACGAGCGAGCTGATTACTTTGCCAAGATAACACCACCTCCTGTTATCTATCACAATGTCACAACTACCTGATCTTAAATTACTTTCCTGCGTAGATAGGCTAATCCTTGCTATCTAAGCTATAAAATCTAAGATATTACTAAGTTAGCGACGCGCTGCTGCTATCTACAACGTTCCTTAAAGCACGCTTAGTACTTAACGCGCTAAAACACCTGCCTAATGTAATATCTATCCTGATTTATTAAAGCTAGTAAAGCACAAGGAAGAGACAATAATTTAGTATATAAGAAAGTTTAACGCGTAAAGTTTTGCTCCTACGCTTAGCTATATATAAGAAATAGCCAATTAGCTACTTACTACACGTAGTAGTACTTAAGTTAGCTAGAACTAGGCTACTAACTTTATATGCTGCAAGCCTAGTATTAAATCTTAAGTAACTAAGTAGTGTAATCTCTAGAGAGTTCTATATAGTAATCTAGCTATTATTAGCTCTTAGTTTAATTTTGTATATAGCGTTAAAGCTACGTATAGTATCTTAAATAAAAATACTTATAACTTTAACAAGACTAGCTTTTAGATAAGTATTAAAAAGTTAGTAAAGGTAGTTACAGCGTCTAAAAGGCGCCTTAAGCTATTAGAAGTTTAGCCTAGCGATTATAAGTAAGTAACGTTAATTGCTGTAATTAGCGCTAGAGGCTAAGTTGCTTTACTTTTTCTAATTTTTAAAGCAAAGCATTATAACTAAGCCTAGTACTATAAGTTTAAAAATTAGAGAATAAGTATTAGTAATAATAGTTAGACAATAAATAAGCTTAGTATTACCTAGCTAGAGCACTTTATTTAGTATATAAAAGCTTAAATAGTAAGTAGTTACTAGTTACTTATTCTTAATAGCTATAAAAGTTATAGGTTACTTGCCTTCTAAAATTTATATAAAAAGAATAAAATTATTACCTTCTATATGCCTTTGTACGCTTTCTATATCTTATAGCTCTTTAATGTAGAGTGTTTTGCTCTCTTAAAGTAGGCGTACAAGAAGGAGATTAATATCTTAGCAAATAGCTATATTAACTATATTAACAAGAAAGCCTTCTTAACTACTTTAACTTAAGTATTTAGTAGGGCGTTCTTAAAGAAGAATATTATATTTAGCTTTTAAGTAACTAGCTTAGTACTATATAACTTAAAAGTAGTATTATTAAAGCTTAAAGTTAAGCTTTGTATGCTATTACTACTGCTATTAAGGCTTACTACTTAGCAGCCTAAAACACTAAGCAACGCTATTAAAATAGAGGCTTAATTAGCGCTTATATTTAACTAGATTTAAAGGCATTATAGCTTATTACTAGTATTAATTATTAAGATAATAAGGCAGTTTAAAAAAGGGGCGGATATTATAGTACACTCTTAGGTGCTTTTAGCAGCTAGACTAGCTAACTTTAAGGTAGTAAATAGAGCTGCTTTTAAGCGTAAAAAGTATAAAAAAAAGCAAATTTAGGAAGAAGGCACCTTATTGTAGGTAAAGGCTAAGGCTATAGTTAAGTAAAGGGACGTTGATAGTTAATTTAAGAAGGAGGCGCGTAATAGGAGGCTGCGCGTAGGTAGTAGTAGAGGTAGTATCTAACGCTGTAAGACATGCGGTGAAACTAGGCATAACAAGCGCACATGCTAAAAAAATATAGTAGAAGTAGATAATTAATTTAAGCTACTATACGTTGTAATAGCTTATTGTAGTGTTAAGTTGTTCGCGTTTAAACGTAGGGTGCCGCATTTAGTGATCAGCTCGCTTGTGTGATCAGCTCGCTTGTGGCTCACGTTATATTATATTAAAATATAGAATTTAGAAAGGCATTGTAATTAATTGTAGCCTAATCTTTACTTTAGTATTTTAACTAGAAATAATCTACTAATAATAAGTAAAGCGTAAGCTAAGCATAACTCTTTACCTATAAATAAATAAGTAAACTAAACGCTAAAACTAGAGAATAAAGTAGTACTTAAAGACTATTACCTTGTGTGGGAGCTGAGAAGGAGCAATTGAGATTGATCAGGTGGAGTGAAATGAGTGTATTGATCACTAAGGCCACAACAAAGTGTCCAATAACTACTAAAGAGACATAAGACGATCTGGCCTGTTTATATAGACGCTAGCGGGTCCGTCACGTGAACAGCTTACTAGGATCACCTAATCAACAGTGTGATCCGCGTGTTAATACTCTAACACACCCCCTAGGTTAGTAAAAATTTATTAATCTAAGCTGTAAGCAAAGAGTTAATCCTTACTAAATTAACATTGTTAACTAAGAGGTCTTCTTATAACCTTAGTCTTACTGCTTAATCTTTTATCTTTATTGTAATACTGTAATATTGTTTTTAATTAAGCAAGCAGCTTAGTTCTATTATGATATTAAAACATTAAATAAACTTTAAATATTGCTTTATTAGTCTGTACGCAATTAATATAAATATTAATTACGTCTACTACTTTTCTAAAACTTTTAGGCTTACTACAATATTGATTACTAAGTATTTCTAATCTTTAACACACTTTTATTACTATTAATATAGTAAGCCTTATTACCTTACTGTTCTCTTACTAATCAGCTGCTAATCTTTCTAGTGTAGTCCGCCTTTAATAGCAACAAGCGTAAGCGTTACTTAAAAAGTCTACGCTAACAACATAAAAATATTGCTAAGTATAAGTATTACGCACGTTAAAGCCTATTTAATAATAAAATTTAGTAAGTAGCTAATTTTTAAAAGAATAAGAGTTTATTACTTCTACTTTTTAATTTGTATGCGTACTACAAGACTTCTAATAACTTAGCTTAAAGACTAATTAACTCGCCTATTAAATTAAGTCTTCTATTAAGTTATTATTTAATTTTTCATTTACAGAAAAGTCTAACTAAGAAATTAAGCTAGCGTAAGGGCAAAACTATTTAAAAGCTTATTTAAAGTTAAAGTAAACTACTACTAAAGTAATATTAAGAAATTAGTAACACAATAATAGTAATAGCCTATGTATATGTATTAAGCTGTCTATAAAGCGTAACACGCCTTTTTTTACTTAAAAAAAAGTATTTATAAGCTCTTTAAAAATTATTACTAATTTATTATGTTTTTATATTTCTTCTTATAAGTACTCTATAAAGAAAATACTTAACAGTTTATATGCTAAGCGCTGCTTTAACTAAGTTTAGACTAGTAATTAAAGTAGTACTTACTTGTTACAAGGATAGTGGCAGGAAGAGACCCTAGGCAACCTAAACAAAGGGCAGACCTTTGTGCGCTAACAGATAACGCCACCTCGCATCTAGCATATGATCCCACGGTCTTAGCAGAGATCCTCTATAGGACAGGCCACGTGCGTTCTACAATGTACTACAGAGTTCTATAATGTCTTACTTATAGAACAACGTAGGACGTATAAGACAACATAATACTTTCTTAAGTATATAGCATAAGTAATAAACTTTTATAGTTTATTATGTTTAACTTTAAGTATAATTTAAAGATTACCTAATTCTTAATTTCTTTATATTATTATATTATTTTCCTAAACGTGCTAACACAACTACTTATACTATTATATTAATTTACTAATTATACTAGTACAACTTCTTGTCTATTGCACTTACTTATTTCTTAAGAACTAATATAAATTATTTATAGATAATTTTTACACTTTAAACACTTTTAAAATAAGTAATACTACTATAGACACTCTTGCTAATTTTTAAACTACAAGAACAACTACGCATACTAACAAGCCTAAAACCTACTATAGTAACTATAACAAGCTTAAAGTATAGCTACTCTAAGTTAATAAATACTTCTACATTAAAGAAACTAAAATTAACAATAATAATATAGTTATATAGGCCTTTACGTTCTTACAAGAAGCCGCTAAAAAATAAGCTAACTTTATTCTTTAATAATATATAAACATAACTATTAATAATAATGCTAATAAAGCACTTGTTAAAAACTAGGACAATTTTAAAATAGAAATAAAAAAGATATTCTTACCCTTTAAGAAATCTATAGTAGCAGAATAAAAAATTTAAAAGTTGTAATAAACTTGCTTTATAGCTAACTATACAATAAAGTTTTAGTAGTACTAAATAGTTATTAAATAAAATAACAACGCTTTAATATAGATATACTAACAAAGTCTTAAACTAGCTATATGTATAGAACTTATACAAAGCAGAGCTACTTTTAACACACTTAATAAACTTGTAGCTAAAGCTATTTAAGTAGATAATAACTTTTATAAGCTTAAGCTAGAAAAATAACTATTCTTACAGAGAAATTGTATACTTAGGAATATAAATACCTAACTATATTAAACCTATTAACGCCTATACCCTAACTAAAGTTAATAATAAAACAATACGCCTAGAATTCTAAAACATTATATAACTAATAGCCATAAGCTTATACACCTTAACAACTTTAATAAAGAACTTAGGAAGAGAAAGTTCTAGACAACAAAAATAGTAAAAAAGAAATTACTTACTATATATATAGTAAAGAAGGTTACATAAAGCAGGACTACTAAAACTAAAGTAAAGTAATATAATAGTTAAATATTCTTTACTATGTAGTATTTAGCAATAATCTAAAGGAAGAATAAAACGTTATTACTTAACCTACTATTACAGTCTAAAGATAAGACTAGGCAAACATTAATAGTCTAGATAACCTCCTTATAATTACTCTAGAAGGAGCCTTAAATAATAACGTCTCTAAAATAATGCTTAACAAAGAAATAAAAGTAACCCTAGCTAACTAAACTAAGCATAGAAAAATAGCTAAGTTTTAAAAAACTTACTAGCTCTTTACACTAGTAGCAAAGGAAGCATTAATAGCCTAAGACTAGAAGATTTTACTACTAGCTGTATAGAAATACTCTACTATGCTAGATAAGCAAGACATTAATATATAAGTACTACTACCTTTAGAAATATAATACTTAAACAACTTAGCTAAAAAGATTAACGTTCTACTAAGGCAGCTTAGATAATTTAAGAATATCTTTATAAAACTCTACAGAAGAACATTAATTAAATACTACTAGTATACTAATTTACTAGAGGAACTGTAGAAAAAAGAAATTATTTTAAAGGTAACTATTAATAAAGTCTTACATAACAACTTTGTATAGAAATAAACTTAAAATGCTAAGGTATTCTAGAATAAACTAACGCACTAACTCTTAAGTTAAGAGAAAGAGAAGATTTATAAAGAACTCTAGGCAACACGCTAAAAGCGCAGAACTTAGAGCAACAGCCGCGTAATAGATATGCATTATTAGATAAACCTGCGCAATCTAGAATACGTAAGGTACTCTTAGACAGCATGTATACATAACAGCTACACTATATATTATTTAGACAAGTATAGATTAGGATAGTTTTTAAAGAAACTAAAAAAAATGCCTTAATACTAGTACTTATAGTATAACTGCCTAAACAACAAATGCGTAGTATACCTATAAAATAAACAACACAGCCTATACTTTTATAAACACAACAATTTAGAAAAAACCCTATAAATATATATAACACAGTAGAAAGATTACAAAAATAGAACTTATATATAGAAGTGCAACTAGCCCTTATAGTATACATGCTTTAATATTAAATGCAAACTATATATAGTTGCTAAGAAGTTTTATAAATTTAGTACACAGTCTTTTTTAGATAGACGCCCTAAACACCTAGAACTGCTAAGGCAATAAATATAATTAACTTCCTAAGCCTCCTTAAGCTACTAGTAAAGCTTAATAAATATTAAATAATAGCATTAGTAGACTTTAGCTCTTAAGCTAACTTTGTTTCCCCTTAATTAGTGTAAGTAGCAGGTCTATAAATACTAAGGAAACAAGAACTTTACCTACTATATATAGCAAATAGTTAGCCTATGCTAGGCAAAATAACTATTACGCACAAGGTTAACAAGGTAACACTTAATATTTAAAAATATAAAAAAGAATTAGACCTAGATGTCTTTAAATTAGCTACTTATAATATTATATTAAGAATTCCTTAGTTATAAGAACACAACTTATAAATTAACTAAAAGTTAAAGAAGTTTTTATTTAAGTGCTGTAGATTAGACGCAACTATAAGCTAGCCTACGCATTTAATAACTATAATAGTAAATAAAAAAAATTAACAATATTGCTAAAAAACAGTAGACTTTAATTAAAAACAGCCTTATAACATAAAGGTTTAACTTAATAAATACTAGCAGGGCACTTTTAAGTTATAAAGTTAAAGTTTTAGAAAAGCGTGTAACTTTAGATATCTTAAAAGAGTATAAAGAATTTTAGCACCTTTTTATAGAAGTAGTAAATAGTAAAGCCTTACTAAGATACTAACTTTAGGACTATAAGATTGTCCTAGAAGAAGAGAAGACTCTACCCTTTAGGCTAATTTATTAATTATTAAAGATAAAACTTAAGAAACTAAGGACTAAGCTAAATAAAGATTTCAAGAAAGAATATATTAAACCTTTAATATTACTAGTAGGATTCCCTATACTCTTTATACTAAAAAAGAATAAGCTACTAAAAATGTGCGTAAATTACTAAAAACTTAATAATATTATAGTAAAGAATTAATACTTATTACTAAACATTACAGAGCTTTAGAATAAATTATTTTATACTAAGGTCTTTATAGCGTTAGACTTTTAAAATAAATACTACTTTATTAGAATAAAAAAAAGTAAAGAATAGAAGACAGCGTTCTAAACATAATACAAATACTATAAATATACTATTATACTATTTAGGCTTACAAACGCCCTAGCAATATTTTAAGAACTTATTAATAATGTATTAAGAGCATATTTAGACATTTTTATTATAGTATACTTAAATAATATTTTTGTCTACTCTAAGAACCTAAAAAATTATGTAGAATATGTCTGTATAGTACTAAGGTGCCTAGACTAGTTTAACTTCTAGCTTAAACTAGAGAAATACAAGTTTTATAGAAATAAGGTTACTTTTCTTAGATACATAGTAGGAGCACAAGGAGTATAAATAAGCAAAAAAAAAATATAAGTAGTTAAGAAATAGCTATACTTAATAATAGTTAAAGAGATATAATTGTTCCTAAGATTTCTAAACTTTAACTAATAGTTTATTAAAGACTACTTTAAAATTGCTATCTTGTTAACAAGACTTACAAGGAAGAAAATACCCTTTAAATAAAGTAAAAAAGTAGAAGACGTCTTTTAAATACTTAAAAAAGTAAGTATAAAACTACTATACTTTAAAATATTTTAAGCAAGACAACTATTACGCTTTAAAACTAACATATTAAACCTTGCACTTAGAGGCTACGCTAGTTAATTATATAAAAGTAAATAGTATTTAATTACATACTACTTATAGAAATTCTTTAGACTAGAAGAACAATATAATATCTACAACAAGGAGCTGCTAGCTATTGTTATATACTTATAGTATTAGAGAGTATACGCAGAAAGCTGCTTAGAACTTATAATATTTATAAATTATAAGAACTTAGTTAACTTTACAACTACTAAGGTACTTAACTAACAATAGGTAAGATAATTAGAGCTACTTAGATAATATAAGTTTAAGATTATATACACACCTAGAAAGAACAACAGTAGAGCAAATGCTCTTAGCTAACAATATAATATTATAGAAATAAAAGAAATTATTAATACTATAATACTTAAGATTAACAAACATAAATTACTAGAACTAGCAAGAACGCTAAACGCAGTTCTATAAATTACACTTAATGTACTAAAAAAATTATAAAAAGGAATTATTAAATAATATTATAATAACTTTGTACACAGTTATTTTAGTATTACATAAACTATAGAACTTATTAAAAGAAATTACAAGTTTTTAGAAATAAAGAACAAAGTTACTTCTTTTATTACTAAGTGCGTAGACTGTTAGAAGAACAAGTATAGTACCTACGCATCTTACAAAGAAATATAAGCAATAAAGCTACTTAACGCACTATAGTTAGACATTTTTATAAACTTTATTATAGGCCTACTAGTCTTAAAAGACCTTATTACTAAAGTATCTTATAACGCAATTCTTGTAGTAGTTAATTAATTTATAAAATAAGTAGAGTACATTGCCTTTAAAAAAGATTTTATAGCAGTACAGCTAGCACACATTATTAATAACTAAATTATTAAATATTACAGCATACTAAAGTTAATTATTAGTAATAGAGATAAGCTTTTTACCTCTAACTTTTAAACAACACTATTAGCTACAATTAAAATAAAAAAAAAGCTATTAACAGCTTATTATTTACAAACAAATAGACAAATAAAATAAATAAATTATATAATAAAAGCTTATCTTAAGATACATATTAATTAATAATAAAATAATTAGGTATTGTTACTACTTATAGCACAAATAGCATACAACAACAAGATATTAAAGTTTATAAAATAAACACTATTCTATATAAACTATAAAAGACACCTAAATCTCTTTACATATATATTTCTAAGCTAGAAAATAGAAGCAGCTATTGCAACAGCTAATAAGCTTAAAACAGTATATAAGTTACTTAAAACAACACTTAAGAAGGCTTAATGCTAAAGCATTTTATATATTAACTAAAAACAAAAAATAGCACCTTAGCTAAAGAAGGGGGATAAAGTATATCTACTTATAAAAAATCTTTACACTAAACAACTAAACAAAGAACTTAACAATATTAAAGTTAAACTATCTTTAATTCTAGACTAGAAGGGACTAGTTATGTATATACTTAACCTTTTACTAGATACAAAAATTTACTCAAGATTTTATATTAATATATTAGAACTAGCAGACCTAAAGACGCTACTCTAAAAAACCTTTTACTATAAAATAAAAGAAGAAAACAAATTTAAAGTTAAAAAGATTATTGCATATTAAATAGAAAACAATAGCAATAAATACTTAGTTAAATAGTTAAGATACTTAGAAAGCAACAATATATAAGAACTAAATATAAACTTTATAAATTACTACTAGCTACTTGCGCAGTACTATGCGACTTAATAAGAAAGCTATTAAAAATAAGATTACTTTTTAAATAAGTTAAAGAAAAAGTGCCCTAATTTAACGCTAAAGTACTAGGCATTAGACTACTTTTAAGAATACTAACTTTATAGTTAATATTCTCTACAGCTTTTAAAGCTTTGATTTTTTTAATCAACTTTTTTAACTTATTTATTAATTTTTACTTATAACCCGCTAACACTTTATACTATTTATAAAGCTAATTTTTTTTTGCATGTATTACTAAAAGCGCCTTTTGCGCTGCTAACTTTGCTGTATTAGCTTTAGACTTCTATTATTTTAAGTAAGCTAGCTCTTAATCTAACTTTAAGTAATTTAGCAAAAAAACCTTTATTAAAACATATTTTTTTATACTATTGCAATAGCAATTCCTACACTTTTTCTTTAATAATAATATGTAACACTCTAAATTATTCTTTGTATAATATTAATATGTAACTATAGTAAGTTAACTAGTCTTGTTTATGCAATTACTAGTAATATAATAATAAGCAGTACTATAAAAACTATTAAGCTAATTTATAAGAATATAAATAAGAGAAAGAAAAAAAAGTGTTATAAACTTAAAAAGAGGGAACACACTAACTATGTAGGAAAGATAGTAGCAGAAAGAGACTCTAGGCAACTTAAACAAAGGGCAGACTTTTAAGCGCTAATAGATAACGCTACCTTGCATCTAGCACGTAATCCTACAGTCTTGGCGGAGATCCTCTATAGAACAAGCCACGTGCGTCCTACGATGTACCACAGAGTCCCACGATGTCTTACTTATAGGACAACGTAGGACGTATAAGACAACATAACACTTTCTTAGGTATATAGCA
This sequence comes from Alternaria gansuensis, assembly GCA_009289805.1. NCBI lineage: Eukaryota > Fungi > Ascomycota > Dothideomycetes > Pleosporales > Pleosporaceae > Alternaria > Alternaria gansuensis. Next base: position 219,152 of record WBOK01000024.1, on the reverse strand, counting down.
TAGGCAATAAACTTTTATAGTTTATTGTGTTTAACTTTAAGTGCAATCTAAGAATTACCTAATTCTTAATCTCTCTATGTTATTACATTGTCTTACTAAACGTGCTAATACAACTACCTATACTATTACATTAATCTACTAATCGTGCTAGTACAAACCCCTCGTCCATCGCACTCACTCATTCCCCAAGAACCAACACAGATCATCTACGGACGATCTTCACATTACTATAGCAGTTGCATATTTTACACATGCTGTACTGTCAACAATAATCTTGCTAATTATCTTATAGCTATATATTAGAAGAAAAGGGTAAGTTTTTAATTATTTAAGCTCTCTGCTTAGACTACTAACTAGTTTTTAAGAATAGAACAATAATAAGTACTAGGTTAATAAGTAAAAGCTGTTAGCAATATTATTACTTACTGTAAAGAAATTAATAGTATTGTTACATTTACTAAAAAGCTTTCTGTTTAAAAGCTCTTAGTTAAGAATTACTGTACTTAAAAAATATTGTTTTATAGTTTTGCTACTTAGCTCCTAATACCTGCTCTCGCTTTAGTAAGCGCTTTTAATTAAAGATATAAGTCTTAAAATACTGTATATAACTCTAGTTAACCTACAGTGTAGCCTGCTTAAAAGCTAGCTTATAATTTATAATAGCTACAGCAACAACAACTTTAGCTATAGCAGTAATAGTAGTATTCTCTATATTAATTAAGAGTTTAAGAATAGTATACTTGCAGAATACTTCCTCTAACTACTTTATATTATTGCGTTCTTAATTGTCGTCTTAATTACTATACAACTTTATTATATAGGCATAAGTATACTAGAGTAAGCTAATAATTATTTTACAATTTTATTAATAGAAGTAATAGATTAGATTTATGCCTTTATGCTGCTTGCCTACAGACTCTAGCTATTTAAGCTAAAATAGCTAATAATGTGCTTAAGCTTACTAAAGCTTAAAAAGCTAAGTAAGACTTACTAATAGAGTTTAGTAAGTATAATAATTCTAATACTTACTAGTAAGCTTATTTTTAGTTCTTGTCTTTAAATTTTAGTTAGTTTAGCTTATTAATCTCCTGCTCTTTCTAAGCAATCAAGAGAAGACTTAGTATAGTGTATAGTTATTACTACTTTATATAAATACTTTGTTTAGCTTATTATTACTTTTAATTAAGTGCTTAACTTACTAAAAGTTAAGTAACTGCTTGAACTTCTTAAACTTTTGTTAAGTAAGCAACTTAGTTAGTCTATTAACTAGTATAATTGCTGTTTCTAAGTACTTAACTTAAAATTATCTTTTAGTATATTTCTACTATAGCTATACGTTTTAAATATCTATATATCTTAAATAAGTAGTAATCTACTTATTCTTTCTAACTATAAGCTTAGTTATTTGTTTATTGTTATACTAAACTGTCTAAACTTCTTTTAAATTAAAAGACAGTTTACAAAAAAAGCATTTAAGGGCTATAGCCTCTTTAGTAGTTTACTTAAAAGTAAGTAGCTTAGCTTTAGTAGTTAACGTAGTTACTATAGTCTACTAAGCTGCCTTCTAAAATACTAGACTACTATATAAAATAGCTATATATTTATAAGATAATTAATAAGTTTTTTAATTATTTCCAAAAAAAAAGTATTACCTACAATTTTTAAGTTTAGGCTATTATAGTTCTTATATTAAATTGCATCTTATTTTGTCTAATAAAGGTACATAATTACCTATTTAACAAGTCTTATATATTAATTCCTAGAGTTTGTAAGGAAGTGTAAGAGCTTTAAAATTAAAAAAGCAACATCTAATTAAAGTATAACAGCTATATATAGCACTAATTTAACTTTTTCTTAGTAGACCTTAATCTCTTCTTAGTTACTTTGCTAGTGTTCTTAATTAGCTTCTCTAATAGTAGTAGAGTCTTTAGAAAGCTACTATTTTTTAGCTTAAACTTCTTTAAAATTTTATTAATACATATATTATACACAAGCGTAATTATTTGCTATTTATAATCTTTAATTACTTAGATACTAAAGAACTATTAAACTAAATTTTATTTCTATATTTTGTACTTATCTATAATCCTTAACTAAAGATTTAATGCTCTCTACTTATAAACTTTTACAAAAAGTAGTAGAATATTATCTATATAAAATAAAACTAGAATTTTTCTTTTTTAATTAAAGAACAGGCAGGGCTCCTCTAGTAAGGCAATTAGTTTAATCTCTTTTAGTAATCCTAAGAACTCCTTGTATAACAACAGTAGTTAGACTTGCAATTTATAAAGTACGCAGTTAAGCTAAATACACTTTCTAGGCTTTTTAAAGCTATTTAGTATCTTATAAATTACTAAGTTATCTAATATAATTAACGCATTAAGGATTACTCTTATAACATTATATTACTTAATCTCTAGATTAGTTTTAGTAGTAATAGCTATTGCTGCTCTAAAGGACTTAGCTGCTAATGTAGCAGCATATGTTAAATAATCAAGTCTTCTTTCTAAAAATTACTTCCTATAATAATCTGCGCCTTGTATTTAAGAAAAAAGCTATTCTAGTTAAACTTATAAGTCTAAACCTACTTTATAAGTATTAAGTAATTATTTACTTCTTCTTTTAATAATTTAGTCTAAGTTTTATTTTTACTTAACTAATTAATTTCTTTCCTGCAGGCATTTCTAAACAAGGCCTTTATAAAATACTAAATTAACTGCCTTTATAATTTTAGCAGTTTAGGTAAGTTATTATAATGCAGTTAAGTATTTCTTATATTTAGTTTATACTTAGTAAGCAAAGCTGCTATAACTATATAATTAAAAGTTTTATAGCTTGCTTGTTCTTCTTAAGTTGCTTACGAACTTAGTAGGTAAGTATTATAAAAATTAATTTATAAAAAACTTTAATAATTTACAATTAATATATTAATACTACCTGTACTTTTTCTTTTTAGTTAATTATTAGAAACTTAAGTTGCGTTTTTATGCTTACGCCTACTGCCTAGCTTACGTAGTAGAAAATAAAAATTTATAGTTTAATTTAAGCTTTTGCTAGCAATTTTAGTACTACGTCTAGTAAGTAGAGATTATGCTTATAATTACTTACCTTGTCTGCTATTTAAGACTAAGGATTTTGTACTATAAAATAATTTACAGTCTATAACTTACATTTTTTTAGTAAAAGTTTTATTTTAATCAGCTAGCGTGTTAAAGTTTTTAAGCATAGATAGTTAATTTAGAAATAAGCTGTTAAGCTTATTTAAAGAAGGCTTTTTACTTCTAAAGATTTATAAGGTAGCTTTTTTAAGTAAGTGTACTACTATTTGACTATTAAATACCCTGCAATTAATTGCCTTGTCGCCTTCTAGAGTTTCTAGTTAAGAAGTTAGTTTTAGAGTAGCAAGACTAGTATCTTGCTGCTATTTTAAGCAAATTCTTAATAGTGTACTAGCCTTGTGCATTATTTGCTTAGTGTCTTCTAATGTACTCTTATACTTAGTAGGTAGGCCTTTTTTACTACTTAAAATAGTAAATAAATAACTTTTAAGGTCCTTAGTAGTTAGCTATATTTTTTAATTTACTTTACTTGAAAAGGCTAGGAGTTCTTATAAGTTGTCTTTTAGATTAACTAGCTTACTATTATAAAAGATTCTTATAATTCTAATTACCTAATTTTTAAGCAGCTCCTTTTTAAAATTTTATTTATATAACAACTGTTTATTAAAAGTTAGATTACAAGTAGTAATTATCTAATAAAGAGTTAGTACTTATATATATTATATATTAGAGGCTTAATAATTAACTAAATAACTAATATAGCCTTGAAAATTAACTTAAAATCCGAAATAATTACGTCTAGCTGCCCTTTCCCTATTTAATTAATAGGCTTAGCAGCCGTACAGGTAAATTCTACTTTAGTCTAGGCGTAGATTAGTAGTCTTATATCTAATCTTAAGTAGTTAATAGTATTAGAAATATTTCCTAAACCATTTTTTAAGCACCTAGTTAGGGGATTAGTAGCTATAAATTTTAGTAGAGCTTATTTTATGCAAGTAAGCTGCTATATTTATAATTACTAGCTAGAGCTTAGCTAGTAGATTTGCACTTATGCGCATCTTAATAGCCTTTATAATTAGCTTTTAGCTAGCTCTCTCCGCTAAGCTATTAGGCTTATAAGTATATAGTAGTAGCGTCTTAATTATAATTTCTTTCTCTATTACTTATTTCTAATATTTTAATTGCCCGCTCTAAGGCAGTGTAGTAGTATTGTTATTCTAGTAAATCTTTATAATTTTTACTAATATTTTTTTGGATCTATGTAGTAAAGTCTTTAATTAGAAGTATAATATTATATAGTATCTTTGATAAAATATAATAGTGGTATAGCTTACTTAAGTAATTTTCCTTAATAATTAATGCTTCTTTTTTAAGCAGTTAACTAGTTAGAAGATTAAATAAGTCTTATAAGATTTTATAAAAAGGTTAAGATAATTTTTTCTTTAGTTGCTATAAAATTACTTGCAAGGCATAAGCTATTACGTAATAATTATATTTGAAAAGCTTCTTACTAGTAATCTTGATGTTCTGCGCGAAGCAGACTAAAGCTTTAATAGCTCTTTATTTTAGGTGTCTTAATTATTAATGCTATAGATTCTTATTACTAGTACGCAACTAAGGTTTCTTTAATTATGTTATAGCGTTTACTAGTAGTAGTTAAGCAATATAATAAGTATGTTCCCTATATTTTATAAACAAATAATGAAAATAACACATCAAGTGAATTAAAACAACATTCTTATTAATTATTTTAAAACGTATGGTATAATTATATCCTAAGTACTACAGAGAGGTGACAAAAAGAAATAGTAATTTTAAAAGTTGTGTTTTTTAAAGATATATAACTAAATAACTAAATAAGCTAGGAATAAAATTTTTCAAATTTCAAAAAGCGCATAACTTATACTTTAAGTAAGCTTACTAGTAATTCTGCTTAGTAATCATCTAATGGGTGGTAAAAGGCTTTAAGAAAAGGCAGAAAAAAAGTCTATGTTATTCTAGTTACAACTTTTTATTCAACGTATAAAAATATTAAAAAAGCAATTATGTAATACTAGCTAATATAAGTATTACGTCAGCAATTTTTGAATATTAGTTAATAATATAATTAGTTTTTATAAAAAAAAATAAAAAAAAGGTGCTAATAAAAAGCGCTAAAATTACGTAAGCTTTTATTAGCGTTAGTTTATATAATAATCTTCTTCTTACCTAAAATGTTCTTTTCTTTATTATCTTTTTATGTCTTTTAAACTTTTAAAGTTTAAAAAAGAAGTTTACTCTTTATTTTTATAACAAAAGTCTATTAGTGCTATTAGTACTATACTTAGAAAGCCTTCTAAATCTATTTATAATGCTATACAACGTATTAAAAAGAAAAAAAATACTTTTTTACCTCTTTGTTAGCTTAAATAAGGCCGCCCTGCTAAAGTCTTTATAAAAGCAATTTAAGTAGTAAATAAAGACCTAAAAAGAAGCCCTAAGAAAACAAATAAGCATATTTTAGAAGAAAATAGTTTATCTTTTTCTACTAGAAGTTTAAAACGCTTATTAAAAGCAAAGAAATACTCTATTTCTACTGCTAAGAAAAAACTGCTTTTAAAAAAGAAAAAAGCCTTAAATTACAATAAATACGCTAAGAAGACTATTAAAATATAATAAAATATTAACTTTAGCAAAGTTATATTTTTTAACAAGTCTTCTATTTAGTGTAGACACAGGGCTAGGCAAGAATATATCTAAAAAAGAAAAAATAAGTAACTTAGCATGGAATAAGTGTCTACTACAAATATAAGTAAGTTTAAAATATCTTTTCTAACTTAAAAACATCTTTATAATATCTAAAAAAAATTTAGTTTTTTAAACTACTTATAACTAGCTTACTAACTAAAATATAGCTCGCGATATTTCTATCTCAGTTTAAGGAGCTATTTAGCTAAGTAGTAGATCTAAGTTATATATAACTAGATTACTAAAAGATATAAGTACTTTTTTAAATGCTTAATATTTTAAAGAAGTTTTAAATCCTATTGTTAAACCTTTTTTTAAAAGAGGTTAGTAAAACCTCTCTTATTTTATACTTTAAAAGGCTATAACTTTGTTATTACTTTATATTTTTTTGATATTGTTTAATATTTTAAAAGCTAATAGCTAACTTTATTTAGGCTAAATATTTTAGCAGGATAGCGCCAAAATCTTTAAAACGCTACAAGTTATCGCCTAGTTTTCTAGAAATAGAATTCCCCTTTTTAAGCATCCTGCCTATAGCCTGGATTTAAATCCTATAAAGAACGCTTAGAGTCTGCTTAAAAACGTGCTAGGAAAAAGGCCTGTTGCCTCTTTAGGCATAGGTAAAAGCGTTAAAGCAGTAGAATTGTTTCAAAAGGCAATTTTAGAGGAGTAGGACCTTATACCACAACAAGCAATTAATAATTGTATCAACTCTTTACCTAGGCGTTATTTAGCTGTTAAAGCAGCTAAGGGATGGTATACTAAGTACTAGTTACTAACTTCAGCTACTTTAATACTTTCTTAATATAGTAGCACTACATTGTTTTAACTTAAAGAACTAAGAAAAAGAACGCTATATATTACTAGTAAACTAAGTAACAGTTAAGCTACTATACAAAGATATTTATACTTTTACTATATAAAATAGTTTTTATAGCAAAAGATAACTTCTAGATACTAATAAATAGCAAAAAGAGAACTTGTGTAAGATTGCTGCAGCTGCAAAAGTTAGAAAAGATAATCTAAACTATAGCGTATGAAAAGCTACGCTCTAACGCTAAAGCTAAAAATAACAAAGAGAATAACAACATCTACTATGCTTTTTAGTAAAAGATTTTTAATTACATAGCTATATCTAAAAACTTAGAAACTAATTAGCTCTACTCTATGTAATCTGTTAAAGACGTGGATTACTATAAAGTAATAGAAGTGTAGGTGTATTTAATATATAAAGTGCTTATTATAATAGCTATAGAACTTAGAAAGACTTTGTTTAAAGCTTAATTTTTAAATTGCTATAGTAACTTTATAGCATTTAAGACACGTACTTTAGAGAGCTGTAGTCTATTAATTATAACTAAGAAACTTAGGCAATTCTTAAATATATTCGCAGAATGTAAAGTAAATAATTTTATAATAGTTAAGGCATTAAAACTCGTAAGTAGAAAGAGTATTATATAATGAAAGTGTAATGCTACTAATATTTAGGCAAGACATATAAAGGCTAAAACTAGTAACTAACTAGTTCCTGCTCTACTACTTTTACTAAGCTCTTGTGCTTTAAAGGCAACACTAGCATACTAATAAGTAGCTATATAACTAAACGCTAAGCTTAATAATGCTACCTACGTAAATAAAGAGCCTAACATAATAGACTAAAAAACTAAGATTTTTAGGATAGAATGCTACTGCATAAATTCTACTTTAGTGTTCCTTGAGCTACTTAAGCGTGCCTACGCAAAGAAGCTAATTATAAATCTTAAAAATATTAAAGTTAATAAAAAATAGTATTAAGAAGTTAACATTAAATAACTGTATAACTCTAACAGCTTATTATATAATTAAGTATACTTTATCTATAAGCGTACTACTGTAAGTGTTATAGGTCTGTTTCAGAGGGCTATGCCTTCTAATATACTTAATAAGTGTCTACTATTACTACATATAGAACAGAGCTGTTAGTAAGAATTTTAATTTAACTTTATTATTTCTAAGCTCTTTGCTAGCAAATATTGCTTAACTAAGTAAGAAAGGGATCTGCTAAGCTACTAATATTAACTATCTTAACTTAACTTCTACTTTATCCCTACTTAAAATAAGATTATTAACACTTTAAAGTTTTAACTATAGGTAGAGGAAGTCTAACGCATAGGAAGCATTATTACTAACGCTTACATATAGCTGCAACAGCGTAGCGATCTAAAGAATATAATAATAAAAACCTTTAAGATATGTAAGTTTTATTTACAGCGGATAGATAGAAAACTAAACTTTAGGTAATTGCACAATATATACTACTTGCTTATTTAACAAGCTATACACACAGACCTAGAATATTAGTTATAATACGCAATACTTTGTAAGGAATATACTCTAATTTCTTAATTTTAATACGCTAAGTTCATTTAAAAAGGCAATTAAATATACTTTAAATATATTACCTTAATCTTAAGCGTGCAATAATAGAGGGCCTTAGTGTAGAGATAATTTAAGGCAGTGTCTTATTTAATAATAAGAATACAAACAACTATATAGAGATACTACTAGAATTTCTTAAGCATATGCTAGTATACTTATAGTAGCGTAAAAATGCAGGTATTAAATTATTTAATAGTCTTATTAAAGAATAAGAAGACAAGACTAACTAGCTAGAAGACGCGTAGAAGGTAGTTCTTAACGCTAAATAGACAAAGTAAATTTATAAGAAAAAATAAACTTAAATTTCATTACTTTTTCTACTCTAAAAATTTACTAGGCTAACTACTTATAACTACTGTACTGTGCTTTCTTAGTTTATTATAGTCTAAGATAGTGTAATAGAGGTACTTACTATAGAAACTTATAAGAAGATTTGTAAGCCTTACTATAACCTTACTATAGCTTTTTATACTTCTTTTAGTTATTCTAATAAGTTTAGAAGAATTAACTAGCTGTTCTCTACAAATGTGCATATTAAGTATAAATTTTAGATTTAGAAAGCCCTTATAAAATAAGTTAAGTAAGACAATTCTTTTGTTTGTAAGAAGCTAAACAGCATGCTATAGAATACTACTATAAATAGATTAGGAATTATATTTAAGAACATTATAACTATATTACATAATAAACTGTTAACCTATAGCCTATAGTATAAAACTAAGAGAAGAACGCTTTTTGTATTACTTTTATATAAAGTTTTCTTAACTAATTATACTTCTCTAATAATAGAAAAAACTCTTAATATATAATAAAAAACAAAGATAAATAAAATGCTAGTTTTTTTTAAGCTAATTCTCTCTAGCGCCTTTAAAAAAAACTTAGCCTAAAAGCTAATAAGTGCTAAGTTTTTTAAAAGAGTAAGAAACTTATTATGCTTTTCTTTACACAGCGTTTTTTACGTATTTGTTCTTAATTAAGTATAGTAATTTTAAATAACGTTTTAGTACCCTTAACTATAACTAGGTAGCCTTGTTCTAGTTGTCTTTAATTAATATTAAAGACCTAAGCTCCTGCTGCTACTATAACAACTGCCCCTGTACTTAAACTAAGTACTTTAACTACTACTTAAGAACTTTGTTAAAGTAAACGCTTAAAGAAGTAAAAGGTAGTAATGTAATAGAGATGTGCCTTTGTTAGGTGTGTGGAGAGAGAACTGCTAAGCCTACAGAATTTAGGTGCTCTTTAGACACTTAGACTCTATAACTAATATAAGAATATAAGATCTACTAATATTAGGCAGCGTTTTAAGTAATTAAATAGTGTTTCTTTTGTTTATTCTTTTTGTGTAGCTGCTTTTCCTTTCTTTCTTTTTGTGGAGGGTAGAGCTTAATAGGGCTAAGCTTGCAGAAAGGGGAGGTTTGTGCTAGTACACAGGGTGATACCCTGCTGCACACTAAGTTAGTGTTTAACTATATACGTTTAAGGTATATAGCCTCTCCCGTATCTTATAGAAAGGGGACACTGTTTATTATTCGTGCTCTCTACAGCTGAGCTCCTGTACTGTACTATAGAATGGGCTTCTTCTTCTACCAATAGTCTTTATACTCAATCTATAATAAGATTATTATCTTACTAACCTCGTTCTTGCATGATCTAACTACTAGTAATCTCCTGCCCTCGTAGCAGTATGTCTTCATACACTCCAACACTTGTACAATATACAGAGGGGTGACAAAAAAAAAGAAATCTAAAAAGTTATGATTTTCAAAGCTTTATATTTCAATAACTACAGGGGCTATACTAAAAAGAGTTATTGATTTGGAAAGCCAAGAACCTCTTCTTTATGAAAGAGTGCTTAGTAAGTTGCTTAGTCAGCATGATTCCTCTCCATCTTTGCAGTGAAAATACAGGTTCAAAAACTTAAGAATATATCACAATATAACTTTCTTTTAAATATGTAAAAATCGCTATAACTTACATATAACAGTTATCACAAGCTAATCTTATTATAGTATAAGTTTAAAGGTAATTGTAAAATTAACTGTTAGTTAATAATACAGAGCTTGTTTTTTGAGTTTTTTCTTAATAAATAACTACAATAGCGTACTAATACTTAGTGTACTGGCCTTTAGCTTCTTATACCTACAAATAACGCCTTAGTAATAATAGAATACAATTATTAATCGCCTTTTAAGGTAATTAATCCTATTCCTCCTTTACAGCAGCCTTAAAGGCTGCTATACTTCTATTATTATTTCCTATACCTAAAGAAGCAATAGGCCTTTTAGCTAAAGCGTTTTTTAGCAAAGTCCACACGTTTTCTATAGGATTTAGATTAGGACTATAGGCGGGATGCTTAAAAAGTAATATCTTATTCTTAGAAAACTAAGAAAAAACTTCTAAAGTTTTACAAATCATAGCGTTATCCTGCTAAAACCTTTAGCCTATATAAAAGTTATTAAAGTGCTGTAATATATAGGAAAAAAAGTCTAACTTTATTATTTAAATATAGAGTAATAAGCCTTTAAATAGAAAGATAAAGTATATATAACTCACCTTTTTTATCACAGGTTTTACTATAGGAGTTAGGATCTTTTTAATATAGTTTTTATTCCTAAAAGAAGTAGTAATAAAAGGGCTTTTAATTACTACTAGTTTAGATCTTCTATCTATCTAAATTGCACCCTAAACTTAAATAGAAATATCTTGACTTATAACTAGATTAGTAAGTATTCTAAAAATAGATTACAATAACAAGATTATTATAGAAATAATATAATTAATTATTTAATAATTAGAGTTTCTTAGAACTTAATTGTATTTATTGTAGAAACAATTTTCTTTTCTATTTTATTATTGTGCTTTATTTAATAGTATTCTGTCCTAGCACCATGCCTACACTTAATAGCAAGCTCGTCTAGAAATAAAATCTTATAAAAGCTTATATTTTTAATATATATCAGTATTTGCTTAGTATAAACATAATAATTATAAGCTTTTGCAGTGTCTAAAGGCGTCTTTTGTAAATAAATATTCACAAAATATTCTTTTTAGAAAGCCTTGTACGCTTTTTATAAAAAAATCTATACTTTTTTCTTTGAAAAAACATTAAATTGTCTTTTTATTTAGTTTTAAGGTATTAAAGGTGGTGTTTGTTGTTGTGGTTAAAATAGGTTTTCTAAAAAAGTAAAAAGCAGCTGCCCTCTACTAATTAGTCGCAAGAGTCAAAAAAAGATTATGTATAGTTAATAAAGCTTAGAGTAGAAAAGCTTAGACTACTAAGCAAAATTAGAGTTAAAAAATTTGCTAAAAGTACTAAAAAACAACACTAATTAAAACGTATTTAATAGCAATTGCTAGCTTATAGCTAGTAACAAAATTGCGATAGAGGTAAAGAAAGTAGAGAAGAGTAAGAACACGTACGTTACTACAGCAGAAGCCTCTAATACTTTATAAAAGCTCTTTACTTACTACTTCTTACTTTTAGAATTTCTTACACTACATAGTACTGTATACAAATAACTTATATATAAATAATATAATGCTTAGACTATTTTTTTTATTTAACACAAAGACTAATAGCTTATATTAAGTAGATTTAAACTTTACTAAGTTACTATACAAAAAGCTATAGTAGTAAATTAAAAAGCCTATGTTTACTTCTGTTAAGTAGCCTTTTTAGTTAGTTAAAAAAAAAGCTGTTAGTAGTAGCTCTTATAGTAATTAGGTAAACATAAAAGTTAGATTCTATTATTTATTAATACTTTATTAATGCGTCTAGTATTATAGATGTTAAAGTTATAATAAAAATTATAAAAAGCTTTTTTAGCAGCAAGTCTATTAAATATTTTACGCATGTTAATAGTCTAGGTGTAGTAATAATATATTATCTTACTAATCTCCTCTTACGTAAATATAACTTTAGTAAAAAGACCTTGCAGTAGCTTTATAAGAAGCAAAAGCATATTAAAATAGCTATTAAGTAGCTAGAACTAACTAATAAGCAAGAAGATTTTATAAGTTGCTTATAAAGATAGAAAAGCTGTGCTTAAATAGTAACGCTATTATTATATATTTATATCTAAGTATAGGTGCATGCTAGAAACGCCGCAACTGTAACACTGCTAAAATAGCAACAGAAATAATAGAAGTTGCGGTTATTAGTAAATAGTTATTAGTTAAGACAGTTGGTTAGAAGGATATCGCGTATCTTTATTTCTGTCTAAACATGCTAGAGCGACACACTAATTGCGTGCCGGCAATGCTAAACAAGGGGGCATAAGCCTGGATACCTATTGTTAGCAATAAATCCTTTTTTACTAAAAAGGTGTCTACAAAATGTGTAGTCACATCAAAAGGTTGTCTTAAAAGGCTAAAGCCAAAATTGTCTTTTTATAGCTTTTAATTAGGTCTTTATTAAGCACTTTTTTGGCTTTTTTTAAGATCTCAGAAGGACAACCTTGTTAAGAGCTAAAAATAGATAAAAAAGCATTATTTTTTTATTAATTTAAAATAAAGTGTTGTAAATGCTTTTAGAAGGCTTTTCTATTGTAAATCAACTTTTAGTCTTATAACTTATTACAGATTTAATCTTTAAGTATAGTTGCTTATTTTATTATTAACTTAGAAGTAGAGGTTTCTGCCTTCTACTTGTTTGTAGAAGACTTAGAGGCAGCCTAATCTAGGCTTATAATCTAGAGATTAAGGAGGAGGCGGAAGTAGAACGATAAGAATAAGAGAAATAAATATAGAGACTAAGAGAAGAGAGTAATTTAAGTCTCATTATTAAATTATACAACTACTTAATTAAATATTATAATTCTCTTAACTTACTCTTCTTTTCTTCTAACTATAATCTATATATACTTATTACTTACATTTTAGAAAAATCTATACTTACGCAATAGCTTGCGTAGTAAATAATGTAATATTTTGTAATCTTATGTAATCTTACGTTATAAATGCGTAGTTGCTGTAGATTGACTAATAACAATAATAAGTCGTACTAGTAGCTTAATAGCTTCTAGTAATTAATTAATTATAGATCAATTGTAGATTCTAGGTGTAATTCTGAGCACCTGGATCCTGTGGAGAAACAGCTAAATAGCTTAATCTCTAACATTTTCTAGTATATTACTAATAGAGGAGATAGATTTGTTGTGTAAATATAAAGTATAAACTTGTTGTTTAAATTAAGAGAAATTGCTAGCTATAGAGGAGATAATATAAAGATAGAAAGTTAGAATAAACAAGAGGAGTAAATATACTATATTTTTATTGAGTAATTACGTAATTGGTGCTTACGTAAGCAACTCCTATTTTTTTTTCTTTTATTAAACTATAAGGAAATAAGAAATATTACTCTACAATTTGCTCACATTATGCTTACGTAAGCTAATTAAACTAATTTTTTTTGGGCTTTTCTAAACGTTCACAAGAAAGATATGCTAAAATCTTTTTTTGCTTTTTTCTAACATATTTTAAGCGACATTACAGGCGCAATTGTGCTAACTAGGCAGCTTACTAAGCAACCTATCTTGAAGAGGAGGTTCTTGGTCTAAATCACTAACTCCTTTTAGTATAGCCCTTCTAGTTATTTAAATATAAAGCTTTGAAAACTTTAATTTTCTAGATTTCTATTTTTCTTTCTTACCCCACTGTAGTTATTTTGAAGTTTTTAAACTTTAACTAATAGTTTATTAAAAACTACTCTAAAATTAATATCTTTTTAACAAGACTTATAAGGAGAAAAAACAACTTTTAAGTAAAGTAAAAAAGCAAAAAACGCCTTCCAAACGCTTAAGAAAGTAAGTATAAAACTACTATACTTCTATATATTTCAAGTATGACAACTATTGCGCTTTAAAACTAACGCATAAGACATTGCATTTGAAAGCTGCGCTAGTTAACTATATTAAGGCAAATAGTACTTTATTGCGTACTATTTATAGAGATTATCTAAACTAGAAGAACAATATAACATCTATAATAAGAAACAATTAGCTATTATTATGTGCTCACAGCATAAGAGAGCATACAGAAAAAGCTACATAGAACTTATAATATTTATAAATTATTAGAACTTAGTTAACTTTACAACTACTAAAGTACTTAACTAATAATAAGAAAGATATTTAGAATTACTTAGATAATACAAGTTTAAGATTAAATATATACTAGAAAAAAATAATAGCAGAGCAGACGCTCTTAGCTAGCAACACAATATTATAAAAACTAAGAAAATTATTAATACTATAATAATTAAGATTAATAAAGATAGATTAATTGAACTAGCAAAAATGCTAAACGCAATATTATAAATAATATATAACGTACTAAAAGAATAGCAGAGAGTAATTATTAAATAACACTATAATAAATTTATACACAGTTACTCTAGCACTACTAAAACTATAGAACTTATTATAAGAAATTACAAGTTTCTAGGAATAAAGAATAAAGTTACCTTCTTTATTGCTAAGTGCGTAGACTATAAGAAGAACAAGTATAGTACCTATGTACATTATAGAGGAATATAAGCAATAGAGCTACCTAACGTACTATAGTTAGATATCTCTATAAACTTTATTATATAACTACTAGTCTTAAAAAACCTTATTACTAAATTATCTTATAAAGCAATTCTTACAGTAGTTAATTAATTTACAAAATGAGCAAAGTATATTACGTTTAGAATTTTTTTTACAGCAGTACAGCTAGCATATATTGTTAAGAACTAAATTATTAGACATTACAGCATACTAAAGTTAGTAATTAGTTGTAGAGATAAGCTTTTTACCTCTAACTTTTAGACAATATTATTAGACGCAATTAGAATAAAATAAAAACTATCTACAGCATACTATTTCTAAATAGACGAACGAGTAAAATACAGAGGGGTGACAAAAATCAAAATAAATCAAAAAGGTTATTATTTTTAAAGCTTGATCATTCTATAGGTAGAATTGCAATACCAAAAAGCGTTAGTAATTTGAAGAGCCAAGAACTTCCTCTTTAAGATACCATGCTTGGTAAGCTGCCTAGTCAGCACAGTCGCCCCTGCAATTTCGTCCAAATTAAGAGAGAAAAAAAGGTTAAAATGAATTTTTGTATAACTTTTTTTTGAATGTATAAAAGTCGCTAAAAGATGAGAATTATTAAATAAGACTTGTAAATCTCTTTTATGTAGGAATTTTAGAGTAGTATTATGAAGAACTACCTGGTTATAAAAAAAGGCTTATTTTCAAGATTTATTTAGATAATAATATAAAAAAGCTTACAAATACTCTGTAAGCTAGCCTATAGCTTCTCTAGTAGCTTATTATTACACTAGCTATTGTAAAATATAAATACTTAATACTTTTAGTAGAATATAAGTCTCTTAGTGTATTATTATTTTGTTATGCTTAGTATTCTATTATTTTAGCATTATAACAGTACTTGATAGTAGAATTATATTAATATAAAACTAATTCTAAGTCTATGTTTTAAGATTTCTCAAGTTCTTACTTAGTAGAATTATAATAACTATAAAATCTCTCTTAGGTTTAAAGATAGCTTTTTCTTAGAGATTTTTATTATATATGTACTCTGTTTTAGCAAGTTCTATAAGCTTTTGATAAGAAATCAACATTTGTTTTACTTTCTTACTTTTCAGCTTAATTTTCTAAATATTCTAATAAGGTATATATAATGTAATTTTGGAACGTTATTAAAGACCTTAGTATAACAGCCTATTTTAAGCGAAAAAGTAAGTTATAAAGCTTGTTTTCTTATATAATTTTATTTAAAGTATTTACTAATACTTTTAGAAAGATTTTCTAGTAAGTTACTATTTAAGGTAATAAGCTTATATAATATACAAATTCTATTAACTTACTATCTAAATTACGATAAACTATAAGCTACAAAGAAGATGCTATAGAAAAAGTAAGTTAAAATAAATAAATAGACTTAATATACTATAAGTCTACTTATATATTATGTAATTAACGCTTATATAAGCAACCTCTATTTTTAACAACCTTTAATTATACTTTAAGTAATCAAGATACTACTCTCTATAACCTACTTACATACTGCTTACATAACCTTATTATACATAGTTTTTTATTAGCGATTCTTACACGTTCAAAAAAAAGTTATGCTAAAATCTATTTGGACTTTTTGTTTCTCTTAAACGTAAGCGAATTTTCAGGAGCAACCGTGCTGACTAAGCAGCTTACTAAGCATGGTATCTTAAAGAGGAAGCTCTTGGCTCTTCAAATCACTAAATCCTTTTGGTATAGCCCTTCTACTTATAGAATGATAAAGCTTTAAAAACAATAACTTTTTTGATTTCTTTTTATTTTTGTCACCCCTCTGTAAGCTAACTATACAATAAAAGCTTATCTTAGAATATATAATGATTAATAGTAAAACAACTGGGTATTACTACTACCTATGGCACAAATAGAATATAATAATAAGACTTTAAAATTTATAAAACAAACACTGTTTTACGTAAACTATAAAAGACACCTAGATTTTTTACACGTACACTTCTAAGCTAGAAAATAAAAACAGCTATTGCTACAGCTAATAAGCCAAAGACAGTACACAAGTTACTTAAAACAACACTTAAGAAAGCTTAACGCTAAAGCATTCTATATATTAACTAAAAATAAAAAATAGCACTTTTGCTAAAGAAGAGAGATAAAGTATATTTACTTATAAAGATTCTTCGCACTAAACAACCTAACATGGGACTTATTAATGTTAAGGTTAGACTATTATTAATCTTAGATTAGAAGAGACTAGTTACGTATACACTTTACCTTCTACCTAATACAAAAATCTACCTCAAATTCTATATTAATATGTTAGAACTAGCAGACCTAGAAGCGCTATTACAAAAAACCTTCTACTTAAAAATAAAAGAAAACAATATCTTTAAAATTAAGAAAATCATTGCACACTAAGCATAGGACAACAGCAAAGAATACCTAGTTAAATAGTTAGAATACCTAAACAGTAAGAACACATAGGAACTAGATACAAACCTTATAGTTAATATCCTCTACAGCTTCTAAGGCTTTAATATCCTTAACAAATTTCCCTAACTTATCTATTAACCGCTGCTTACAACATGCTAGCACCTTACACTGTTTCTAAAGATAATCTTTTTTTGCACGCGCTGCTAAAGTGCAACTAACTTTGCTGTATTAGCTTTAGACTCTTGTATTCGTGGCGATGCGGAGGTGCGAAGGTTTTGGTGTTCTGATTAGTCAGACCCATATGTCAGCATTTTTACCAGCCTACTTTAGACTCCTACTGCTCTAAGTAAGCTACCTCTTAGTCTAACCGCAAATAATCTGGCAACGGCACCTCTACTAGAACACACTCCTTAACCCTATTTTTATAACAATTCTTACACGCCTTTTTTAATAAAGATATTTAATACAGCAAACTCTTCTTAACACAATATTAATAGGCAACTATAGCAAGTTATATAATACTGTTAATATAATTACTAAGTGCGTAATAATAAGTAGTACTACAGAAAACTATTAGGCTAGTTTATAAGGACAAAAATATAGAAAAAGAGAATAGTATTATAAACCTAAGAAAAGAGAAGGTACAGACTATATATAAAGAATAGAGGTAAAAAAAAATTCTAGACTACTTAAATAAAAGGCAAGCCTTTGTGTACTAATAGATAACGCTACCTTACACTAGGCACGTGACCTTATATGCCTTAGCAGAAATCCTTTATAAGACAAGTTACATACGTCCTATAATATACTACAAAATCCTACAACGTCGTACGCATAGAACAGCATAAGATTCTATAAAACAGCATAGGATTCTATAGGACAGTATAATACTCTCTTAGTACATAGTAGTAGACATTAAGCTTTTATAGCTAAGTGTGTTTAACTTTAAGTGCAATCTAAGAACTACTTAATCTTTAACTTCTCTATATTATTAAATTGTTCTACTAAACGTGCTAGCACAACCCTGTACTATTACATTAATCTACTAATCGTGCTAGTACAACCCTCGTCCATTACACTCACTTATTCTAAGAGAACCAATACAGATTATCTACGGACGATTTTCACAATAAGTAAGCGCTAATTACGTAATAGGTTACTAATCTTATATCATATAAGCTAGTCTAAATTAATTTAAATAAATTTCTTTATAGTATCGTTCTTATAGCCTATAGTAACTGTTATTTTAATAACTAAACTTATTTCTTTTATTAATTTAACTAGCCTATTTCTAATTATAGTACTATGCTAAAAATGCTAAAAAGAATTGTAACAAACGCTTTATACAAAATAAAAATAAAAATAATAGAGTTTTTTTTGCTTTAAAGCCTAAATTAAGCTATCTTATAGAGATTTTAAAAAAAGTGAAAAAAATGTTTAATAAAATCTCTTTACAAACGTCTATAAGGTAAAGTTGATAGCTTATAAAATAAGATAACATAAATTCTTTTTTAAAAACTTACTATAATACTTTAAAAAAAAAATGTTTATTTTATTAATACTTATAAGTAAAAGTTGTATTTGAACTCTAAGAATAAGGTATAGTAGTTATCAATATACTGAGGAAGAGCTTACAAAACTAGAAAATATTGACTTCAATTAAGTTTAATATTAATATAAGGATTATATTAAGTATTGTTATCTTACCTTAATAATGTAGTATTGAATATATTAATTAGCGAATAGTATAAGTAATTATATCTTGTTTGAAAGTATTGTATAATTATAGTTTTTTATAACTAAAGTTTTATTAAACTACTAAAGAATGACTTATGTGGTTCACTAAGTATTAGTAAGCTATTCTAATTAGATATTAGGAAAAAACTTGTTGATAAGCTTTTTATAATTGCTTAATAATTATACTCGCGATTACCTTAGAACTAACACACGAGAAAATTTAACTAGTGTTATTTGACATATATATTTTATAGCAGTTTTTATACGTTCAAAAAAATTTATACCAAAACATACTTTTACTTTTTTCTCTCTTATATTTTGGGGGAGATTGCAGACGCAACCGTGCTGACTAAGCAGCTTACTAAGCCGCCTATCCTAAAAAAGAAATTCTTGGCTCTCCAAATCACTAACTATTTTAGGTATAGCCTTTCTAGTTATAGAAATATAAAGCTTTAAAAATAACAACTTTTTTAACATTATTTTTTTTGTCACCCCTCTGTATTAACAAGACTAGACTCTATATCTCTATAGATACACAACTCTAGCGCTAGATCTTTAATCTCTATTATAACTACAAGATTAAAGGTCACAAAGGACCTTAATATAATCTCTACCTAATATATAATCATTGCTAATTGTCACGGATGGTTGCGTGCTGGCTAGATCCGCCAAACTCGCTTATTGTTAGCTTGCCCACCTGGAATTGTGCTTATCAGGGGCTCCTCACCTGCAAGGATACCTGCAGGTATTATTACTTAAAATATATACATGTTATTATTTTAAGCTATCTCTTACTATCTTCTGTAGTGTAAAGCAAGTACTATTGCCTAAAGCTACCCTTTATAGAATAATACCTCCTCCTACAGGCTAATAGTCTAGAAATAGCTCTCTTAACGTAATTTAACACTTAATGTAAATTAAAAAGCTAAAGCCCTACTATATTTAAACTTTCTAATCTCTTTTATACTTTATTAAGGCCTGCAACGCCTAAAGAGCCTAAAAAGCGCACTTAAAACGCACCTGCAATACTTAAAAAGTACATTTATACTATAAAAAAGTAACATAATAAACTTAAATTTTTACAAAATTTATAGAAGTTAGAAAAAAAAGTAGCATAACTAAAAAAAGTTAAATAGAAAAGAATTTTAAATATACTAATACTACTAATTGTATTATCCTACACATAGAATATACTTAAAGTAATACTTACTATATATACATAACACGCATTAAAACTTAAAAACTTAGCTGAATACTAAAGTAAAACTTTTAAGAGATATTATAAGTTTACTTATTTTTATATAGTAGTATTTTAGCTACTACTATAAGAATTTAAGAATAATAATAATAAAGTATTTTAAGTAATATAATATTTTAAAGTAGACTTTTAAAAACTTTAGTATACTTACTATAAATATCTTTTAAAGCAAAAAAAAAAGTACTAACTTAAGACTAATTTAAGTAATATATACTTAACTTACTTTTAGACTTTATTAACTATAGCTTAAAAATAATAACTATGTATATATATGCTATATAGCGAAAAAATTCAACTTTTTAATTATTTATAACCTATCTTAATATTCTTTAAAATTAACTTTTAATATATACTAAGGCATAAAAGGTCCAACACTTATTTATAAAACTAAAGCTTAAACTATAGTGCATAATTACAAACTACTATTAAATTTTTATAACTAAAAAAAACTTTATTACACTTAAATTTACACTTAAATAGAATTTATAAAAACTACTTATTATATATAATCTACTTTACTAAAGTTCTTTTATAAAAAAAGAAAATATCTCTAGCTACTATACTAGACGCACTTAAGAAGCGTAAAAATAGTAATAATATTATATACTTTAAGTACTAAAAGAAAAAATACTATGCTAATAAGTGCTAAAGTAGCAACTTTAACAAAGTTTTAGTTAATATAAACTAAATAAAAAAAAGTTAAGCCTTACTATAAACTTAAAGTTAGTAAGGCGCGTGCTAATAAATATTTTACTAGAAATATAGCGCGTGTATTACGCACGTTTAGTAACTAAAGTGAAAAAAAAACTTTAAGTTATTTTAGACTTAAAAGTAGATGTTAGCTTTATTAGTAAAAAAACAACTATAAATACCAATTTAAAACTTATTTAAAATATAAAAATTTCTTACTTAAGTTAAATTAGACTTTAAAGGCAGAACACATACACAGCATATAATCTCTAGCTACACTTAATAAGTGATAATAGTATAAAGTGTATTATAAAAGTTACTGCGTATAGAGTAGACAAAAAAGGCGCACTACTACTACTTAGCAATTTCTTTTTAAGCTGGAAAGTATTTATATTAACTGCATAAAGCAGAAGTAGTGTTAGAACTATATAAAAGTAAATATTAACTAAGTAGCTACTAAAGTATTTTTAAAAAATACAAAACTTATAAATTTTAAAGCTTACCTTTTAAAAGTACTTTAAAGTAATAGTTAGTGTGAATATTAAGCTTAAAATATACGTGCTAAATATATTTATAGCATAAGTGTAGCGTATACTCAATATATTACAGAATTACGCTAATATCTTTAATAATAAAGCTGCTAAAATCTTTTTATAACTAAAAAGCTTAAATTACATAATTTCTATTTAATAAGAAAAAGAACTTTCTTATAAGCTTTTTTATACTTTTTTTTCTTGTAAGCTCTAAGTGCTTTGTAAATATATTAAAGAAGCACTAAAGAAGAGATAGACTTACTATAGCACTAGCCCTATAGGCGCTTTAATATTATTTATATCTAAGAAAGACAGGACTTTTTACCTTTACGTAAATTATAAGAGTTATAACGCTGTTATAATAAAAGATTATTGCCTACTCTCTCTAATTAAAAAGATACTAGACTGCCTCTTAGGCGCACGCTACTACACAATATTAAATTTTAAAAACGCTTACTATTATCTAAAGATTAAAGCAGGAGATAAGTAAAAAACTACTTTTAAAACATAATATAAATATTTTAAATACTTTATTATGCTTTTAAAGCTTATAAACGCCCTAGTAGGTTTCTAAGCCTATATTAATAAAGCTTTAAGAAAGCACCTAGATTATATATTCATAGTTTATTTAAATAATATTCTTATCTACACTTATAATCATAATACTACGCTATACTAGCGTGCTATACGTTATACTTAACTTTTTATTAAAAGCAAAGTTATATATAAATTTTAAAAAGTGCATATTTACTTTAAGCAAAGTTTATTTTTTGAAATTTATTATTATAAGGAGTAGTATTTATGCAGATCTAGCGCGTGTTACTACTATTAAATAGTAGCCTACACCTACTAATATTAAAAAGCTGCAATCTTTTTTAGAATTTATAAACTTTTATTAGTATTTTATTAAAAACTATACTATAAAAATAGTACCTCTTATAAATATCTTAAAAGGGAAACAGGCGTTCTACTAGAATAAGAATATATATACTACCTTTATAAAGTTAAAGTAACACTTTATATATGCGCCTATTCTACGTAACTTTAATTATACACGTATAATTTATATTAAAATAAATGCTTTAACTTTTGCTATATTAGGTATATTATTTTAATTACTTAAAGATAAAAAGTAGTATTTTATTATGTTTTACTTATAAAAACTACAAAACACTAAGCTAAACTATAAAGTATATAACTTTAAACTTTTAGCTATTATATTAAGTTTTAAAAAATAGTAATACTACTTAGAAGGCGCTTAATACACTATTTAAGTGTTAACTAATTATAATAACTTGTGCTTTCTACGCGCTGTATAAAAGCTCAACTAGTATTAAGTATACTAAGCTTTATATTTAAAAGCTTTTAATTTTAAAGTTAAATACTACTTAAGGCGTTTAAACTCTACAAAAAGACTATTAAAAACAGTAAATTATAAATAAAAAAAACTTATTATTAACTTAACTATTGTTTATACTGCAAAACAAATTTTTAATAAAAGTAAAGCATAGTAAAATAAAAAGTATTCTAACTTAGCATAGCTAAGAAGGCGCATATAAACTACATGTAGCTAGTATTTATAAAATAAAGAGTATTTAAACTACTAGTGCTATAAAGTATACACTATGCGTACTACGCTCTCTAGCTAAAGTATTAGTTATTAGTAAACTTGCAACAGTAGAGTTGAAAGCATTAATAAATAAACTACGCTAGTTATAATAAAAAAATGCTTTTACTTTTCAGAAGGTTATAGACTTTATATAAGTAGTACACACTTAAAATAATAGTAGCGTGTAAGTATAGCGCGTTAACAATAAAGAAGTCTTAAAATATAAAATTAAAATTTATATTTTACTAGAACAAGCTATTAAGTAGGAAATTTTATTTCAAAATTATAAAATATGTATAGTAAGTTATTTTAGCGCACGTAAGACTTATAAGCTTTTTAGCTAGCTATATTACTAGCTAGAGCTAAGCTATAATATTTAGAATTACGTAAAAACTTGTATAGTATACTAAAGAAGTAAAGCTCTAAGACACAGCAAATATAGTTAGTTATTACTATTACTTGTTCTTAATAAGATATTTAAAGAAGTAAGCTTTAATTTTAATATAAGGCTACTATTAGTAAAGAATAATAGTTTAAGTTACGTGTTTAATGTAATTTTTAAAATTATTAAATACTTCTAAAAAAATAGCAATTTACATACTTATATTAAAAATATAGAATGTAAAACAGTTTTTAAAATTCTACTTTTAATTTATTATTTTAAAATATAAAATCTAGAAAAGTATTCTATCTAATTATAGTTTAATTTTTACTTTTGCATTTTAGATAAAAATATACTACTAATTATAAGTATAGCGTAGGCTAAGTATAGCCTTCTTATTATAAATAGACAAGCAAACTAAACAATAAAACCAAATAATAAAGTAATGCTTAAAAATATTAACCTTAAAAAAATAAGATAATTAAGTATTACTTTTACTAACTATTTAATTTGCATACTATAACTCTATCTACAAATTAATAAAAATAACACCTTTTTACTTAGTATATAGAAAGTATTTATTGTTTATATTGCCTTTTAAAGATAGTAGACTAAAAGGAGAGGTACTAGACGCTGTAAACAGAGTGTAGCGCATGCATAGCGCACGTATAATAGTAAAAGAATACCTTTTAGTAGCACAAGAATACTAATACTAATACTATAATAAAAAATATAAACTAAAAATTTTTTACTAAAGAAATTTAGTTTACTTTAGTATAAAGAATATTAGCTTAGCTTACTAACTTAGTAAAAAGCTTTTTAGCAAGTCTATAGAACTATTTTAAGTATAAAAAGTAGTTAAGATATAAGCTTACTAACTATAACTACTACTTTACTATTATACTTTCTATATTTTCTATATTTTTTTACTAAAGTAATTGCAATTGCGTAATAGTTAAGAAAATAATACTCAAGCACTAGAAATTAGCTTTAAAAGTAATAAAATTTAGAAAGTTAAAAAAATATTAAACAACAAATTAGGAATAACTAGCTAGAGTATTAGTTATAATAGAAAAGTTATAATAAATTATAAATTACCTAGACTTTAGCATTATAATTTAAAAATATAAAAAAACTTATTTAAAAATATAAGTATAAATAAAAATTATTATATTCTAAGCGCACTAAAAAAGTATATAAAATATTATTATTGCGCTCTTAAGGCGCAATTTAGGTATCTAAGCAAATAAAACTATAAGTATAAAAATAATTTACTTTTACTTATTATTAAGAATTTTCTTACTACAAGCATAATTTTTATTATTACTACTTATATTATTACTACTACTTCTAGCACTACTATTATATGCGCTACCTGCGCCTAGACTATGCTTAAGAAATAGCACCTTGTTATTACCTAAGCTCTTATTATTATTCTTATTAGCACTAGCAAGACTAGTAATCCTAGCTATATAACTAGCAATTAACTTAAGAGCAGCTGCTATATAGCGCTACTCTACTAAAATTAAGCTTAAAAAATAAGGCAAAAACGTTAGCACCTAAGTAAGCACTTTTAATAAAGTACTAGTGTACACAGTAATACAGCAGTAGTTAAAAAGCTTAAAGTTAAATTAGTACTAGTAGCACGTAAGCTTAACGCTAGTAGTAATAATAGTAAAGTTAGTTTTTAAAGTGTAAGTATTAGTAACTATAGTATTAGAATAAGGTTAAAGTTAATATAAATAATTTAAACACTTATTAACTACCTTAAAAACTTATTTAGATTAGCTAAAGCGCATTTAATGAGATAAAAAACTTACTTTAGTATAACTACTATAGTTACTTTTAGTATAATAGTTATAATAATAATACTTAGTTTTTTTATGAATTTTTTTTTATTTTGTAATATTTTATATGCAGCGTAAGCACGTTATATATAAAGTAATAAAATAAGTAGCTTTTTTAAGTATACTAAACTTATATAGCTAAGTATTTTATAACTAAGACATTTTAATGTACTTAAAATTAGAATAGTAGACTATAATAAAAATTAGATCTTAGTGTTAAAGTGCGTAATAAATATACTAATATTATATATTAAGTATATTAAGTAAAATATAGACTATAAAGAATATACTAGAAAATTCTTTTATTACTGTAGCAAATATTACCTTATATAAACTACTTATAAAAATTATATACTCTAACTTTTACTTTTAAAATTTTTTAAGAAATAAATAATAAAATCTAAAAGGTACTATAATAATGCTATAGAACTTAACTTATAGAGCTTGCTATATAATTAACTTATAAGTAATATGTGTTTTAAGTATATATAACTTACGCGTAGAATATGCTCTTTGTTAAGCTATTTTTATACACAATTTTAGAAGTTTTAAGTTAAGGCTGTTAGAACACTAGACTAGAGAGGAAGGCTCTGTTACAGATAGTTACGTGCTAGCTAGATCCGCTAAACTTGCTTATTAATAGCTTGCCTACCTAGAATTATGCTTATAAGGGGCTCCTTACCTGCGAGGATACCTGCAGGAATATACACACGTTATTATTTAGAGCTATCTCTTACTATCTTCTGTAGTGTAAAGCAAGTACTATTGCCTGAAGCCACCCCTTACACTAATAGCCTAAAATAAGTTAGTTTATTATAAACTACTACAACGCCTATAGTGTATACAAATAGATAAAGTTACTATAAAATAGCAAATATAGCTATTTGCAACTGCTGCCTCTTCTGTACTAACAGTAGATAGACCTTACTGTAGATTTTATATATGACTTTCTCCCTTTTAAAATACATAGTAGAGAGTTTTGCAACATTTTAGTTATTATAAATTACCTTACTAAGAAACGCTATTTCTACTTAACTTACAGACGTACTGCAGTTAAAGCCTCTTAATATTTTATAAATTTATTTAAGCATTATAGCTTACCTATTAGTAATATATCTAGTTGTAGCACTAATTTTGTTGCCTTATTCTAAAAGAATATTTGCTAGCAGCTAAATATTAAGCATATTCTATCTACAGCCTACTACCTAGAGAGATATAAATAAATAGAATAAGCGAATGAGTAACTAAAAATATACTTACGCTAATATGTTTACTACGCGCAAGATAACTAGGCTTTATAGCTATATATTACTAAATCTTAACTTAATAATACTATTGACTCTAGCATAGGCATAACTTTGTTCTTTGCTAACTTTAAGTATTACCTTTACAGTAGAATTTACTCTTATAAAAATATAAATAATAATCTACTATGTCTAGCCTGCAACTAGGCTATCTAGGCAAAAGAAATAATAAACTTATTTATAGACTTAGTTACACATCTTAAGGAGTAGCTTTAATAAGCTTAGCAAAAGTAAGTAACCTAAGCTAATATAATATATTATACTATGCTGCTATATAATGTTAAAGATTTAGTTTATATTTTAATAATAAACTAGAGTACTCCATAATAATTAAAAAAGCTTATAGACTAAGCTAGCTTTTACTTAGTAACAAAAGTTATCTATAAAGAACGTGCCTAGAAACTAGACTTACTTATAGAAATAATTTAAAACAGCATATTTCTAGTATTCTATTTTTAACTCTTATAGCTAGCAGTTACTAAGAGCGTACTTAATCAAGCACTAGCTTAACTAGTGCTAGTAAAAATTAGAAATAGTAATAGCAACGCCTACATAAAATAGCTTGTAAATAATTTATTAATAATACTTTTCTAAAAATAAGCAAGATTAAAAGATACTGAGTATACAAAATTAAATAAACAAATTTTTTAAAGCCTACTTAATATAACGCTAAAAACTACTTAAATTATTATAATGCTAAACTCTTTTACTAGAAATATCCTAACAAGCCTACTTCCTTAGATTTTGGTATAATTTTTAATTAGACCTTTCTCCCTAAGGTCGTAGGCAATAGATAAGATAAATATACTAGCGCTAATAAGAAATTAGTAAAAAGCTTTAAAAAGCCTACATACGCAATAGTAAAGGCTGCTAAAAAAATATTTAAACTACTAAATTTTATACTTATTAATGCCTACTTTACTACAATTGATAATAAATACTATACTTAGTTATTTACTAAGTATAGAAGTTGTACTTATAATTGTAAACTTCTTTAAAGTTAGTAACTAAAACATACTTTCTTTTATATAGTAAAGGAATACTATTTGCTTTAAATTTCGCGCTGTAAGGTTAAAGTAGCAAAAAATAGCTTAAAAGTACGCTTTTTTACATAAGAAAACGTGTAAACACGCGCAGCCTTATGCAAACTATAGCTAAATTTAAAAACTTATAAAGTTTAGTAGTATGTATAAAGTTTTTTTTTTTTAAAAATTATAATGTCTTTTTTATCTTCCTTTGTACTAGCAACTAAAGCTAGAGGACTAGCTATCTCTTTTTTTAGAGGAGGGGCACATATAAGGACATAGCCTCTATTCAAGCACTAGTACTAGCTGGGCGTAGCACTAGGCTTGGCGCCCACCACGCTAGCACTAGCCCCTCTTCTCTACTATATAGCTGCTTGCATACTTAGCCTCTTCTAGGTCTGTGTCTGCTATTCTCTACTCCGAATACAAGCTATATTTTAACCAGCCTTTCTTCTGTGCGTGAAGTCTGCCTTACATTAGCCCTCTTAAGGCTAGCAATCTAATTGCGCATTAGCTTAGCTAAAAGCATTATTACTTAAGCGCCCATTTTAAGCTAGTTGATTACTTTAATAATAGAGTCAGGTAATAAGCTCTTGCGCTGCTAAACGTAATTACGTATTAATATGAATTAAGCCTTAAGCTCACGTATGTTGCTTAGCATACGCGCCTTTTAAAAGGCCTTTAGTAAAGTAGCTAGAGTAGGCGTACGCAGCTGCACGTTAAGCTTTAATAATACAGTATTTAGTTAGAAAGGCACAAGGCCTGCGCCTTAAAAAGCTAAGTAAATATTTACAAATATAAACAATTAATTAAAAGCTGCTTTAAACGCTAGCAGAAGCTTAAGCTTATTAATATAGTTAATATAGTAGTAAATTAATCTCTTTACTTTACAACTGTACGCGCGCTTTAACAGCAAGAAGTAGCTAATATTAAAAAGCTAATGTAGGTAAGATAAGTAAAGTAGTATTTACAGCGGGTAAATTTTTTTTTTTATAAAGCTCTTAAAACTTAAAAAGTAGTAGGTCTTATAGCTATTAAAAATAAGTAGACAACGTGCAGTAATAATATAAGTTTTTATATAAGCGTTAAAGTACTTTAGCTACTTAACTTTGAGCTTATTATGGATTTAGCTATTATTACCAATTACAATTACTTAGTTGTATAAAATATCCTTCTTGTACTAGGTAGATAGTAATACTAGCTAGCAAAGATAAGAAATAGTAGAATTATCTAGTTAGCTGCGTTAATCGCAGTAATTAACGTTACCTACTTATAATTGCCTAGTTAAATAGCTTTTAGTCTACCTCTTCTCTCTAACTTTATTATAATAAGCTCAGTTGTAGTTTTACTTATTATAAAGCTAGCCTTGTTAAAGCTATAGACGTTCTTATTATAAATACTATACTTAGTCTTTGTCTCTTTTATAATCTTAAACTAGCTCCTGATTAGAGCTAGATTTTTATATAAAGCTTACTACTAATTATATAGTTAATTAAAACATGTTGTAAGACTGTTTGTATGCTTAATAAAGTTACGCGGCTAGTAAACGCTAACTTGAATAGCACTACGCGTAGTTAGTAGCCTATTAGCTATATTACGTACAGCTTTATACATAGGCGTAAATCTACGCTCATCTAAGTTAAGTAAATAGCTAATAATTACCTCCTCTTCTCTCTAGGTAAGCTTTCTTAAGTTAGGCTAGCAATCGCGTTAGGCAAGTACACTAGCGCGTCGGCGGCGGATTGTTTGTTTAGACACGCTATAGATAGCAGCAGCATTGCAATTACTTTGTATCTAATAAGATTAAATGAAGAAGATAGCAAGCTAAATATCTGCTTTATTTAAAGCTAGTCGAGTAGCGCTACGCTGAGCTATTGTACGTTAAGATAAGAGAGGTGCGCAAAGTTAGTGGGGTGCGGTGCTCGCTTGTACGAGGCGCTCGCTTGTAAACCATATTAAGCTATAAAAGCTTATTGCCTATTACTATATACTAGGCGATAGTCGCAGTAGTTGTAATTGCTTTTAGCAATAGTTGTAATAGTTGTAATTGCTCCTAGCGATAGTGTACGTGACCTCCTAGCGATAGTCCTTGGCGTAGTGGTCGGTCACGTGACTATCCGCTGCGGTAGCCTAGCAGGTTAGTCGTCTGGTTCCTTGTTAGTTGGTCGTGGTAGTTCTCTATGAGACTTAGGTTCGTAACCAGGTCGTAACATATTGTTATAAGCGCCACTTGCGCCTAGAACGCTCAAAAGTAGCAGCTTATTGTTGTTACCTCAGCTCTTACTATTGTTATTATTATCATTAGTAGGACTAGTAATCCTAGCTGCGTAACTAGCAATTAACTTAAGAGCAGCTGCTATATAGCGCTGCTCTACTAAAATTAAGCTTGAAAAATCAAGCAAAGTTGTTAGCACCTAAGTATAGACTTGTAAAAGAGTACTAGTATATACTACAATATAGCAGCAGTTAGCAAGCTTAAGGTTAAATTAGCGCTAGCAATACGTAAGCTTAACGCCTACAGTGATAATAGCAGCATTAGTCTAGAGAACAGCAGTTTTAATAAATATAGTGTTATAATAAGTACAAAGTTAGTATAGGCAATCTAATTACTTATTAGCGCTATAGATACCTATTTAGGTTAGCTAAAGCGCAATTAATAAGATCAAAAACTTACTTTAGTATAACTACTATATTTACCCTTAGCACAATAGTTATAATAATAATACTTAGTGTTTCCATAAATGTTTTTCTACTTAGCAATATTCTTACGTAATGCGGGCAAGTTATAGATACAGTAGTATAATTATTAGCTTTTTCAAGTGCGTTAAACGTGTACAGCCGAGCATCTTATAATATAACTCCTTAATATACTTAGAATTAAGATAGTAGACTATAGTAAACATAAGAGCTTATTGTTAATATGCTAAGTAAGTGCGCTTTGGTTACGTATTAAGTGTGTTAAGTAAGAGAAAATTTACTAAAATATACTAAAAAAAATTTATTAGTATGGTAAATACTACCTTGTATAGACTACTATAATAACTACGTACTATTACTTTTACTTTTAAACAATTCAAACAATAAGCAATAAAACTCCTAAAGTTTACTACAATAACAAAGAAAACTTGAATATAATA
Organism: Alternaria gansuensis; assembly: GCA_009289805.1. Lineage (NCBI taxonomy): Eukaryota > Fungi > Ascomycota > Dothideomycetes > Pleosporales > Pleosporaceae > Alternaria > Alternaria gansuensis. The sequence goes on along the minus strand of WBOK01000024.1, from coordinate 188,451 downwards.
TTAAATAGCTAGCAACGCGTACAGCTTATATGTGTTACGCGTCTTAAGCGCACGTAAGGCGTGCGCACTCTACGCTTACTAATATGTTATCTTATATACATAATTTTAGAGTTAGAATTTAAGGCTGTTAGGACGTTGGCCTAGAGAAGGAGGCTCTATCACGGATAGTTGTGTATTAGCTAGATCTGCTAAGCTTGCTTGTTGTTAGCTTGCCTACTTGCAATTATGCTTATAAGCTGCTCCTTACCTGCAATGACACCTGCAGGTATTATTGCTTAAGATATACACACGTTATTCTTCTTAGCTATCTCTCACTATCTTCTGTAGTGTGAAGCAAGTACTGTTGCCTGAAGTCACCCCTTACAAATTGACGTTGCGTGCGGAGACAGGAAGATTATTTATAGAAGCGTCTGTGATTAGCTAGAAGCCATCTAAAGCAGCACTGAATCCCTGAGTTATAGCGTCTCTACATACGAAGCTTATGCCTCCTACTATGATGATGCATGATAATAGTAGAGACAGAAGTGTATTGCTAGTTGAAGAGGAGAGATGAATCGCTCTAAAGCCACGATAGTGGTACGTAAGCTTACATCTTGGGTTGAACTTGCGAAGGAACCTCCGGGCCACCTGAACACTCGTCCTAGCAGCCTGACACTACGCTTCATACGCCAGGAAATCAGACATTGCGCTCATCTCTACACTAGTGCTAGTGCATTCATCGCCCGCATTAATCCAGAAATATGTGTAAACGCTTACTGACTTAATCTCGACAATCTTCCGCTGGGTCTGGTCGGTGTTCGTGATTCGCAAGGAAGCTTCTGAGCCGTTACTCGGGGGCGAGTAATAAACTGTAGTTTGATTTCCAACACATTTGATACCATTATCACCCATACCGCTTGAGGCACTGCAATAGTCAACACGATCTGCGACTAAGGCCGTAGATGGAGGCGCTTGCGCCTGCGTGCAAGTGGAATCTTGCGCAAGGGCTCCACTGATAGGAACAAGAAGGGCGAGGAACAAGTCGGCGTGCATTTTTACGTTGGTTTGATAAACCTTTGCTTCGTAGTGATAATTCTGTATTATTAGTTAGGGCAATCTTATCTTTTGTCTAGATTCCGGTATTTGCCATTGCACTAACCGTAATAGTAAGGGAGAATGTAAGTGACTTGATGCGTGGTGCGTGGTGCGCGATGTGGAAATGTAGCAGGTTGTTAGTAAGAAGGCTATGCAATTCAGACGCAAGGAGCAGAAAGACCCTCTTTAACACAATTTCTCAGGGGCTTATTAATCAAAAGACGGTACCTAGGTTGTTCCTTCGAATGTACTGCGTATCAACGGGATCATAATTAGGCCGCTTCTTAATCCGAAACCGAAACCAAGAGTCGTAAACCCCAAATTTTTTCAACTTCAAACTCCTTTGTTATGCATTTCCGGATGTCTCGGGCTTGTCAAGTGTTCTCGAGTCATTCAACTTACCTCCCGGGCGAGCCGCTTCTAAGTTTACCTTAAATTTTTAAAAATAGAAAGTGAAGTCTAGAATACTATTAATATCATTTTAAAGTGCTCTATATCACTTCTTAGTTGCTTTTGAATTACTTATTTCTAGCGCCTTAGTATTACCGAGGTGGACGGTCATACCGTGTCTGTGCGCGTTTTGAGCCAGTTCGAGTTTTAAGCCAACCCACTAAAACCAGCACCTACGCAAATCGCGTTATAACTCCACTAATATAGATCTAATTCAGGAAGCGATTAAAGCAATTAAATTACGCGCATTAGGCGCATCTTTCTTATATTACACAGTTGCAAATTAGTTTAAAGTGAATTAGTTTACGCTCGCTTAAAGACACTAGCGCCTAAACTAGCCTTACTAGCTCGCCCACTAACTCCTTTACCTACACTTGTAACGGCGCAGGCAAGACTTACAGATCAGTATTAGCAGAAGGGATTACGGCAAGGCATATAGAAGTGCGTTGTGATCCACAAACAAGCCTTAATTTAAATAAAACACTTATAAGCCTTGTACAAAAAGATATTAAAAATCTATAGATTAACTATAGGTCCTAAGCTATCTTTATACCTGCGATCTAGGCTAGGACTAGAGTAGGTCTAATACCAATTAGATTCTAAGATAACAGTAAAGATAATAGAATTATAACGTGTTTATTACACTACCCCCCCTCTTAGTAGTTAGCTAGTTCTATAGCTGTGTATATTTTTTAATATGTTTATTATTTGTTTGTTATTAACTTTATAACGTCTTTTGTTGTTGTTGTAGACTTCTAATAAGTAGTTACCGCGTCTTTAACCTAGAGCAGTATTAGACTAGCCTTAAGCGTTTACTATTTTAATATTATAACAACACGTTGTGTCTAATTTTTCTGCTTCTCTAAAATACTACACACATACACATATACACACACACATACATATATATATATATATACATACACACGCACACACTATGCTACTATATTACTTTTTAAAAGCTTTACTAAAGGCGTATTACTTTATATACTTGCAGTTAATGCGCGCCTTTGCATAAAATTTTTTAAAGTTAAATATTAGTTTAACTCTAAAATGTCTAAGGAATGCGCTTACTATATATAGTAGAAGAAGAAGTGCTTTCTTATAAGTTTAATATAATTTACTTCTTTAAACTTAAGCGTACCTTAAGTAGGTACTAGAGTATATTAAAAAAGAGTTTCTTAAACTTTTTACTACTATAAACCTTTTTAATGCTGTAGAGCATAAGGAGGATCTAGTAAAAAACTACTTCTTCACTAAAAAGTAAGTACAAGTAGCAGCCCTTGTTCTAGCTAAAAAAGTCAAAGTAATAGAAAACTAAAAAAAGAAAACATTTATAGCTTTAATGCTAGTTTTAACTTACTAAGTTCTTTTAGAAATTTAGAATGTTATCTATTTACTAGATAGCTGAGTTAATTTTTTAAGAGGCCTTTGCTCGCTAGGGTAGAACTAGTAGTAGTAGTCTAGTTGCTCTGCTAGGGGAGGAGGACAATAAGCAGCGCCTCTAAAAGAAGGCAGAGGAGGAAAAGGAGAGCAGTAGACTCTCCTTTAGCTCCTCCTTCTTTTATAGGCAGGAGGAGTAATCCTCCCTAGTTTTTTAAGTAAGAGTAAAGAGTAGAGAAAGGCAGCAAAGTAAAAGGTAGTTTAAAGATAGCCTAGCTATTTTACTAGAAACTTATTTAAAAAAAAAAAATCTTTTTTTATATATTATTATTTTGTGGTAAAGTCATATTTTTTTTTTCTTTTAAGCTATAATTAACTTTACTAAAAAGTTTTTAAAAGCTTAAACGTGTAAAGATTTTTCAATAAAAAGCTTTAAGTTTATAAGAAGCTTTTATAAAGTTTAAGGCTAGGTACTAAGTTAAGTCTAAATTATGTCTAACTTAGCTAATATATAATTTTAACTTTAAGCAATATACTTAACAAGTAAGAAATTTATAACTTTTTGCTTTTTTTATGCCTTAAATTAAAGTAAAACCTAGCTTTAAAGCTTCTTATTTAAGAAGTAAGTTTTAAAAGATTTTATATAATAGTTTTCGTATAAAAATGCTGTAAATCTAAAACCTTTTTAGTAACTTAAAGTAATATAAGTAACTAACTTTTTTAAAAAACTTTAAAACGTTCTTTTTATTTAGCTACTAGTTTTTAGCTTAAGTAATTAGTTGCAAGGTTCTTTATATCTAAAAAAACTATTTTCTTAAAATCTTAATTTATTAGGCAGTAGTAACAATTTACTATAGTTTATAAGTATATTTAAGCTTTCGCTAGAAAGGTTTATACTATTTTCTAAGTGTTATATATTAAAGTAGCTGAAGCTAACGCGTTTTTGTAGTTAATTCTGTTAGTTAAGGTAAAAGTGTTAGCTAGCTGCTTATAGTTCTAGCTTTATTTAAGATTAAATCTATAAATAATTTAATATAGAGACATGACTAGGGCAGAATAAGGTAAAGAAATTTGTGTTCTATTAATTAGAGGCAGTAGTCTACTCTAGTTGTTATAGTAGTAAAATCAAATAGCTAAAGCCTCTAGTTAATATATTTATTTATAATTTTTATCTCGCTGTTAGTTTCTCTGTAGTAAACTATTAATAGTTTAACCTTAACAATGAAGATTTAATAGAACTTAAACTAGAAACTAAATATAAACTAAGGTTCTTAGTTAAAAACTATAGTATTAGGTATATAGCTAAAATCGTATACTAATCAAATAAATTGCTTAGCTATACTTCTTGCGTTAATTATTTTATAATAAGAAATAAAAATAGCTTGTTAAAATAGACAATTAATTATAACTATATTCTAATTACAACTAGCTTTACCTAGTAAGAATTTCTTAAAATTAATACTGAAGTATTGCATTACATAATTAAAGATAAGTAGAAAGTAAATTAGCCTAGAAATTTAAATCTATCTTAGATATGCCCTATAATAAGCTATGTAGTTCTATATATACTTTTTGCAAGTAGCCTTTATACCTTTCTAGTAATATTTAAGAGCAATTAACTATTAAGGTTTAATAGCGCTAGAGTAAATAAAGGAAACCTAGTTATGTGCTATTTAGATTATCTAAGTGTAGAGTATAGAGTTATATAGTACATAAAGGCAGTTTAAGTACAAAAGTAATTTCTTTTTTATTTAATTCTGATATAGTAATGAGTTATGCTTTTCTTATAAATGTAGTGCAATTTATTTATAAAATAAATTTAATTAATTTTAGTAAATCTAGAGTTATAGGCTTTAATGTAGCTTTAACTATATATAGAGATAAATTCTAACTATAGAGTTTAGTAACATAAATAAAATTAAAGTTAAAGTTAATTTAGTTATTTAGTTAGTGCAGTTTAAGTAGAACCTGCAAATAATAATTAGTTTAAGTAAACTTTAAGTTTCTTACCTCCTGCTTGCGTTGTAAAAGGATATCTGCGCAAGTGTTATCCTTTCTAAAAGTATATTAGATGTAGAAAAAAAATAAGGCAAGTTCCTTAGCCTAACATACTTACCTAGCGTTTAGGACCTTTATAGTTATAAAGTACTTAAGTAAATAATAATTTAAATATATGTTTATTCTAAAGTAAGCTAATGCTATTTTAGCTTACTACTTACTAATTGCTATACTAATAGCAAAAAGTTTCTTACTATAAATTACTAAACTAAGTTTAGACTTAGATAGAACTTTACTAAAGAATACTACTAAACTTTATTTCTTATCTAGTTGTTTCTAAGAAATTACGCCTAAAACAATACTATCTAATACGTTAGTCTCTACCTTAGTATTATATTTAGAGTAATAATAGTATAAAGTAACAATTTCTAGCAATATAGCTTTTAACTTTCTAAAAGCTATCTTACAATTTAAATCCTTACTAAATAGATTTAGAGAACTTTAAAGTACAAGAAGTAGTTTAATAACTTATAAATATTCTACTATATATTACTAGTAGAACTTTGTAAACCTAAAAAACAATTATACACCTATTATAGTAGTAAGTCGTGCCTAGTTGTTAAGAGGTTCTACCTTATTAAAATCTATTTTTAGCCTTTAGTTGATTAAAATATAGCCTAGGTACTTTGTCCTTATAACATAGAATTTGCTTTTCTTAATATTAACTTTAAGGCCTACTTACTGTATTCTTTCTAGTACTTTTTGTACGTAAAGAACACAATCTGCCTCTAATCTAAGTAAATAAGGATATTATCTAAGTAGACTATATAAAAGTTATTAAGATACTTAATTAATACATTAATTACATAATATTAATAAGTAGCAGAGCTGTTGCATAATCTAAATAGCTATACCTTAGACTTATACATTCTATATTAGGTCTAAAAGATAGTATACTCCTTTAAGTCTAGGTCTATTATAATTTTATTAAAAGCTGCGCGTATATCTAACTTAGTAAAGAACTAGGCTCTATACGTACAAGCTAATAGCTTATCAATACATAAGATTACATATAAGTCTTTTTAAGTAATTATATTAAGTTTGTAATAATTAACACAAATTTAAATGTCTCTATTAGGCTTATAAAAATAAAGAATAACAGAGGTAAAAAGACAATTACTAGAATTAATATGTCTTTTCTTAAGGTTATTTATTATAAATATCTGAGTAGCTTTAAGTTCTATAGTACTCTGCTTATATAAAGAGCTAAACAAATTTAGTGGTAGTTTAGTAAAGATAATCTTCTAGTTATATAAGTAGTATCTAGATGGCTTCGGCCTTTTGAGACAACCTTTTGAAGTGACCACACATTTTGTAGACACCTTTTTGGTCAAAAAAGATTTATTGCTAATAACAGGTATCCAGGCTCATGCCCCTTTGTTTAGCATTGCCGGCACGCAATTAGTGCGTCGCTCTAGCATATTTAGACAGAAATAAAGAAAAGTAAAAAAAAAAAACGCAAATTACCTCCTAACTTAACGCCCTTTATCCTGCCTATTCTTATTGCTTTACTGCTAGGCGCTTTTAAATAAAGTAAAGCAGTAATACTATTATTGCCTTGCTTGCTAACTTATAGACGCAACAATAGAAATCCTACTTCTCTTTTTTTACTTTTTTCTTCTTTATTGCTAATTTAATGTATTATAATAGTTGTTTAAGCTAAGTTCTAGTCTTTGTACTTAGCCCTTATACAATTAATAAAAAGAGAGAGATACTAAAGCAATAAATCTTAAGTAATGCGCTAGTATTAGCAAATACCTTAGAGATTATATATTCTTTCTATAACTAGCTAAATTAGGGCTTAATAATTTTTTTGTATATAAAAATATTAAAGATAAAAGACTAATTTAAAAATTTTATAAGCTTACAAGTCTAGCTAAGTAGTAAAGTATTAAAATACTTAATAAATATAGGTGTTTGCATAAGAAGTTTAAGTTAGACTAGATTAGGTGCTAAGTAGATAGTAGCAAAGGATACTTTTTTTAGAAGAGAGCCTAAAATAAGGAGATACTTGCCGCAGAGGTTGTATGCTATTATATTGTATTGTATATAAATTATTTGTATATAGTGCTATTTAAAAAGTAAGAAGTAGTAAGTAAGAAGTAGCAGCTTTGTAAAGTATTGCAGGCTCCCGTTAGAGTACATACGTGTTCTTTCCCTCCTCTATTACATTATATTATAATTCTTTTGCAATTCTACTATAATCCTATTATTAGCTATAGGCTAGCAATTGCTGTTAGACACGTTTTAACTAGTGTTGTTTTTTAGTACCTTAGCAAGTTTTTTATAACCCTAATTATTGCTTAGTAGTCTAAGCTTTCCTTCTAGAACTTATCTATCTACTGTGCGAATCTTGTTAACTACGCATAATCTTTTTTTTTTGACTTTTACGACTAATTAGTAGAGGGTAGCTGCTTTTCACTTTTTTAGGAACCCCATTTTAACTACAACAACAACCACCACCTTTGACACCTTAAAAATAATAAAATAAATAAGTAGTATCTAGATAGTTAGTCTGCTACAGTTTTACTAAACACGTCTTCATATAAATAGTAGATAGATAGAAGTTAATCCTAAATTAGTTTAGCGTTATTAGGACTATTAAGTTCTATATAGTTTCTTAACAACCAATCAATTTTAGAAATACTTATTATAAAGAAATTATTTTCTTTCTATTCTATTGAATAATAGAAGTTATTAGCTAAAATAATAGTAATACGTAGAGTAGAGTCTTTCTGAATAAGATCTAGTTTAGGAATAGTCTCTTTAGGAGTAAAATAAGCTTTCAACAGCAAAAAAAGACTACAGTCTTTTTATATTAAAACTATTATAAAGCTTTACCTTCTTTAGTATTTATTCTTCTTTTAAAGCGCGTTTTTACGCGAGATATCCTCCTCTACAACTGTTTTATAAGTAGATTCCTTTAACTGCATAAAGATAGAGGGGGCAAGATTATATATAGCGGGATATCTTATAAACTACATAATTTAGTTCTAAACTATATCTAGTAATATGTTAAATTATTAAAGCTATTTAGTTTTAATAGTATAATTTTGCATACCTAAATCTATAATAACAAGAAGATAGTTAAGAGTGTTTTTATTATTAATTATAATATAAAAATTAATATATTTATTTACTCTAGTCTAGATCTAGTCCTAGAATTCTTTTTTAGAAAATTTAAAAGGCAGTCTTTAAATAGGAACCTAAAGTAACTAGGAAAGAGTGTAGAAAACTAAAGAATTAAAAGATACAAAACTTTAAGCTTTTATATTTATTTATAATTATAACTAAGTACTGTAACTTTTTAAATAATAAATAGTAGGAACGTAGAAATACTTTTGTATAAACAAGTTTAATAAATTAATATTAGTAAGATTATACTTGTGTAGGCTTAGGCTAGAGCGTTGTTCTAGGTGTTATTATTTCCCTCCTGTTCCTAGTCTAAGTAGAGTTCTACAGCTTCTAAGTATTCTTTCTATTTAATTTTAATTTTTCTTACTTAAGAAGTAGTATAATTACTTGCAAAGTAACTAAGCTTTTTACACTTAAAGCAAGTATCTAATAAAGGCTTATTTTTAAAGGTAGAAGTCTTAGATAGAAATCTAGACGTGCTTAAAGTAGCGTAAAAAGAAGTTAAGATTAAATTAGATAGAAATCTAGTGTAAAAAGGCTGCAGGCTCTAATATTATAAAGAGCAAGGCCTTCTTAGTAGTACTAAGGTAAACACTAGTTTACTATCTACATTTAGTCTAATAGAAGAATTGCGTTTTATTATATTAAATATAGTAAGGTGTTGCACTAATTTATTATCTAAGTTGTTTTATAGGTATTTAAACCCTGAATTTAGAGCGCGTAAGGCAGAAGTAAATTTTTCTTAAAAGTAAAAAGACTTCTCTAATAGAGAAAAAACTCCTTACTAGTATTATTAATAAATCTTACTTTAAAAGCTAGAAAGGTTTCTTTTTTGTTTATAACTAGGCAGTAGGAAGCTACATAGCTTTTCGCCTGTTTATTGCTAAATTTAAAATAAAAATTTAAGTAAAGTAATTATTTTTTTTATCTTTTTAAACTATTTTAAAACTAAATTAGCTAAGTACTATAGTTTAAAGTAACTTTTTATAATACTAGTAGTGTGTTTTTATATAGGAGCTATGCAAGCGCGTTTAGTCTAGTATTAATTTAAGTTAATATCTAATTAGTTTTCTATTAAGGCCTACTATTAATAGAATATAATGTTAGTTTTATTGTTTAAATTTTTAATTGTAAATATATACTCTATAAGCCTAATACTTAGTATCTTAAAGGAAGCAGAAATATACTATATTAATTAGCTTGTTAGTATATCTGCTTTTGTTAGTAGTATCTTTGTAGATAGTATAGCTATATCTTTAGACAGTATAACTTTCTATATTAATTGCGTAACTTGCGTATCTAACTAGTTAATTTTGTCTTTATAAAGTATAACAGGATCTTTCTTCTAATCTTACTTCTTTTTTCTTCTTAACTCTATTTTTTTTAATAATTAGTTGCTTACTAGATGCTTTGCTCTATAGAAATTATTGTTAACTCTAGTAGTAAGTTAATTTTTAGACAGACTCTAAAGAGGGTTTAAAGTAGTTCTAGTTAGCTATTTGTAATTAATTTTAATGCTAATAGGTTTCTAGTAGTCTTTATGCTTCTACCTTAGCGCACTTTATATAACTTTTCTAAAGTAATTTGCTTTATTATTAAAGTCAAAAGTTTTAAACTTAAAAGCTTTAGTTAGTAGAAAATTTAAGAAATTTTACTTAAGGTATTGTAAGACTGAATAGTATAAAGCTTCTAGTTTATATCTAGAAAGACTTAGGCTTAGGCCTTGTTTAAATAAATAGTTGTGATATTGTTTTAAATACTATTACTAGCTAGGACAAGATTTTGAATATAATGTAACAGCGCAGGGAAGACTTACAGATTAGTATTAGTAGAAGAGATTACAGCAAGGCATATAGAAGTTCGTTGTAATCTATAAATAAGCCTTAATTTAAATAAAAATCTTATAAGCCTTATACAAAAGAATATAAAAGATTTATGGAGCAACTATAGGTCTTAAGCTGTCTTTATACCTGCGATCTAGGCTAGGACCGGAGTAGGTCCGATACCGATAGGATCCTAAGATAACGGTAAGGATAATAGAGTTGTAACGTGTTCGTTACAACACTAAGTAACTAAGCTCCTACAGTACATTACTACGCTTACTAAGCGACGTACACTACTTACATAAGTAATAATACGCAACTTTGCCTTATCTTTAGCTAGTAGAAAGGTTTTAGAAAGCTAGGTTACTTGCTTTATTAACAGGAATCCTACCTATCTTATCTTACGCTAGTAGGCAGGAATAGATTGCAATTGCTATAAAGCTAATTTAAAGGCTAAATATAGCCTCTACTTTAAGCCACCATATAAGAAGATTAGGGAATATAGTATAGGGCCTTTTTAGATCTTTATTATAGATAAGAAAGGCTTTATAAATAGAGAAACTAGAAGGTTAAAAAAGGTGTTTAATAACAAAATATATAACCAAAAGGGAGTTAGGGCTACAAATTAGAAGAGTAATCAAAATTAGGTAACTGTCCTAGCTTGCATTTATTTAGATAGTACAGCTCTATTTTTAGCTCTTATTTTTTAGTTAGCTATTAGAGCTCTTAAATAAAGCTAAGTTAAGAATATTAATAAGAAAAAGCACTTGGTATTTATTAGCTTATTCCTTTTTAGCTATACTGATAATAATATAAGTCTAGCCTAGCTTGAAAAGGTTTTTAAGAGAGAGACTAGACAGAAAGCTAATTTAAAGTACTAATTACTCTTTTTTAACAGCTATAAATCTTACTTAACTATAAAATTTATTAAATGCTATAATAACTGTAATGTTATTAGCTGTACATCCTCCTTATTTAACTTATACGCTTTAAATACTTAATATTGAATTATTTAAGCTTTTTTTAACTGCCTACTTCACTAAGCTTTTATCTCACCTTTATAAAAGCTAAGGGCTCCTACTAATAGTAAAAGAAGACTTTTCTCTCTTCTTTTTAAGGGCCTAGGGTACTGCTTTTAAGAAGGAGACTATAAAAAAGTCTTTCTACGTAACTAGAGTTTATATACTTAATTTTAAAGTTATTTTTGAAAAATTTTAATAAAAAAGCTTCTAGTTTAACTATATTTATAGCTTTTGTACTTAGTAGAGATAATTAGCTTAAAGTAAAGACTCTTATACGCTATTTAGTATAAGATTAAAGTAGTAAGAAAGTAAAAAAGCTTCATTAAAGTCTTTACTATATTTTAGCTTAAAATAGTATTCTTTATACAAAGATATAAAGCTTAAAAAAGGCTTTTTTATTTAAAAAGAGATACTAAAGAAGAGCTTTACTATCTAACTTAACAATCCTTAGGAGTACTATAGTAGTGCTATTCTCTAGTCGCCTAGGAAGGTCTGTTAGGCTTAGAACAACAAGGTAGTTTAATAATATAAATCAGAACTACTATAACTCTAAAAAGCTAAGAGGTCTTACTTAAAAAAGCAAGCATAATTATATAAGGCTTAACAAGCTAAGAAGAAACGTGTTAAAAGAGAGACAGGCTTAAAGAGGTAAGAGAGAAAGAGAAGGTTAAAAATGTAGCTAAAAAAGAGCGTTAGAAATTAGCTTGCAACGCATAAAAAGCTATACAACTGTCTTAAAAGAGTAAGCGTAAGGCCTTATAAGCTTATACTTAAGAGTAGAAGGGTTAAAGACGTAATGTTGTTAATTTATTTTAATATTGAAACTGAGGTAGCAGTACTAGCTGCCCTAGCGCGCACCACCTGCCGCGGGCGCAAAGTCACCTTACTAAGCAAATATAAGTAGTACAAATTGATCGCAATACTATATATACTACAACTCTACAGAATCTCGCGATGCTAGCTATTAGTGGTAGCTCTACAGCCTCATTTTTCTAAAATCTTAGTTTGGTGGGGTGGCTCAAAACTCGAACTGGCTCAAAACGCGCACAGACACGGTAGCGGCCACCACCATCATACAGTGCCACCTGAACACCAAAATCAGCTCTAAACGTGAGGCTGTGGAGCTTTACACAATAGCTACTATCGCGAGGCTCTTTAGTAGTAAGATCTAGAGAGCTTAAATGATATACATAGCTATAGAGATTAAGTTAGAGTTTTAATCGCGCGCTCTGTGCGTAAGGTAGACGCTAGTTAAGCTGTAATACTACCTTGAAGCTATCCACTACTTATAGGGCTTACAATAGGCTTTTCTTTTTAAGTAGCCTTCTAAGAGCTTTAAAGCTACTCCATTTACTTTTTCAAGAAGTTTTTATACATTATTAGAGTTGTTTTATAGCCTTGCAAACAGCTGTTTTAAAAGCCTATTATAACAGCCTTTTTAGCCTTTTCTTTCTCCTTTACCAGTTAAGCTGCAGCCTTTACCTACTACTTTATTTTCTCTATTTTGCCTTTGATTACCTTATCTTCTTATAATGCTTATTTATTTTAGATTTTTAGTATTACACAGAGGGGTGAAAAGAAAAAAAGAAATACAAAAAGTTATCATTTTCAAAGCTTTATATTTTAATAACTACAAGGGCTGTATTAGAAGAAGTTAGTGATTTGAAAAGCCAAAAACCTCTTCTTTATAAAAGGCTGCTTAGTGAGTTGCTTAGTCAGCAAAATTGCTCTCAATCTTCGCAGTGAAAATACCAGTTCAAAAACTTAAGAATATATTACAATCTAATTTTTTTTTAAATGTGTAAAAATCGCTATAATTTACATAAAAAAGATAACAGAAGCTAATTATAGTCTAGTATAAGGTAAAAGATAATTGCAAAATTCACAGTTAAGTAATAATAGAGAGCTTTTTTTTAAGTTGTTTCTTAATAAATAACTATAATAGCGTGCTAATACTTAGCGTACCAGCCCTTAGCTTCTTTTACTTGCAAATAACGTCTAAGTAATAATAGAATACAATTATTAATCTCCTTTTAAGGTAATTAATCCTATTCCTCCTTTTTAGCAGCCTTAAAGGCTGCTATAATTTTCTTATTATTTCCTATACCTAAAGAAGCAATAGGCCTTTTAGCTAAAGCGTTTTTTAGCAAAGCCTACACGTTTTCTATAGGATTTAAAATAGGACTATAGGCAGAATAGTTAAAAAGTAATATCTTATTCCTAGAAAACTAAGATAAAACTGTAAGAGTTTTATAAATCTTAGCATTATCCTACTAAAACCTCTAGCCTATATAAAAGTTAGTAAAGTGCTTTAATATATAGGAAAAGACCCTAACTTTATAATTTAAATATAAAGAACTAAGCTTCTAAATAGAAAAATTAAGTATAAATAACTTACATTTTTTTATCGTATGTTTTACTATAGGAATTAAAATCTTTTTAATATAGGTTAAAGTCCTAGAAAAAGTAGTAATAAAAGGGCTTTTAATTACTACTAGTTTAGATCTACTATCTATCTAAATTACACCTTAAACTTAAATAGTAATATCTTAACTTATAACTAGATCAGAAAGTATTCTAAAAATTTATTAGAAAAACAAAAATATTATAAATATAATTTAGTTTTTTATTTAATAATTAGAGTTTCTTAGAACTTACTTGTATTTATTAGAAAAGCAAATTTCTTTCTTATTCTATTATTGTGCTTTATTTAATAGTATTCTGTCCTAGCACTGTGCCTACGCTTAAAAGCAGACTCGTCTAAAAATAAAACCTTAAAAAACTTTATATTTTTAATGTTTTTAAGTATTTGCTTAGCGTAAATATAATAATTATAAGCTTTTTTAGTGTCTTAAGTCATTTTTCTTAAGAAATATAAATAGAATAGTTCTTCTTTTTTAGAAAGCGTTATATACTCTAAATTAAAAGATCTTTACTATTTTCTTTTCTAACTCCTTTTAGTATAGCCCTTTTAATTATTGAAATATAAAGCTTTGAAAACTATAACTGTTTTGATTTCTTTTTTTTTGTCACCCCACTGTACCTACTTCTCTTAGCGCTTTTATAGTTGTAAGTAATTACATGCTTTGTTTTACCTTCTTTGAAGACTAGACTATAGCTCTACCTTAGTACTTCTTAGGCTCCTAGAGTAGAAGAGGCTTACCTCATTTCTTGCGCATTTCCTTATTCATTAGAGCCTTGCGTAGGCCCTTAACCTTATACTTAAAAAATAGTTTTTTAAGTTAAGATTTAGTAAGACACTTAGCTTAGCCTTTAACCTTATTTATTACTTTAATCTTCTACTTCCTTGCGTAGTAAGCATTTAACTTTCCTTTAGTTTAACGAACTTAAGCTTAAAAACTTACTACTACTACTTAAAGAGCTTTTAATAATAAATCCTTTTTATATAATTTGAAAATCAAAAATTAAGAAGGTTATAGCCTTCAAAGCCTTTATGTAGAAGCTGAGAAGAAGCAATTGCTTAAACATCTAAGTAAAAAATAAGTGTATTAATCAGTTAAGTGCCAAAACAAAGTATCTAATAACTACTAAAGAGGCTTAAGATAATCTAGCCTGTAGATATAGGCGCTAGCGTAGTCGTCACGTGTTTAGCTTACCAGGATCACTTAATACAGGTTATATTCCGATGCAACTCCAATAGAGGGTGTATTAGTACTAGAAGATAGATAGATCAAATTTTTACGAGATTCTGTTACTATTCAACTCAGTTATGTAGTACTGATGCATTTAAAGCTCAATATCTAAGGATATAGGACATCAAATTTCTTAAAAATTTAACGCAAGTATCTTGTAGTACTAATGCACCTTCTATTACTAGAAGTAAAGGTTGAGATTTTGGTGTTCTGGTCCGTGCGGATCTGACCCAACCACAACCCAACCTATACCCATTTACCAGCCTAGGATTACCCAATCACCAGGGTGATCTGTATGTTAACCTCCAACACACCCCCTAGGTCAATAAGATATTATTAATCTAAGCTATAAGCAACTAGGTAATAATAGAAAATAGAGGCTATTAATTAAGAGAGCTCTCTATAATGATAGCTCATTTTTTAATTATCTGTTGTTGTGGTAATACCATCTGTTTTTCAATTACGCTATTAGCCTTTAGCTATATTAAAACATTAGATAGACTCTAAATATTACGTGATATAGTAAGTACGCAGCTACTACAATCTTGATTACGTTTACTGCGCTTTGAAATCCTTTATTCTGAGCCTTATTTAATATTAATTACTAAGCTATTTTAATTTTTACTACACTACTACTAATATAGTAAGCAGTATTACCTTATTATCTTTTTACTAATTAGCTGCTACTGTTCTTAGTATAGTCTACCTCTAATGGTAACAAGCGCAAGCGTTGCTTAAAAAGCTGTTGTTTAGAGTGTAATTATTGCTTAAAAAGCCTGCGCTAAAACTTAAGAATAGTGCTAAGCATAAGCATTACGTGCGTTAAATCTTATTGAATAATAAGACATAGTAAGGAGCTAATATTAAAAATAATAAAAATTAGGTACTTCTGCCTTTTGATCCATATAATTATTGCAAGAATTCTAGTAGCTCTGCCTCGAGACTGATTAACTTACTTAATTAATAAATAAAGCCCGATGTTAAGCTCTTATTCAAATTATAATTTAAACAAGAGCCTAACTAAGCTATTAACCTAGCGTAAAGGCAAGACTTCTTTAAGGCTAAAGTAAAAGTTAAAGTAGCTTACTACTTAAGCAGCAACGCGTAAATAGTAATATAGCAAAAATAATAAGCTACATACGCTTATAGAGCTGTCGACTAAGCATAATATACCCTTATGTACTTTATAAAAAGGGGCCTACTAGCTCCTTAAAACTGCTGCTAATCTATTATACTTTTTTGTTTTACTGTATAAGCAATATATAAAATGATAGCTAAATAATTTATATACTAAGTAGTGTTTCAATTATATTTAAATAAGTAGTTAAAGTAGCACTTAGATTAGTAGTTGTTTGTCTTATACTTACTACACTTTTAACAACAATCTTACTAATTATATTATAGCTATATATAAAAAAAAATCTCGCCTTTTTTAAGCTTCTTGCTTAGCCTACTAACTAGTTATTAAAACTAGATTACTAAGAAGTATTGTGTTAACAAGCACAAGCTAATTAGTAATATTATTACTAACTATAAAAAGATTAAAAGTAGCGTTACGTCCACTAGAAAGCCTTCTGCATAGAAGCCTCTTATTAAAGATTACTACGCTTAAGAGATCTTATCCCGCAGTCGGACTACTTAGCTCTCGCTGCCTACTCCTGCTCCTGCTCTAGTAAGAGTTTTTAATCTAGGATATAATGCTAAGAATTATTTACGCTAGACATAGCCTACTTAGTAAGAAAGTGTCCAATAACTACTGAAGAGACATGAGACGATCTGGCCCGTTTATATAGACGCTAGCGGGGCCGTCACGTGAACAGCTTACCGGGATCACCTGATCAACAGGGTGATCCGCGTGTCAATACTCCAACAGTAAGCTATACGTCTAAATTAAAGTTATTTTTTTAGACAAAAGACTTATGACACGCAGCCTTATACTACTTGTATCTCTATTTAACGTGCGTAGCAGCCTAGTTAACAGCTAGCTTATTATTAATCATAGCTACAGCAATAGCAGCGCCTTCTACATTGATTAACTCATTAAGAATAGCATGCTTATAAAATACTACTCTCTCTTAGTCTTTATTGCTGCACATATTTTACTCGTCGCCCTAATTGCTATAAAACTAAATTATATAGACATAAGTATGCTAGAGCAAGCTACTCATTTTCTTACAACTTTATGTATAGAAGTATTAAATTTAATTTACGCCTTTATACTGCTTGTCTATATACCTTTGCTATTTAAGCTAAAATAGCTTACAAAACACTTAAATTCACTCAAGGTTAGAAGACTAAATAGGACCTACTAATAAAGTCTAGCAAGTATAATAATTCTAATACTTGCTAGTACGCTTGTTTTTATTTCTAATTTTTCTGCTTATGTGGCTTTTCATCTCCCGCTTATTCTAAGCAATTAAAAAAAGACCTAGTCTAGGATATAACTATAACTGCTTGATACAAATTCCTTGCTTATTAATTATTATTCTCATTAAATAAGTGCTTAACTGACTAAAAGTTAAGTAACTGTTTGAACTTCTTAAATTATTGTCAAGTAAGTAACTTAGTCAGTCTACTATCTAGTATAATTACTGTTTCTAGGTACTTGACTTAAAATAATCTTTTAGCATATCCCTACTATAGCTACATATTCTATGTATCAATATGTCTTAATTAAGTGCTAATTTACTTATTGTCGCATATATCAGCCACGCGCCTCAGCCAAGAGGCTCTAGCCACGAGGCTCTAGGCACAAGCGTCAAGGCCTGCGCGGCGCGCGCAGCGCCAAGCGCCGAGGCTCAGAGCCTTCACGCCGAGGCTCAGAGACTTCACGCCAAGTTCAGAAGAAAGCATCCGAACTCTACAGAATACTCGCCGGGCTTAGAGGAATCCCTCCAAGCTCCACACTGCTCTTTATAGACTACAATATTTCTTTTGTATATAGAGAGCGTCTTAGACGCAGATAGAAAGACAGAATCAACCATCCGGTTCTTCTAAACCACTGTTACCAGCTCCTTGTTCTCTACACTTATTCTTTTTAACTATAGTTAAGCCTAATAATTTATTCATTATTACACTAAACTATTTAAACGTCTTCTAGATTAAGAGATAGCTTACAAAAAAAGCGCTAAGGAGCTATAGCCTCTTTAGTAGTATGCTCAAAAGTAAGTAGCTTAGCTTTAGTAGTTAACATAGCTACTATAGTCTACTAAGCTGCCTTCTAAAATATTAGACTACTATATAGAATAGCTATATATTTAACGTAGTTCACAAGCGAGTGGCCACCCTAAGCGAGTGGCTACCCCAACACCAGCGCAGCGCACGCGCAGCAATATTGTCTTATGTCTTAACAGCGCAACGTACAACTAGCTTATACTAAAAAAGATATGTTTTTAGTAATCTTTAATATTATATTAAACTAGATTTTAAGTAAAAAGCGTGCTGCAGCTATCTATAACGTCCTCTAAACAGCTGTACGCTGCTAACGCGCTAAATAACGCTCTAAACGCAATTATAAGCTAAACTTAAAGCGCCTTACAAAGCTAAAAAAGGAAGTAATTATAAAGCGTATACTTAAAAAGTGTTTACGTAGTTTGCTACTCTTAAAAGTACATATATAATATATAGCTAATAGACTGCTAAAAGAGCGTAGTAGAAAGCTTATAGCCAAAAACTAAGTTAAAAACTTTATTAAGTGTACACCTAAAGTGCAAATAAAATAAAGCTATTTATATAATTACTAGTAAGCTGCCTATAAAGACCTAGTTGTTATTTAGCCCAAGTTTAGCGTAGTTTAAAAAATAAGGGCAAAATATAGTATAATTAATAAGAATACTAAGAAACTTATCAAGTCTACCTTTGTAATAAGTAAGATATTTTCTTAGCTTATTATTATAAGCTTAAAAGGACTTTAAAAATAAAAGAAACTATAGCTTAGTAATCGCAAGTAAGTAACTCTAGTATAAAGTATTCTTATAAATAAGCGTATTATCTTGCTTTTTTTAATTTTTTTAAAAAAGGTTTTTATTACTTTCCTATTTACTTATTTATTTTATAATTAAATTATTACTATTTTTTTTCTAGCTAAAATAACAACAACTGCGTACTTGCGTAGCTCAAGCACTTTAATACTTATATAAAGGCATCTACCACTAGGGCGTAAAAGCTGCTTATTATTAATAGCTATAAGAGCTACTACTTAGTAAAATTCTAGAATTACTGTAAAAAAAACAATATTATTACTTTTTATATACTATTTTACTTATTACACTTTTTATAGCCTTTTAACGTTGCCTTTTACTTACTGTTAAAGTGCTACTATAGTAATAGAATTCTGCTTTTAGCAGGCCTAAATTAAAAAAAATCTTTTTACTAGCTTTTAAAGTAGCTCATAAAAAATAGTTATACTCAAAAATATTTGCGTAAAGCTTTAAAGTGCTAAGCCATTTTTATATAATTTCAAAGCTATACTATTAAAGCTAAATATATACCTACGTACGCTAATACTACTCATACTAAGTACTATTATCTAAAAGACGCAAATTCTACTTATACTAAATACTATTACCTTAAAGGCGCAGATACTACGCAACGCTTATAAAATAAAAGCGTAATTGATTCTAATTTAAATTATATATAAAACTACTAAAGGTTATTAGTAAGCTTATTAAATAAGTAAGTTAAGCAGCTAAGTAAAGGCGCTTAGTAAATATCTTATAATATAGTGTTAATACAAAAGGAAGTAAGCAGCTTTTAAGACGTTATTAATATACTTACAAAGCGTAAAACTTATAAAAGGCAGTATATACGCGGAGAGGAGACACTAATAGTTAGTAAGATATCTAATTTAATTACTAAAAAGAAGAGTAGTAGGCATAAGGACAGCGAGACGCCTGTGAAGAGGGTGCGCGCAAAGAGGCGCTGCGGCTGTTGTAGCAAGGTTAGGCACAACTCCTGCACCTGCAAAGTAGAAATAGAAGATGTAAATAATAGTAACGCTTCTAAATAATACTATAGTGTTGCGTAGAGTATAGTAATTTGTTGTAGTGTTGTGCTGCGTCGCTGCGCGTGCGCTGCGCTAATGTTGGAGTAGCTACTTGCTTGGGGTGGCCACTCGCTTGTGAACCACGTTATAGAATAATTAATAAGTTTCCTAATTATTTATAAAGAAAGCGTTGCCTGCGCCTATTAAGTCTAGGCTATTGTAGTTTCTATATCAGATTGTAATCCATTTTATTTAATAGAAGTAAATAACTACCTATTAAACAGCTGTTATGTACAAATTACATACGTTTGTAAGAAAGTATAGAAGCTTTAAAATTAAGTAAGCAATACTTAGTTGCAGCATAATAGCTATATAGAGCAATAATTTAACTTTTTTTTAGTAGGCTATAATCTCTTGCTTAGTTGCTTTGCTAGTATTCTTAATTAGCTTCCTTAACAGTAGCAGACTCTTAAGAAAGGTACTATCCTTAAGCTTAAACTTCTTTATAATCTTATTATCATAAGTAATATATATAAGCGTAGTTACTTGCTTTTTATAATAACTAATTCCTCAGATACTAAGAAAATATTGAACTAAATCTTATTTCTACATTATATACTTATCTATAATCTTTAACTAAAACTTTATTACCATCTACTTATAATCTTTTGCAAATAGCAGTAGGATATCATCTATATGAAAGATTACTAAAAAAAAATTGAATTCAAAAATAGACAAGGCATATCTACTAAAGGAATTAGTTGAATTTTTATTAGTAATCCTTAAAAGTCTTTATTCTGCAATAGTAGCAAGTCTTACAACTTATATAATGCGCAGTTAAGCTGGATATACTTCTTAATATACTTAAAGCTATCTAGCATCTTACAAAGTACTAAATTGTCTACTAAAATTAATATATCAACATATACTCCTACAACATTGTATTGTTTAATTCCTAAATTGTATCTAGTGGTGATGGCTATTGCTACTAAAAAAGATTCAGCTGCTAATGTAGAAGTTTATATTAAGTTAATTAAGTCTTTTTTTCTTTAAGAATTACTTTTTATTACAATCTGCACCTTGCATTTCAAAGAAAAAATTATTATAATTAAACTTAAAAGTATAGACTTACTTTATGGGTATTAGGCGCTTATTTACTTCTTTTCTTAATAGCTTAGTTTAAGTCTAATTCTCACTTAACTAATTAATCCTTTTCTTGACGGCGTCTTTAAATAATGCCCTTATAGAATGCTAAAGTAATTACTTTTATAATCCTAGCAGTTTAAGTAGACTATCGCAATATAGTTAAGTATTTTATACATTTTGTTTATACTTAGTAAGCAAAGCTACTATAGCTACATAATTAAAAGTCTTATAGCTTACTTAAATTTTCTAAGTTATTTATAAAGCTAGTAAGTAAGTATTATACAGATTACTTTATTATAAATCTTTATGATCTGCAAACTGATGCGTTAAGATTACTTGTACTTCTACTCTCTAGTTTATTATTAGAATCTTAAGTTCTATTCTTATACTTACGCGTGCTACTTAGCTTATATAGTAAAAAATAACAATTTATAAGCTAATTTAGCTTTTTGCTGGTAGTCTAAGCACTTTGTCTTATAACTAGAGATTTAGCTTCTAATTAATAATCTTGTTTATTATTTTAAACTTGAAATCTTGCTACATAAAATAACCTACACTCTGCAACTTGCTCATCAAAAATAAATGTTTATTTTAATTAGCTAGCGCGTTAAAGTCTTTAGGCAAAGAATATTAGACTAGTAATAAGTTATTAAGCTTATTTAGAAAAGTATTTCTACTTTAAAATAATAACAAGTTAGCTTCTTTAGGCAAGCATATAACTATTTGACTATTAAATACTCTTCAATTAGTTGCGTTCACGCTCCCTAAAGTCTTTAGTTTAGGAGTTAGTTCTAGAGTAGCAAAATAAGTATTCTACTACTAATATAAACAAATTTCTAATATTGCACTAGCTTTATACTTTATTTACTTAGCGTATTTCAATCTACTTTTATTTTTAGTAGGTAGGCTTTGGTTTCTACTTAAGATAGCAGATAAAATACTTCTAAGATCTTTAGTAATTAGCTACGTGTCCTAATCTGCACTTCCCTAAATAAGCGAGAATTCTAAGTTTTCTTTATTATGAACTAGCTTATTTCACAAAAAGAAATTATAACTTTAATAACTTAATTTCTTAGCAGCTTTTCTTTGCAAGTTTCTATAAAAGACTATTATTGATAAAAAGTTATATTACAAGTAGTCATTACCTAATTGATAGTTAGTACCTATATATAGTATATATAAAGGCTTAATAACTAACTAAATAACAAAGATAGCTGCAAGAATTAACGTTGAATGCTTAATCATTATGCCTAGCTAAGTTTATATTGTTTAAAGAGTAGGCTTAGCGGCTACGAACATAAATTCTACTCTAGTTTAGTCTTAGATGAGGAGTCTAGCATCTACTCTCAAATAGTTAATAGTATTAAAAATATTTCTTAAACTATTCCTTAGGCACCTAGTTGAGGGATTAGTAGATAAAGTTTTTAGTAGAGCTTATTTTTTATTAGCAAGCTGCTGCATCTTTAATTACTAGCTAAAGCTTAGCCAGTAGATTAGCGCTCATGCGCATTTTAATAGTCTTTATAATTAGCTCTTAGCTAGCTCTCTCTACTAAGCTGTTAGGCTTATAAATGTATAGCAGTAACGCTTTAATTACTATATGTTTCTTTATTACTTATCTTTTACATCTTAATTGCCCTCTTTAAGGTAGCGTGCCAATGTTGTAATTTTGATAAATACTGTCGGAAACAAAATACCGACCGATCGTTGAATCGCACTCCGGCTAGAGGATACATATACACGTTGCGACACACCCCCTAGATTACTAGCAGTGCTAGGTAATCTACCTAAGAGCAACGAGCTCTTCTCTTGGCGCTACAATAGCGGGGGAAAGAGAATAAGGCATGACGGCCTAAAGTAAGGCACTATGGCCTAGAGAAGGCACGATGGCCTAGAGAAGGCACAATGGCCTACACGTACATAGTAAAACTCTATACAACACGTGTCTGTGTGTGCTGCATCTCCTAGGCTTATTTTGCTGCTATTTCTCGCTTGTGGTCACCTACCTAGGTAAGCGACCACATCAAAATTGCTTATTGCAGTTTTACCGTCACCGGGCTCATAACTGTCAGAAACAAAATACCGACCGATTGATGAATCGCACTCCAGCTAGAGGATACATATACACGTTGCGACAAATACTTTATAATCTTCTACTAATATTTTCTTTTAATTCTTGTAGCAAAGTTTTTAATTACCAGTATAATATTCTTTAATGTCTTTAATTAGACATTGTAATTATTTAGCTTGCCTAAGTAGTGTTCTTTAATAACTACTGTCTGATTTTTTAGTAGCCAACTGGTGAGGATATTAAATAAATTTTATTTAAAAGATATAATAATTTCTCTCCTAGTTGTTATAAATTTACTAATAAAGCATAAGCTACTGTGTAGTAATCATATTTCAATAGCTTCTTACTAATAATTATAATATTTTGCGCTAAGCAAACTAGAGCTTAAAGAGCTTATTATTCTAAATAGCTTAATTCCTAATGCTACATATCCCTTTTAATAGTTCGTAACTAAGGTTTCCTTAATTATGCTACAACGTTTATAAGTAGTAGTTAAGCAGTGTAATAAGTAAATTGCGTATATATTTCATGAATAAAAATTAAAGTTATACTCTAAGTTAATTTAGACAACATCCTTTTTAATTGTTTTAATTTATATAGTATAATTATATTCTAAAGACTAAATACCTGCCCGTTTAAGCCGTGCTTCTAAGACAACATTAACGTAAAAGCTTAGTATAACGTTAACATTAGTAAGTAAAAGATTAGATATATTAGGGCTAGTCTTACTGTATAGGACGTTGTCAAGAAGCCTGTTTCTTATTCTAGCAGCTAGAATTAATTAAGTGCCTGCTTTAACAGTCTTATCCTGAATATATTTGCTAAAGGTACTTAGTACTAGGTGATTCTTGCTATTAACTAAGTAAACTACTACTTTACTACTTATAATCATACAAGGAGACAAAGTATAAAGCGTAAAGGCTATACTAAATACGTTTAAACAATTTTTTTTAATGAACTTTATTAAGTTAATTAGTGCTAATCCTAGTGTCACATATTATTTAGAGCTATCTCTTACTATCTTCTGTAGTGTAAAGCAAGTACTATTGCCTAAAGCTACCCCTTACAGAATAATACCTCCTTCTATAGGCTAATAGTCTAGAGATAGCTCTTTTAACGCGATCTAACACTTAAAGCAATTAAAAAAGCTAGAGCTCTACTATATTAAAACTCTCTAATCTCTCTTAAACCTTATTAAGGCCTGCTACACCTAAAAAGCCTAGAGAGTGTACTTAAGGCGCACCTACAACGCTTAAAGAGCATATTAATGCTGTAAAGAAGCAATTTAATAAACTTTAATCTTTATAATAATTATAAAAGTTAGAAGAAAAAGTAGCATAACTAGAAATAGTTAAATAGAGAAGAATCCTAAATATACTAGTACTACTAACTATATTATTTTGCGCGTAGAATACACTTAAAGCAACACTTATTATATATATATAACACGCGCTAAAACTTAAAGACTTAGCTAAATACTAAAGTAAAACTTTTAAAAAATATTATAAGTTTACCTATTCTTATAAAGTAGCGTTTTAGCTACTACTATAAGAATTTAAAAATAATAATAATAAAGTAAT
Source organism: Alternaria gansuensis (assembly GCA_009289805.1). Classification (NCBI taxonomy): domain Eukaryota; kingdom Fungi; phylum Ascomycota; class Dothideomycetes; order Pleosporales; family Pleosporaceae; genus Alternaria; species Alternaria gansuensis. The sequence continues at coordinate 164,072 of WBOK01000024.1, read as the reverse complement.
TTAAGTAATATAGTATTTTAAAGTAAATTTCTAAGAGCTTTAGTATACTTACTATAAGTATTTTTTTAAAGTAAAAAAAGAAGTACTAACTTAAAACTACTTTAAGTAATACATACTTAACTTACTTTTAAACTTTATTAACTATAGCTTTAAAGCAGCAACTACGCATATATATACTATATAGTAAAAAGACTAAACTATTTAATTATTTATCACTTATTTTAATGTTTTTAAAAACTAACTTTTAATATATACTAAAGCATAAAAAGTCTAGCACTTATTTATAAAACTAAGGCCTAAACTATAGTATATAATTACTAACTACTATTAAATTCTTATAACTAGAGAAAACTTTATTACGCTTAGCTTTATACTTAAACAGAATTTGCGTAAAGTACTTATTATATATAATCTACCTTACTAGAGAATTTTTACAAAAAAAAAAGAATACTTCTTTTTAGCTACTATACTAAACGCACCTAAAAAGTGTAAAAATAGTAATAATATTATATACTTTAAGTGCTAAAAAAAAAATACTACACTAATAAGTGCTAAAGCAGCAACTTTATAAAAGTCTTAGTTAATATAAACTAAATAAAAAAAAGTTAAGCCTTACTATAAACTTAAAGTTAGTAAAGCGTGTGCTAATAAATTTTCTACTAAAGATGCAGCGCGCGTATTATACACGTTTAGTAACTAAAGTAAAAAAAAAACTTTAAGTTATTTTAGACTTATAAGCAGATATTAGCCTTATTAGTTAAAAAACAGCTATAAAAATAGATTTAAAACCTATTTAGGATACAGAACCTCCCTACTTAAGTTAAATAAAACTTTAAAGGCAGAATATATACGCAGTATATAAGCTTTAGCTATACTTAATAAATAATAATAGCGTAGAGCGTATTATAAAAGTTACTGCGTACAAAGTAGATAAAAAGAGTATACTACTACTGCTTAATAATCTCTTCTTAAGTTAGAAAAGTATTTATATTAACTATAGAAGCTAAAAGTAGCGTTAAAAATATATAAAGGCAAATATTAACTTAGTAGCTACTAAAGTATTCTTAAAAAATATAAAACTTATAAATTTTAAAACTTACTTTCTAAAAGTACTTTAAAGTAATAGCATAAGTATTAAGCTTAAGGCATATTTACTAAATATATCTACAGCGTAAGTATAGCACATACTTAATATATTATAAAATTACGCTAATGTCTTTAATAATAAAGCTACTAAAACTCTTTTATAGCTAAAAAGCTTAAATTACAGAATTCTTATTTAATAAAGCAAAGAACTTCTTTATAAGCCTTTTTATACTTTTTTCTTTATAAGCTTTAAGTACTTTGTTAATATATTAAGAAAGTACTTTAAAAAAGATAGATTTACTACAGCACTAGCTTTATAGGCGCACTAATACTATTTATACTAAAGAAAGATAGAACTCTTTACCTTTACGTAAATTATTAAAGTCTTAACACTATTATAATAAAAGATTATTGCCTACTCTCTTTAATTAGAGAGATACTAGACCGCCTATTAAGTATATATTACTACACTACCCTAGATCTTAAAGACGCTTACTATTGTCTAAGAATTAAGGCAGGAGATAAGTAAAAGACTACTTTTAAAATATAATATAGATATTTTAAATATTTTATTATACTTTTTAGGATTACAAATGCCCTAGCAAGTTTTTAAGCCTATATTAATAAAGCTTTAAAAGAGTACTTAGATTACATTTACGTAGTTTATTTAAATAATATTCTTATTTATACTTATAACAACAATATTGCGCTACACTAGCGTGCTATACACGCTATACTTAACCTTTTATAAAAAGTAAAGTTATTTATAAATTTTTAAAAGTGCATATTTGCTTTAAACAAAGTTTATTTTTTAAAATTTATTATTATAAAAAGTAGTATTTGCGTAAATTTAGCGCGCGTTACTACTATTAAGTAATAGCCTATACTTACTAGTATAAAAGAGCTGCAGTCTTTTTTAAAATTTATAAATTTTTATTAGCATTTTATTAAGAACTATACTATAGAAATAGCATCTCTTATAAATATCTTAAAAGAAAAATAGGTATTCTACTAGAATAAGAATACATATGCTGCCTTTATAAGGCTAAAGTAATACTTTATATATACGCCTATCCTGCGTTACTTTAAAGATACACGTATAATTTATATTAAAATAAATACTTTAACTTTTGCTATATTAAGCATATTATCTTAATTATTTAAAAATAAAAAGTAGTATTTTATTACATTTTACTTACAAAAACTGCAAAACGCTAAGCTAAACTATAAAGTATATAACTTTAAACGTTTAGCTATTGTATAGAGTTTTAAGAAATAGCGGCACTACTTAGAAAGTGCTTAAAATACTATTTAGGTGTTAACTAATTTTTATAACTTGCGCTCCTTACGCGCTATATAGAAGCTAAACTAGCATTAAGCACGCTAGGCTCTATATTTAGAGGCTTTTAATTTTCAAGTTAAATACTGCTTAAGGCGTATAAACTCTATAAATAGATTATTAAGAAAAGTAAATTATAAATAAGAAACCTTGTTGTTAACTTAACTATTGCTTATACTATAAAATAAACTTCTAGCAAGAGTAGAGCATAGTAGAATAAAAAGTTTTATAACTTAGTATAGCTAAAAAGGCGCATATAAAACGCATGTAGCTAACATTTGTAGAACAAAAAGTATTTGAACTACTAGTGCTATAAAGTGTATACTATGCGTACTACGCTCTCAAGCTAAAGTATTAGTTAGTAGCAAACCTATAATAGTAGAGTTAAAAGCTCTAATATATAAACTACGCTAGTTATAATAAAAGAACATTTCTGCCTTATAGTAGGTTGCAGACTCTATATAAGTAGCACGTACTTAAAACAGTAGCAGCGCGTAAGTGTAGCGCGTTAATAATAAAAAAGTTTTAAAATATAAAAGTAGAATTTTTGTTCTACTAAAACAAGCTATTAAGTAAGAGATTTTATTACAAAATTACAACACGCGTATAGTAGGTTATTTTAGCGCACGTAAAACTTATAAGCTTATTAGTAGGCTATATTACTAGCTAGAGCTAGGCTATAATATTTAAAATTACGTAAAGACCTATGTAGTATGCTAAAAGAGCAAGGCTTTAAAATACAGCAAATATAGTTAGTTATTACTATTACTAGTTCTTAATAAAATATTTAAAGAAGTAAGCCTTAATTTTATAATAAAGCTACTACTAGTAAAAAATAATAGTTTAAGTTGCGTGTTTAATGCAATCCTTGTAATTATTAACTACTTTTTCAAAATAGCAATCTACATACACGCATTCAAAATATAAAATATAAAATAATTTACAAAATTTTATTTTAAACATATTATTTTAAAATACAAAATTTAAAAGAGTATTATAACTAATTACAGTTTAATCTTTACCTCTGCATTTTAAACAGAAATATGCTACTAATTATAGGTAAAGCGTAGGCTAAGCACAGCCTTCTACCTACAAATAGATAAGCAAACTAAATACTAAAACTAAATAATAAAGTAATACCTAAAAACGTTTGCCTTAAAAAAACAAAATAATTAAGTATTACATTTACTAACTACACAATTTGCATACAACAACTCTATTTATTAATTAATAAAGACAACACCTTTTTACGCAGTATACAGCAAGTATTTATTACTTATATTGCCTCTTTAAAACAGTAGGCTAGAAGAGAAAGTACTAAATGCTGTAAATAGAGTACAGCGCATGCATAACGCACGTACAACAGCAAAAAAATACCTCTTAATAGTATAAGAATATTAATACTAATACTATAATAGAAAACACAAACTAAAGATCTTCTACTAAAGAAACTTAGTTTGCCTTAGCATAAAGAACATTAACCTAGCTTACTAACCTAGTAAGAAGCTTTTTAGTAAGTTTATAGAACTATTTTAAGTGCAAGAAGTAGTTAGAACACAAGCTCACTAACTACAACTACTACCTTACTATTACATTTATAATATTTTCTACGTCTTCTTACTAGAATAATAGGAATTACGAAGTAGTTAAAAAAACAATACTTAGGCACTAGAAATTAGCCTTAAAGGCGAAGAGATTTAAGAAGTTAAAAAGATATTAGAGAAACAAATTAAAAATAGCTAGCTAGAGTATTAGCTGCGTGTAAAGATCGTCTGTAGATAATCTCTGTTAGTTCTTGGGGAATAAGTGAGTGCGATAGACGAGGGGTTGTACTAGCACAATTAGTAGATCGATGTAATAGCATAGGTGGTTGTGTTAGCACATTTAGTAGAACGATGTAATAACATAGAGAGGTTAAGAATTAAGTAATCCTTAGATTACACTTAAAGTTAAACACAATAAACTATAAAGGTTTATTGCCTATACTATATACCTAAGAGTGTATTATGTTGTCCTATACGTTCTACGTTGTCCTATAAGTAAGACGTTGTGGGATTCTATAGTACATTGTAGAACGCACGTGGCCTATTCTATAAAGAATCTCTGCTAAGACCGTAGGATCACGTGCTAGATGTAAGGTGGCGTTATCTATTAGTGCACAAAGGTCTACTCTTTGTCTAGGTTACCTAGAGTCTCTTCCTGCTACTATTCTTCCTATATAGTTAGTGTATTCCCTCTCTTTAAGTTTATAATACTATTCTTCTTTTCTCTTATTTATATTTTTATAAATTAGCTAAATAGTTTCCTATAGTACTACCTATTATTACACTACTAGTAATTACATAAATAGAACTAGTCTACTTACTATAGTTGCTTGTTAATATTGCACAAAAAATAATTTAGAGTATTATATATTATTCTTAAAGAAAAAGTATAAAAATTATTATTACAATAGTATAAAAAGAAATATTTTAGTAAAGGTTTTTTTACTAAATTATTTAAAGTTAAACTAAGAGCTAGCTTACTTAAAATAATAAAAGTTTAAAGCTAATATAGTAGAGTTAATAGCACTAAAAGCACTCTTAGTAGCACGTGCAAAAAAAGATTAGCTTTGTAAATAGCATAAAGTATTAGCATATTATAAGTAAAAATTAATAAATAAGTTAAAAAAGTTTATAAAAAAAGTTAAACCTTAAAAGGCTATAAAAGATATTAACTATAAAGTTAGTATTTTTAAAAAGAGTCTAATACTTAGTACTTTAGCGTTAAATTAAGGCACTTTTTTTCTAACTTATTTAGAAAGTAATTTTATTTTTAATAACTTCTTTATTAAGTTGCATAGTACTGCGTAAGTAGCTAGCAGTAGTTTATAAAGTTTATATTTAGTTTCTATATATTATTGCTTTTAGAATAGCTTAACTATTTAACTAGGTATTTATTACTATTATTTTCTATTTAATGTGTAATAATCTTTTTAACTTTAAATTTGTTTTCTTCTTTTATTTTATAATAAAAGGTTTTTTAAAGTAGCGTTTCTAGGTCTACTAGTTCTAATATATTAATATAGAATTTTATGTAAATTTTTGTATTTAGTAGAAAATTAAGTATATACATAACTAGTCCCTTTTAGTCTAAAATTAAAAATAGTTTAACTTTAACATTTTTAAGTTTTTTATTTAGTTATTTAGTATAAAAATATTTTATAAGTAAATATACTTTATTCATTTTTTTTAGCTAAGGTGCTATTCTTTGTTTCTAGTTAATATATAAAATGCTTTAGTATTAAGCTTTCTTAAGTATTATTATAAGTAACTTATATACTATTTTAAGCTTATTAGCTGTTATAATAGCTACTTTTATTTTCTAGCTTAAAAGTGTGCGTGTAAAGAGCTTTAAGTATTTTCTATAGTTTATTTAAAATAGTGTCTATACTATAAACTCTAATATTTTATTTTTCTATGCTATTTGTGCTATAAGTAGTAATAATACTTTATTATTTTATTATTAATTAACATGTATCTTAAGATAGGCTTTTATTATATAATTTGTTTGTTCTATTTGTCTATTTATTTATAAGTAATAGGCTATTAATAGCTTTTGTTTTATTTTAATTGCGGCTAATAGTTTTGTCTAAAAGTTAGAAGTAAAAAGCTTATTTTTATTACTAATAATTAACTTTAGTATGCTGTAATATCTAATAACTTAGTTATTAATAATGTGTGCTAGCTATACTACTGTAAAATTTCTTTTAAAGGCAATGTACTCTGCTTATTTTCTAAATTAATTAACTACTATAAGAATTGCGTTATAATATACTTTAGTAATAAGGTCTCTTAAGACTAGTAGGCTTATAATAAAGTTTATAGAGATATTTAACTATAGTATGTTAGGTAGCTCTATTGCTTGCATTTCTCTATAAGGTGCGTAGGTACTATGCTTGTTTTTCTAATAGTTTGCGTATTTAGTAATAAAAGCAGTAACTTTATTCTTTATCTCTAGAAACTTATAATTTTTTTTAATAAGTTTTATAGTTTATATAATACTAAAGTAACTTTGTACAAGGTTATTATAATATTATTTAATAATTGCTTTTTATAATTCTTCTAGTATATTAAGTATAACTTATAAGACTGCGTTTAGTATTCTTGCTAGTCCTAGTAATTTATTTTTATTAATCTTAAGTATTATAGTATTAATAATTTTCTTTATTCTTATAAAATTATATTGTTAGCTAAGCGTGTTTACTCTACTATTGTCTTTTCTAGGTGTATATATAATCTTAAACTTATATTATTTAAGTAGCTTTAACTATTTTACTTATAATTAGTTAAGTACTTTAGTAGTTATAAAGTTAACTAAGTTCTTATAATCTATAAATATTATAAGTTCTAAGCAGCTTTCTATATAGGCTTTCTAATACTATAAGTATATAATAATAGCTAGTAGCTTCTTGTTATAAACATTATATTATTCTTCTAGTTTAAAGAATTTTTATAAATAGTACATAATTAGGTGCTATTTACTTTTAAGTAATTAACTAGCGTAGCCTCTAAGTATAAAGTTTAATACGTTAGTTTTAAAGCATAATAGTAGTCCTGCTTAAAATATTCTAAAGTATAGTAGTTTTATACTTATTTTCTTAAGCGTTTAAAAAGCATTTTTTACTTTTTTATTTTACTTAAAAAATATTTTCTTTCTTGTAAGTCTTGTTAATAGAATAGCAATTTTAGAGTAGTTTTTAATAAACTATTAGTTAAAGTTTAGAAATCTTAAAAATAATTATATCTTCTTAACTATAGTTAAGTGTAGCTATTCTTTAACTACTTATATCTTCTTTTTACTTATTTATACTCCTTATACTCCTACTATATATCTAAAAAAAGTAACTTTATTCTTATAAAACTTGCATTTTTTTAGTTTAAGTTAGAGGTTTAACTAGTCTAGGCACATTAGTACTATATAGACATGTTCTATATAATTTCTTAAGTTTTTAAAGTAGACAAAGATGTTATTTAAGTATACTATAATAAAAATGTTTCAATATACTTTTAACATAGTATTAATAAGTTCTTAAAATAGTACTAAGGTATTTGTAAGCCTAAACAGCATAAAAGTGTATTTAAAGTATTTATATTATATTTAGAATACCATCTTTTATTCTTTACTTTTTTTCATTTTAATAAAGTAGTATTTATTTTAGAAGTTTAATGCTAGAAAGACCTTAGCCTAAAATAATTAATTTTAAAGCTTTATAATATATAGTAATAAGTATTAATTTTTTACGATAATATTGTTAAGTTTCTAGTAGTTAATATACATCTATAGTAGCCTATTCTTTTTAAGTATAAAAAGTATAAAAAATTCTACTAGTAATGTTAAAAGTCTAATATATTTTTTCTTTAAATTTTTATCTAGCTAAGTCTTTAGTTTTTTAAGTTCTATCTCTAATAGTTAATAAATTAGTTTAAAGAGTAGAGTCTTTTTTTTTTAAAACAATCTTATAGTCTTAAAGTTAGTGTTTTAGTAAGGCTTTGCTATTTACTACTTTTATAAAGAGGTACTAAAATTCTTTATACTTTTTTAAGATATCTAGAGTTATATATTACTTTAAAACTCTAACTTTGTAACTTAAAGGTGCCCTGCTAGTATTTATTAAGTTAAACTCTTATATTATAAAGCTGTTTTTAGTTAAAGTCTGCTATTCTTTAGTATTATTATTAATTTTCTTTTTATTTACTATTATAGTTGTTAAATGTGTAGGCTAGCTTATAGTTGCGTCTAATCTACAGCTCTTAAACAAGAACTTCTTTAACTTTTAGTTAATTTGCAAGTTATATTCTTATAACTAAGAAATTCTTAATATAATATTATAAGTAGCTAATATAAAAACGTTTAAGTCTAATTCTTTCTAGTGTTTTTAAATACTAAGCGTTACTTTACTAACCTTATACGTAATAGTTATCTTACCTAGCATAGGCTAGCTATTTACTATATTTAGTAAGTAAGGTTTTTATTTTCTTAGTATTTATAGGCCTGCTACTTACACTACTTAAAAAGAAACAAAGTTAGCTTAAAAGCTAAAGACTACTAATACTATTATTTAATATTTATTAAGCTTTACTAGTAGCTTAAAGAGGCTTGAAAAGTTAATTACATTTATTGCCCTAGTAGTTCTAAATGTCTAAGGCGTTTGTCTAAAAAAGACTGTGTACTAAATCTATAAAACTTCTTAGCAACTATATAGTTTATATTTAATATTAAGGTATATATACTATAAGAGCTAGTTATACTTTTATACATAAGTTTTTTTCTTGTAATTCTTTTACTATATTATATATATTTATAAAGTCTTTTCTAAATTATTATATTTATAAAAGTATAAGCTATAATATTTATTTTATAAGTATACTGCACATTTATTATTTAGGTAGTTATACTATAAGTATTAGTATTAAGGCATTCTTTTTAGTTTCTTAGAAAACTATCTTAATCTATACTTGTTTAAATAATGTATAGTGCAGCTATTATATATATATACTATTTAGAAGTACTTTGCGTGTTTAGAATTGCGCAAGTTTATCTAATAATACATATTAGTTATGCAGCTATTGCTCTAAGTCCTACGCTTTTAGCGTGTTACTTAGAGTTCTTTATAAATTTTTTTTTTTAATCTAAGAGTTAGTACGTTAGTTTATTCAAAAATACTTTAGCATTTTAAGTTTATCTTTATATAAAGTTATTATATAAAGCTTTATTAATAGTTATTTTTAAACTAATCTCTTTCTCTTGCAGTTTCTCTAGTAAGTTAGTATACTAGTAGTATTTAATAAATATTCTTCTATAAAGTTCTATAAAGATATTTTTAAGTTGTTTAAGCTACCTTAGCAGAATATCAATTTTCTTAGCTAAGTTGTTTAAGTATTATGTTTTTAAAAGTAGTAGTACTTATATATTAATATCTTATTTATTTAGCGTAGTAGAGTGTTTCTGTATAGCTAGTAGTATAATTTCCTAGCCCTAGGCTGTTAGTACTTTCTTTGCTACTAGTGTAAAGGGCTAGTAAGTTTCTTAAAACCTAGCTATTTTTCTATGCTTAGTTTAGTTAACTAGAGTTACTTCTATCTCTTTATTAAGTATTATCTTAAAAACGTTGTTGTCTAAGGCTTCCTCTAAAGTAATTATAAAAGGTTATCTAAACTATTAATATTTACCTAGTCTTATTCTTAGACTATAATAGTAGGTTAAGTAATAACATTCTATTCTTCTTCTAGATTTTTGCTAGGTACTACATAGTAAAAGACATTTAACTATTATATTACTTTACTTTAGCTTTAATAGTCTTGCTATATATAACCTTCTTTGCTATATATATAGTAAGTAATTTTTTTATTACTATTTTTATTATACTAAAACTTACTCTTTTAAAGTCTCTTATTAAAGTTGTTAAAATGCATAGGCCTGTAGCTATTAGTTATATAATATTTTAAAATTCTAGGCATATTATTTTATTATTAACTATAGTTAAAGTATAGGCGTTAATAAGTTTAACGTAGTTAAGCGTTTATATTTCTAAGTATACAATTTCTTTATAAAAATAGTTTTTTTTCTAGCTTAAGCTTATAAAAGTTATTATTTACTTAAATAGCTTTAGCTATAAGTTTATTAAGCATGTTAAAGGTAGCTCTGCTTTATATAAGTTTTATATATATAGCTAGTTTAAAACTTTATTAGTATATCTACATTAAAGTATTATTATTTTATTTAATAACTATTTAGTACTACTAAAACTCTATTATATAGTTAGCTATAAAGCAAGTTTTTTATAACTTTTAAATTTTTTATTTTACTACTATAAATTTCTTAAAAAGTAAAAATATCTTTTTTATTTTTATTTTAAAATTATTTTAGTTTTTAATAAGTACTTTATTAGTATTATTATTAACAGTTATATTTATATATTAATAAAAAATAAAATTAGCCTATTTTTTAGTAGCTTATTATAAGAACGTAGAGGCTTATATAACTATATTATTATTATTAATTTTAGTTTTTTTAATATAGAAGTATTTGTTAACTTAAAGTAGCTATACCTTAAGCTTATTATAGTTACTATAGTAGGTTTTAGGCTTGTTAGCATATATAGTTGTTCCTATAGTTTAGAAATTAGTAGAAGTATTTATAGCAGTATTACTTATCTTAAAAGTATTTGAAGTAAAAAATTTTTATAAGTAATTTATATTAGTTTTTAGAGAATAAGTAAGTGCAATAAATAAAAAGTTATACTAGCATAATTAGTAAATTAATATAATAGTATAAGTAGTTGTATTAGCATGTTTAGTAGAACAATATAATAATATAAAAAAGTTAAAAATTAAGTAATCCTTAAATTATACTTAAAGTTAAATATAATAAACTATAAAGGTTTATTGCCTATACTATATACTTAAAAGTGTATTATATTGTTTTATACATTCTACGTTGTTCTATAAGTAAGACGTTGTAGGATTTTATAGTACATTGTAAGACACACGTGGCCTGTCCTATAGAGAATCTCCGCTAAGACCGTAGGATCACGTGCTAGATGCGAGGTAGCGTCATCTATTGGTACACAAAGGTCTGCCCTTTGTCTAGGTTGCCTAGAGTCTCTTCCTACTACTATCCTTCCTACATAGTTAGTGTGTTCCCTCTCTTTAGGTTTATAACACTACGATAGAAAGGCTATAATAAATTATAAAATACCTAGACTCTAGCATTGCAGTTCGAAGATGTCGCAACGTGTATGTGTATATTTATCCTCTAGCCGGAGTGCGATTAATCGATCGGTCGGTATTTTGTTTCCGACAGTTATGAGCCCGGTTCGGTCAAAACTGCGCAAGCAATCTTGTTGTGGTTGCTTACCTAGGTAGATTAACTAGCAGTGGGCACTGCTAGTAATCTAGGGGGTGTGTCGCAACGTGTATGTGTATATGTATCCTCTAGCCGGAGTGCGATTAATCGATCGGTCGGTATTTTGTTTCCGACAAAAGATATAAAAGAACTAATTAAAAAATATAAGCATAAGCAAAGATTATTACGTTCTAAATATACTAAAAAAATATACTAAACATTATTGCTGCGCACCTAGGGCGCAAATTAGGTATTTAAATAAACAAAACTATAAGTATAAAAATAATTTACCTTTACTTATTATTAAAAATCTCCTTACTACTAGCACAAACCTTATTATTACTACCTATATTATTACTACTACTTTTAGCACCACTGTTATGCGCGCTACCTACGCCTGGACCGCGCCTAAGAAGCAGCACGTTATTATTACTTAAGCTCTTATTATTATTCTTATTATTACTAGCAAGACTAGCAGTCCTAGCTATATAACTAGCAATTAACTTAAGAGCAGCTGCTATATAGCGCTACTCTACTAAAATTAAGCTTAAAAAATAAGGCAAAAACGTTAGCACCTAAGTAAGCACTTTTAATAAAGTACTAGTGTACATAGTAATACAGCAGTAGTTAAAAAGCTTAAAGTTAAATTAGCGCTAGTATTGCGCAAGATTAATGCTAGCAGTAATAATAGTAAAGTTAGTCTTTAGAATATTAGCAATAGTAATAGTAGTATTAAAATAAGCATAAAGTTAGTACAAATAATTTAAATACTTATTAAATGCTTTAAAAACTTATTTAAATTAGCTAAAGCATAGTTAATAAAATAAAAATACTTACTTTAGTATAACTACTACAATTACTCTTAGTATAATAGTTGTAATAATAATACTTAGTTTTACTATAATATTTTTTTTTTTTAGTAATACTTTATGTGTAGCGCAGGCACGTTGCATATAAAGTAATAAAATTAATAGCTTTTTTAAGTATACTAAACTTATACAGCTAAGTATTTTATAAGTAGAACTTTTTAATATACTTAAAATTTAAATAGTAGACTATAATAAAAATTAGAACTTAGTATTAAGTTGTATAATAAGTACGCTAATATTGCGTGTTAAGTATATTAAGCAAGGCAAGAACTATAAAAAATATAACAAAAAATTTTTTTATTACTATAGTAAATATTACTTTATATAAACTACTTATAATAACTATATACTCTTACTTTTACTTTTAAAAATTTTTAAGAAATAAATAATAGAATTTAAAAGTTACTATAATAATGCTATAAAACTTAATTTATAAAGCTTGCTATACATTTAACTTATAAGTAATATGTGTTTTAAGCGCACATAACTTATGCGTAGAATACGCTCCTTATTAAGCTATTTTTATATATAATTTTAGAAGTTTTAGGTTAAGGCTGTTAGGACGCTAGACTAGAGGGGGAGGCTCTGTCACAGATAGTAGCGTGTTAGCTAGATCTGCCAAACTCGCTTATTGTTAGCTTGCCCACCTGCAATTATGCTTATAAGGGGCTCCTTACCTGCAAGGATACCTAGAGGTATTATTGCTTAAAATATACACATGTTATTATTTAGAGCTATATCTTACTATCTTCTGTGGTGTGAAGCAAGTACTATTGCCTGAAGCCACCCCTTACACCTAGGCAGCTAGAGTATAATCTACTAGACTTTTTAGCAGCCAATCTGCTAGTGCTAGCCTTCTAGCCTTTCTTTTGAATCTAAGTGCGCAGTATTGCCTATTTGTTGCTATTTTATTAATAAAAGATCTTTTTTATTATTGTTGTTTAACAGTTTAATTAGTATCTTGCTAGTAGGGCATACTCTAGTAACTGCAATTTAAAGTTAGAAGTAGTTACATAGTGTTTAAACGTACTTACTTAGCTTATAAGAGTAAGAGTATAATTACATACTACTTTTATTCAACTTTAAGATATTAGCGCTTATAAATTGTTAAGCTGTTCTTAATTTAGATCTAGTTTAAATTACTATATACTTTTTTCTTTTCAAGGAAGTGACTAACTGATTTTGTAACAAAAACTAAAGATCTTTCTAAGATTTTTAAAGGTTGATTAAGCTCTACAAAGCGCTATTACTTATACTAGCTTATTGCGCTTCTTACGTTACTAGTTTAGTACAATTTTTGTGCCTAAGGCGTCTAAAAAATTAATAACTACTAATAGCCTTACAACTTTAGGTAGTAAGTAGATTATTACGTATTAATATAAGAGCTGCTATATAGTAAACTTTTACCTAGGGCCTATTAGTCTTTTTAGTAAGCCTTATCTAAGTAGAATTTATACTATGCTCTATTTAAATACTAAGTATTCTAATTTGCAAGTGTAAGATCTTCCTTTAGGATCTTTACTAAGGCTTAAGGGCTAGTAAAGTTTTAAGTAATTATACTTATCAAGGCGTTTAATAGTAGGTCTAGATTTATAGTTTTACTAATTCAGTCTTTAATACTGGTAACCTTAGTAAATTTGCTTCTTTACTAAGCAGTATATACTTTAGAATTATTAGTTAGCTTTTTATAATTTTGTGCTTGTACTTAGCATTAATTACATAATTCTAATATTTATATTAAGTAATTGTTCAGGCCTCTTATATTAGTGTGTTAAAACTAAGTAATAAAGCAACTAGTTGCTTAATATTCTTGGGCAGCTCTAGATACTATAGCTCTTAGTAACCTATTAAGGGCACGTCTAGGAGATTAGGAACAGCCTAGTTTTAAATATTTTTCTCTAAGCAGTGTAGTCTTAACAATGTAAACTAAGTTAGCTAGTCTAATTAAGCTTTAAAGATTACTCCTAAGGCGGTAGGTAGTGTATTATTAAGGTCTATCTTAGTAAAATACTTTGTAAAAATACAACGTAGGTTATTATTAAAGTAATAGGGGGTTGATTAGTTAGTTAGTAGATAGCTATGTTAACAATAATATTAGCCTACAGGTTGTAGAATAGATTAGTAGGAGGTTAATTATATAATTAAGTAAGTAAGAGGTACGGCAGCTATAGCAATCTGCTAGCTATCCTATAGATAAGTAGAGGAGAGTAAGTTAATAATTAAATAGTTAACCTTGCAGCTTGCTTATTGCGCAGTAGGAATTAATACTATAATCAATCGGCTGGGCTAATAACTGTAGGAGCTAAGAAAGAGCAATTGCTTAATTACCTAAGTAGAAAATAAGTATATTATTTAACCAAGTGCTACAACAAAGTGTCTAATAGCTACTAAAGAGGATTAAGACGATCTAGCCTGTATATATAGGCGCTAGCGCGGTCGTCACGTGTTTTAGCTTACTAGAATCACCTAATCACCAGGGTGATCCGTATATTAATACTCTAACACTATTTATGGCTAATTATTTTTTCAAAATAAGTTAGGGCTAGTAAATAATGTGCCCTGTTAGCACTGTTATATTAATGAAGATAGTTAAGACACCATTAGCAATAAATGTACTTTTCTTAAAAATCCTACATCGTATCCTAATTAGCTATTCAGCAATTTTTAAAATAAATAACTTTGTTAACTATACTTTATACACTATAAGCTTCTTAGTTAGATAAAGAATAGCTGCGCAGTTAAATAAAAGCTCTCATTTAGCTAATATTTTTATATAGTACTTGCTTACTTTTACTTTACTTTTATTTATAGCAGCTTGTACTATTACATGACACTTTATGGTATAATCCTTTACGTTTTTATTAATATTATCAGATATTGAGTCTATAAATTAAAAAGACCGCTACATACAAGCTAAATATATTAGACTTACAGCTTCTAGATTTTACTTGAAAAGCTTATAGCGTCTTTGAACTTCTTTGGTATCTCTATAATTACTTTAAAATAGCGCTACTTAATAGAAATGACTTAAAAACGCTTCAAGTTACAAAGGTTATTTCTCGTAGTATTAGTATAAAAAGTAATACCAATAGTATAAGTACTTTTTTTTGTTCTAAATGCTTACACTAGCTATTTATTGATATCATTCAAGAGCTTAAGCGCGCGCTAACATATATTATATATTAAGTTCTACTAGGTGTTAAGATCGCGAATAATAGAAAGGCGTTTCTTTAGTATTAAGTATTATTAAGTAGCAAGGAATTGCTTTTACTGCTGTAGTAACGTCTTAATAGTAATGCAAACTTCTTATATCTAGAAAGTAGTTAACAAATAATAACGTGATATAGCAAAAGTATAAATACCTTGCATAGTAAATTAAGAAAAAAAAATTCATATTTGATTTTCTGAACATGTTGCCTCTATAAGACATCCTTAGGTCGATTTTCTATATTATCAACTAGCTAGAGATGTTATATTATATATTAAACTAATAACTTGACAATATCAGCTAGGTATAGAATAAAGTGTTCTAAGGTCCTCTAGCTAATATCTTTATCTGCTATTTTTAACTAAATTATTTAACTAAGTACTCTATTATTGCTAGCATTGTCTAAAGTAATGGCTAGAAGGAAAGACTTAGTATTCGTGTCTAAAAGTACATGTAGTACCTCTATAGCTATAAAAACTCCATTTTATTTTCTGCGTATTAGTATTAAATTAAAAAGTTTTCTTAAAGTTGCTATTTTATGTAATATACAGAGGGGTGACAAAAAGAAAGAGTAGTTTTAAAAGTTATCTTTTTTAAAGGCATATAACCAAATAACTAGATAAGCTAGGACTATAATTTTAAAAGTTTCGAAAAGCGCATAACTTCTACTTTAAGTAAGCTTACTAGTAACCTTGCTTAGTTATTATCTAATAGTAGTGGAAGGCTTTAAGAAAAGGCGAAAAAAAGTGTATCTTATTCTAGTAACAACTTTTTATTGAAAGCATAAAAATGTTGAAAAAAAAATTATATAATACTAGCTTATATGAGTATTACGTCAGCAATTTGCTATTATTAGTTTATAATATAATTATTTTTTAAGTACAAAAACAAGAAAAGACGCTAACAAAAGGACCTAAAATTACAAAAGCTTTTTTTAGCGTTAGTCTATATAATAATCTCTTTCTAACCTAAGATTTTCTCTTCTCTATTATCTCTTAATGTCTATTAAACTTTCAAAATTTAAAAAAGTAGTTTACTCTTTATCCTTACAACAGAATTATACTAGTGCTATTAGTACTATACTTAAAAAGCCTTTTAAATCTATTTATAATACTATTCAACGTATTAAAAAGAAAAAAATACTTTTTTACCTTTTTCTTAGCCTAAACTAGGCCGCCCTGCTAAGGTCTCTAAAAAAGCTATTCGAGTAGTTAATAGAGACCTAGAAATAAGCCTTAAGAAAACAAATAAGCGTATTATAGAAGAAAATAATTTATCTTCTTCTACTAGAAGCTTACAACGCTTATTAAAAGCAGAGAAATACTCTATTTCTACTGCTAATAAAAAACAGCTTTTAAATAAGAAAAGCGCCTTAAATTACAATAAATACGCTAAGAAGACTATTAAAGTATTAGAAAATACAAACTTTAGAAAAGTTATATTTTGTAACAAGTTTTCTATTATGCGTAAACACGGCGCTAGGCAAAAATACGTCTAAAAAAGAAGAAATAAGCAACTTAGTAAGGAACAGGTGTCTACTACAAATACAAGTAAGTTTAAAAAAAAATCTATTAACTAAAAAACATCTACAAAAAATCTTATATTTTTTTAGTTTTTTAAATTATATATAGCTAGCTTGCTAACTAAGATATAGCTGACAATATTTCTATCGTAGTTTAAGGAGCTATTTAGTTAAGTAGAAGATCTAAGCTACACATAACTAGATTACTAAAAGAAACTAAAACTTTTTTAAATACTTAATATTTAAAAGAAGTTTTAAATCCTATTGTTAAACCTCTTTTAAAAAGAGGTAAGTAAAACCTCTCTTATTTTATAGTTTAAAAGGCTATAACTATGTTATTAATTAACATTTTTTATATATTTTCTAATACTTAAAAAGCTAATAGCTAGTTCTATATAGGCTAGAAATTTTAGCAGGATAACGCTAAGATCTATAAAACGCTACAAGTTATTACCTAGTTTTCTAGAAATAGAATTCCCCTATTTAAGTATCCTGCCTATAGCCTAGATTTAAATCCTATAGAGAACGTTTAGAGTCTACTTAAAAACGCGCTAGGAAAAAAGCCTATTGCCTCTTTAGGCATAGGTAAAAGCGTTAAAGCAGTAGAATTATTTAAAAAGGCAATTCTAGAAGAGTAGGACTTTATACCACAACAAGCAATTAATAATTATATTAACTCTTTTCCTAGGCGTTATTTAGCTGTTAAAGCAGCTAAGAGTTGGTATACTAAGTACTAGTTACTAGCTTTAGCTACTTTAATATAAAAAAACCTTATAAAATTATTTTTTAATCTAACTTTTGTAATAATAATTAGAATGACAACTTACTTAGATCTATTCTCGAAACTATCTTAATATATAACACTTATTACTTTTAGCCAAAAAGATACTGTAAGTAAAAAGTTGTTACTAGGCTTAACTAGGCTTTTTTTTACCTACTTTGACTGCCTTCCTAATCCTTTTTTCTGCTAACTAAGCTAGTTCAAAAGTAGCCTTACTAAAAGAGGAAGTTATGCGCTTTTCAAAACTCTAAGAATTATAGTTATAGCTCATTTATTTATCTAGTTATATATCTTTAAAATAGATAACTTTTAAAATTACTCTTTCTTTTTGTCACCCCTCTTTAGTCCGCTTTAACTACAAGAGAGCTTACAACATTTGCTATAAACTATATATTTAGTGCAATTAAGATTTTGATTATAAGTCCTAAGTTGTTAAGAAAAGCGGCTTTTGCTTTATCAAACTAGTTCTAGGTTAGTATCTTAGGTTTATAACAAGTAGGTATTATAGTGTTAGGCTTTGAAAATTAGAAAAGGTAAGGAAATAATAGCTACTTATAACTTTAGAATGGCTAATTACTATTAATTACAACTTAAATAAGCTCTTTCTTAAAAGCTTTTAAAGTGTATTTTAGTATTGTAGCAGCGGATATGCTGCTTTATTCAAGTTAAGTAATTAAGTAGTTTAGCGTGCGTAAACTATTATAAACTAGAGTTAAAGTCCTCTTATAAAGAAGTGTATTAATATAGTGTACGGGTGTTGGCGTGTATGAAGACATACTGCTACGAGGGCAAGAGATCACTGGAGACTAGATCATGCAAGAATGAGGTTGGTAAGATAATAGTCATATTGTAGGTTAAGTATAAAGACAAATAGTAGAAGAAGAATTCTATTTAATAGTACAATGCAGGAGCTTAGCTGTAGAGTAAACAGATAATATATAGTAGCTACTTTCTGTAATGCACAGAAGAGGCTACATACCTTAAAATTCCGTAAATAAGCACTAACTTAGCATACAGTAGAGTATCACTCTATACACTAGCATAAACCTCCCCTTTTTACAAGCTTAGCCCTATTAAGCTCTGCGCTCTACAAAAAGAAAAAAGAAAAAAAAAAAACTATTAAAATAAGAGAAATAAAAGAAATAAAATATACCATAATTACTTAGGTTACTGCCTACTATTAACAAACCTTATGTTTATATAGTAGCTACAGAATTTAAGTGTCTAGAGAGCACCTAAATTCTATAGGCTTAGCAGTTTTCTTACTATATACTTAACAAGGGCATTTTTTATTATATTACTATTTTTAACTTTTTTAAACGTCTACTTTAATGATGTTTTTAAGTAGTAGTAGTTAAAGTGCTAAGTCTAGGTATAGGTGCAGTAATAGTAGTAGCAAGAGCTTAGTTCTTAAATATTAATTTAAAATAACTATAATAAGGCTGCTTAATTAGATTTAAGAGTACTAAGACTTTATTTGAAATTACCAAACTTAATTAAGAAGAACACAAAGAAGGCGCTGTGTAAAAAAAAGTATAATTAATTTCTTGCCATTTTAAAAAACTTAGTGCTTATTAGCCTTTAAGATAAGCTCTTTTTAAAGACGCTAGAGAGAATTAGCTTGTAAGAAATTAGTATTCTACTTATTCTAGTCTTTTGTTGTATAAAGAGAGTTCTATCTACTATTAGTAAAGTATAACTAATCTAGAAAACCTTAAACCAGGTCTGCATAAAAGGCGTCCTTTTTTAACTCTTTTACTGTAGGCTATAAATTAATAATTTACTGTAAAGTATAGTCGCAGTACTTTTTAATATTTATTTTTTAAGGTGTCAAAGGAGGTAGTTGATGTTGTATTCAAAATAGGGTCCCAAAAAAGTGAAAAGTAGCTACCCTCCACTAATCAATCGCAAAAGTCAAAAAAAAAATTGTGTGTAGTCAACGAGATTCGAACGGTTGGTGAATGAGTTCTGGGAGGAAATCTTAGACCACCGAGCGATAATCAGAGTCAAAAACTTTGCTAAGGTACCAAAAAACGACACCAGTTGAAACGTGTCCGTACTTTTTAATATAGTTCTTAATCTATTTCTTGTTAGCATTTTATAGCATGTTATTAAGTTTCTTGTAGATAAGAGGATTATTCTACTTTATTTGCCTTACAAGGGTCTTCTAAATCTAGGACTTATACTTAACATAAACATTTATAGGAATAGCTAGTTTATTTTTCTAAACTTATTAGAATAACTAAAAAAAGTACAAAAAGTAGTGATAAGATTATAGTAAGCTTCGCAAATCTCTTTATAAGTTTCTATAGCAGGCACCTTTATTTATACTGTC
This sequence comes from Alternaria gansuensis, assembly GCA_009289805.1. NCBI lineage: Eukaryota > Fungi > Ascomycota > Dothideomycetes > Pleosporales > Pleosporaceae > Alternaria > Alternaria gansuensis. The sequence continues at coordinate 144,046 of WBOK01000024.1, read as the reverse complement.
TTACACTACAATAAACTAGAGAAGAATAGTACAGTAATTGCAAGTATTCAGCCTAGTAGATCTATAAGGTAGAAAAGGTAATAAAACTTTGGCTTATTTTTTTTCGCAATTTACTTTATCTATTAAGAGTTAGAAACTACTTTTTATACGTCTTCTATTTTGTTAGTCTTATCTTCTTACTCTTTGATAAAGCTATTTAGTAATTTAATGCCTATAATCCTGCGCTAGCGCAAGTACTCTAGCATATGCTTATAAGATTCTAGTAATATCGCTATATAGTTATTCTTGTTATTTTTATTAAATGAGACACGGCTTTAAATTATCTTAGCAGGAGGGCCTTCTACTATTGCACACTTAAAGTTAAAGTTAATATACTTAAAGTAAGTCTAATTACCCTTAATAGCGTACTTAGCGTAGTAAAAGTAAGAAATTAGAATATGCTTTTTGCAGAGCATGATGTATTATAGCTAATATTTTTAGTTAGTGTATATAGCTTATTAAATGATTAAGTAGTATATATTACGTAGCTACTTAAGGTTTTGTTTTCTATTTATCCGTTATAGATAGAAGCAATATATTTTATAAGTCTTAATAAGAATATCATTAACATAAGAATTCTTAAAAAGCTATATGTAGGCGTTAGTAATAATGCTTTTGTGGGAGCTGAGAAAGAGCAATTGCTTGATCACCTGAGTGGAAAGTGAGTGTATTGATCAACTAAGTGCCATCACAAAGTGTCTAATAACTACTAAAGAGACATAAGATAATCTGGCCCGTTTATATAGACGCTAGCGGGGCCATCACGTGAACAGCTTACTAGGATCACCTAATCAACAGGGTGATCCGCGTGTTAATGCTTTAACACACCCCCTAGGTTAGTAAGAATCCTTTAATCTAAGCTGTAAGCAAGGAGTTAATCCTTACTAAATTAACGTTGTAAATTAAGAATTCTTCTTATAATTTAAGTTCTACTACTTAATTTTCTATTTCTGTTGTAATACTATATTGTTGTTTTAATTAAGTAAGCAGCTTAGTCTTATTATAATATTAGAATATCAAATAGACGTTAAAAATTACGTCATTAGTTTATACATAATTACTAGAAAGACTAATTACGTTAATTGCCTTTTTAAAACTCTTAGCCTTACTATAATATTAAGTACTAAGTTATCCTAGTTTTCAAGGCATCTTTATTACTATTATTATAGTAAGCCTTATTACCTTACTATTCCTTTACTAATTAGCTGCTTATCTTGCTAGTATAGTCTGCTTTTAATAGTAATAAGCGTAAGTGTTGCTTAAAGAGCCTGAACTAGCAACATAAAAATGATACTAAGTATAAATATTATGCGTATTAAATCCTATTTAATGTTAAGAATTTGCAGGTAGCTAATTTTTAAAATAATTAAAGTTTGTAACTTTTACTTTTTAATTTGTAGGCGCACTTTGAAACTTCTAGGAGCTTAGCTTAAAAACTAATTAACTTGCCTATAAAATTAGGTTCGCTATAAAGCCTTTATTTTATTTCTAATTAAACTAAAAGCCTAACTAAGAGTTTAAGTGTTGGAGTATTGACACGCGGATTACCCTATCAGGTGATCCTGGTAAGCTGTTCACGTGACGGCCCCGCTAGCGTCTATATAAACGGGCTAGATCGTCTTATGTCTCTTTAGTAGTTATTAGACACTTTATTGTGGCACTTAGTTAATTAATACATTCACTTTCTCCTTAGGTAATTAAATAATTGCTTCTTTTTAGCTGTTATAGTTATAAGCCCAGCCAATTAATTATAGTATTAATTCCTACTGCGCAATAAGCAAGCTACAAGGTTAACTATTTAATTATTAACTTACTCTCCTCTACTTATCTACAGGATAGCTAGCAGATTACTATAGCTGCTGTACCTCTTACCTACTTAATTATATAATTAACCTTCTACTAATTTATCCTAAAACTTATAGGCTACTGTTATTGTTGACACAGCTACTAACTAACTAATTCTGCGCTTATTTTAATAAAAGCCTACGTTTTTATCTTATAAAGCATTTTATTAATACAGACTTTTGAAATACACCGCTTGTTGCTTTAAAAGTAAGTTTTAAGGCTTAATTAAACTAGCTAACCTAGTTTGCTCTATTAAGACTGCCCTGCTCAAAGAAAGGTATTAAGAATTAGGTTAATTCTAATTTCCCAGACGTGCGCTTAATAGATTACTAAGAGCTTTAGTATTTTAAGTTACCTAAAGATACTAAATAGCCTATTGCTCTACTACCTAGCGCAAGCGCTTAAGAAAAAAAACACTATTTAATTACTTAACGCAAATATGAGGCTTATATAACTAACGCTAAGTATAAAAAGAATGATTATAATAAGCTAGTTAATAGGTACAAAGTATACACTGCTTGATAAATAAAGAATGTTACTAAAATGACTAATATCAAAGACTAGCTTAGCAAGACTGTATATTTAGACTTACTATTAAACGCCTTAATAAGTATAATTATTTTAAACCTTACTAGTCTTTAAGCCTTAGTAAAGATTTTAAAAGAGGATCTTGCTCCTATAGATTAGAATACTTAGTATTCAATTAGGGCGCAATATAGATTCTACCTAGATAAGGCTTACTAGAGATAAATAGACCCTAAGCGTTAGTTTACTAAAAAGCAGCTCCTGTATTACAGAGGGGTAACAAAAAAAAAGTTGATAAAAAATTTGTTATTTTTAAAGCTTTATATTTCTATAACCAGAAATGCTATACCTAAAAGAGTGGTTAATTTGAGGAGCCAAGAACTTCTTCTTTAGGATAGGCGGCTTAGTAAGCTGCTCAGTCAGCACGGTTGCCCCTGCAATCTCCCCCAAAGTATAAGGAAAAATAATATAAAAGTACATTTTAATAAAACTTTTTTTTGAACGTGTAAAAATCTATACTTAAGTGAGATATTAAAAAAGCTTACGTAAGCATAATATAATCAGATTTTAAAGGTTTATATCTTATTTACTCAGAGTCTAAATAAAGAGTAAACAAATTAAGCGTTACATAAGTAAGCGCTAATTCCGTAATAGCTTAGTAGTTTTATAGTATATAATCTGGTCTTAATTATTTTAACCTAATTTCTTTATAGTATAGTTCTTATAGCCTATAGGTACTGTTATCTTAATAATCAAGCTTATTTCTTTTATTAATAAAATCAAACTACTTCTAATTATAGTATTATGCTAAAAATGCTAAAAGAAATTGTAACTAACGCTTTATAAAAAATAAAATATAAAAAATAGATTTTAATTTGCTCTAAAGCCTAAGCTAAGCTGTCTTATAGAGACTTTCAAAAAGGTTAAGAGAATACTTAAAAATATCTCTTTGTAAACGTCTATAAAATGAAGTTAATAGCTTATAAAATAAAATGATATATGTCTTTCTATTGAAACCTTACTATAATACTTAAAAAAAAATATCTATTATATTTTTGCTTAAAAGTAATGGTTGTGTTTAAACTTGACGAAATAGGTATAGTAATTATTAATATACTTAGGAAGAACTTATAACACTAGAGAATACTGACTTATATTAGGTTTAATATTAATATAAGTTTTATATTAAGTATTTTTATATTACTTAAATAGTCTAGTACTTAACATAATAATTAGCTAATAGTATAAGTAAGTAAATCTTTATTGAAGATATTGTATAATTATAGCATTTTTATAACTAAAGTATTATTTAACTACTATAGAATTATTTATTAAGCGCACTAAGTATTAGTAAGCTATTCTAATTTGATATAATGAAGAAACATGTTGATAAGCTTTTTATAATTAATCAATTGTTTTACTCGCGATTACCTTAAAATAACTAGTGTTATTTCATATACAAATTTCATAGCAGTTTTTACACGTTCAAAAAAAATTATACTAAAATACATTTTTACCTTTTTCTCCCTAAAATTTTGGGGGAGATTGCAGACGCAACCGTGCTAGCTAAGCAGCTTACTAAGCCGTCTATCCTAAAGAAGAAGTTCTTGGCCCTTCCAATCACTTACTCTCTTAGGTATAGCCTTTCTGGTTATAGAAATATAAAGCTTTAAAAACAAGAACTTTTTTGACATCTTTTTTTTTATTACCTCTCTGTAATAAGTAACAATTTACTTGGTCCCTAAAGTTATTAAGCTATTAGTAGTTACTAATTTTTTAAACGCCTTAGGCACTAAATTTATACTAAACTAGCTACGCAAGAAGCGCAATAAGCTATTGTAAGTAATAGCGCTTAGTATAGCTTTAATAACCTTTAATAATTTAGGAAAGATTTTTGGTATTTTTTTATAAAATTAGTTAATAGTTCCCTTGAAAAGAAAAGGATACGTAGTATTTTAAACTTAATCTAAATTAAAGATAGCTTAATAATTTTCGAAAGATTTAAATTTCAAATAAGAGTAGTAAGTTATTATACTTATACTTTTATAAGCTATATAAGTACTGCTAAATACTTTTTAGCTACTTCTAACTTTGAACTGCAGTTACAGAATTAATACTTACTAATAAGATACTACTTAAAATAACACACAACGATTGAAAAAAATTATTAAGTAATAAAATAGTAATAGATAAGTAGCGCTGTGCACCTAGATAAAGATAAAAAGCTAGAAGGCTAATACTAGCAGATAAGTTACTAATGAACTAAGTATAGCGTACTTTAGCTTATTAGTTTTAGTACTAATTAACCTAAGAGACTTAATTAAAGAAATTAGTCTAAACGTGTTTAGCTTAGCCTTTACCTCTTATACGTTGTCTTTTTATATAATTATAGATATTAGAGCAGCAGTCTACTTAGTTAATAGCATAAATTAACTAGTATTAGGCACTTATTGCAAATGCGACAAGGACGAGACTATTAAGGTAGATACTTAATTTATTCTAGTTGCTAAAATAAGAAATAGGCTGCTTCAAAACGTCTTATATAGCAAGGCTAGCCCTAAAATAGCTAATTTTCTACATACTAACGTTGAGTTTGTATTAAACATTTACGTTAATTTTATTTCTAATGCATAGCTTAAGTAAGTAGGCATTTATTATTTAAAAATAATTATACTAAAATATTTAGAATAATTAAGAAGAATGTTGTTTTAATTAACTTAGAGTGTTACTTTAACTTTTTATTCATTAAATATAAGCAACTTTCTTGTTATTACTTAACTACTACTAGTAAACGCTGGAGCATAGTTAAGGAAACCCTAGGTGCGTACTAGTAATAGAGATTTATAGCATTAATAATTAAGATACTTAAAACAATAAGCTATTAAAGCTCTAGTCTACTAAGGGTAGAATGTTAAGATTACTAGTAAGAAGCTATAAGGATGTAACTATTCCGTAATAGCCTATGCCTTATATGTAATTTTATAATAACTAAAAACAAATGCTTTAACTTCTTTATTAGATCTTACAAGATTTATTTAATTTTTCAGCTTGTTATCTCCTTAAGAAAAAGGTACTAACTATTAAAAACAACTACATAGATAAGCTATATAATTATAATATCTAGTTAAAGACACTAAATAACATTATGCTTATAATTAAAGGCTTTACTGCAAGAATTCAAAAGAAATATTAGTATAAAATAAAAAAGATTTTTTAGAATAATAATACTGCTACACTGCCTTGAAGAGGGCAATTAAGATATAAAGAATAGGTAATAAAGAAAAAGATGATAATTAAGACGCTACTGCTATATACTTATAAGCCTAATAGCTTAGTAGAGAGAGCAGGCTAAGAGCTAATTATAAAGACTATTAAAATATGCATAAGCACTAATTTACTAGCTAAACTTTAGCTAGTAATTATTAATATAGCAGCTTACTTGCATACAATAAGCCTTACTAAAATTTATAGCTACTAATCCCCTAACTAGGTGCTTAAAGAATAGTTTAGGAAATATTACTAAGAACATTAACTACTTATAATTAGATATTAGACTTCTAATCTACGCCTAGATTAGAGTAGAATTTATGCCTATAGCTGCTAAGCCTATCTATTGAATAGAGAGAAGGTAGCTAGGCGTAATTATTAAGAATTTAAGATTATTTTTTGTAGCTATATTAGTTATTTAGTTAGTTATTAAGCCTCTAACTTACACTATATATAAGTACTAACTTTTAGTTAGGTAATTACTACTTATAATATAACTTTTAAAATATACTTGTTTTATAAAAGAAATTGCAAGGAAAAGCTACTAAAAAAATAAGTAATAAAAATTATAGAATTTTTTATAATAGTAAGTTAGTTAATTTAAAAGATAACTCGCAAGACCTTCTAGCCTTTTAAGGTATAGTAAATTAAGAAATATAGTTAACTACTAAAAACCTTAAAAGTAATTTATCTACCATCTTAAGTAGTAAGAATGGCCTGCCTACTAAGTATAAAAGTAAATTAGAAAATGCTAAGTAAATAAAGTATAAAGCTAGTGCACTATTAGAGATTTGCTTAGATTAGTAGTAAGATACTAGTCTTATTACTCTAAAACTTACTTCTAAACTAGGGACTTTAAGGAGTAATAACGCAATTAATTACAAAGTATTTAATAGTTAAATAGTAGTGCGCTTGCTTAGAAGAGCTAACCTATTAATATCTAGAGGTAAAGAGCCTTCTTAATATAAGCTTAATAACTTATAACTAGTTTAATAGTTTAAGCTTAAAAACTCTAACGCGCTAGCTAATTGTAATAAAACTTTTACTTAGAGTAAGTAAGTTATAGACAGCAGATTAACTTGTAGTTTAAACTCTTAGTCTTAAATAGTAGATAGAGTAAGTAATTCTAAGCTCAACTTTTACTTATAAAATATAGTAGTAAGACTGCTAGTAAAAGCCTAGATTAGCTTATAAATTGCTATTTTCTACTACGTAAGCTAGGCGGTGGGTGTAAGCGTAAAGATATAAATTAAGATCTTAAAAATTATTCAAGAGGTTAAAGTATAAGTAGTGTTGACATATTAGTTATAAATTATAAGAATTTATTATAAATTCATTTTTATAATACTTACCTACTAGGTTCGTCAGCAACTAAAGAAGACTAAGTACGCTACAAGACTCTTGAATATATAGTTATAGTAGCTTTACTTATTAAGTATAAACTAATTATAAGAAATGCTTAATTGAATTGTGATAATCTACCTAAACTACTAGGATTAAAGAAGTAGTTATGATAGCATTTTATAAGGGCTTTAATTAAGTATGCCTGTAGGAAAAAGATTAATGAGTTGAGTAAAAATAAAATTTAGACTAATATATTAAGAAAAAAAGGAAATAATTAACAAGTGTTAATAAAGTAAGTTTAGACCTATAAGTTTTATTAAAATAGTTCTTTTTCAAATATAGTTCTTTTTCAAATATAAAGTGCGGATTGTTGTAAGAAATAATCGTTAGAAAAAGAACTTTATTAATTTAATATATGCTGCTACTTTAGCAGCTAGGTCTTTCAGAGTAGCAATAGCTATTACTGCTCAGAATAATTTCAAAATTAAGTAAAATAATAAAATAAAAGTATTTTTTAATGCATTAATCATAGTAGATAGCTTAGTAACTTGTAAAACTCTAGATAGCTTTAAGAAGCTTATAAATTATGTACAGCTTAACTACATACTTTATAAATTATATAACTTGCTACTATTATAGTATAAGAAGTTTTTAGGATTACTAAGAAAGATTAGACTAATTGTCTTACTAAAGAAGCGGTACTAATTCTTTAATTAAAAAAGAAGAATTCTAGTTTTATTTTATGTAAATAATATTCTACTGCTCTTTACAGAAGATTATAAGAAGAAAGCATTAAATCTTTAGTTAAAAATTATAAATGAATATAAAATATAGAAAAAAAAATTAGTTAAATAGATTCTTAGTATTTAAGTAATTGGAGATTATAAAATAGTAACAATTACGCTTATAAATAATCTATATATTAGTAAAATTATAAGAAAGTTTAAGCTAGAAGATAGCAGCTTTTTAAAGACTTTACTACTATTAAAGAAGCTAATTAAGAACACTAGCAAAGCAACTAAGCAAGAAATTAAGGCCTACTAAGAAGAAGTTAGATTAGTGCTACATATAGCTATAATACTTCAACTAGATATTGCCTACTTAATTTTAAAGCTATTACACTTCCTTATAAACTTTAGTAATTAGTATAAAAAAGCTATTAAATAAGAGATTATGTACTTCTACTAGACAAGATAAGATGCAAACTAATATAGAAACTATAATAGCCTAAACTTAATAATTGCAGGTAATGCTTCTTTTGCAGATAATTAGAAAACTTATTAATTATTTTATAAATATAGAGCTATTCTATAAAGTAGTCTAATATTTTAGAAAGCAGCTTAGTAGACTATAGTAACTACGTTAACTACAAAGGCTAAGCTGCTTGCCTTTAAGTAAAATACTAAAAAGGCTATAACTTTTAAACGCTTCTTTTGCAAACTATCTCCTAATTTAAAAGAAATTTAGATAGTTTTGTATAATAATTAATAAATAATTAAGCTTATAGTTAGAAAAAATAAGTAGATTAGCACTTATTTTAAAAATGCAAATATATAAAATATATAGCTATAGTAGAAATATGCTAAAAAATTATTTTAAGTTAAGTACTTAGAAACAGCAATTATGCTAGCTAATAAACAAACTAAGTTGCTTACTTAATAGAAGTTTAAGGGGTTTAAGTAGTTGCTTAATTTTTAGTAAGTTAAGTACTTAATTGAGAGTAATAATAATTAATAAGTAAAAAATATGTAATAAGTAGTAATATTTATATACTAGGATAAGTCTCCTTTTAATTGATTAGAAGGGGCAGGAGATTAAAAGCTGAACCAACTAAAAAACTAAAGACTAAAACTAAGAATAAGCTTATTAGTAAGCATTAGAATTATTATACTTACTAGCCTTTATTAGTAAGTCTTGCTTAACTTTCTAAGCCTTAGTAAGCTAAAGCGCATTATTAGCTATCTTAGCTTAGATAGCTAGAGTCTATAAGTAAGCAGCATAAACTTGCGAATTTAATCTATTACTTTTATATATAAAATTGTAAAATAATTGTTAGCTTACTTTAGTATACTTATACTTAAGTAATTAAGTTGTATAGTAATTAGCACAACAATTAAAAATATAATAATATAAAGTAAAAAAGAGTAGTATTTTACAAGTATGCTGTTTTTAAACTTTTAATTAACGTAAAAAATGCTGCTATTACTGCTATAGCTAAAGCTGTTGTTGCTGTAGCTATTATAAATTATAAGGTAGCTGTTAAGCAAGCTGCACTGCAAGTTAACTAGAGTTACATATAGTATTATAAAGCTTATATTTTTAATTAAAAGCGCTTACTAGAGTAGAAGTAAGTAGTAGAAGCTAAGTAGCAAAACTGCAAAGCAACATCTCTTAAGCGCAGCAATTTTTAACTTAAGGCTTCTGTATAGAAGGCTTTTTAGTAGACGTAACGCTGCTATTAATCTCTTTATAGTAAGCAATAATATTGCTAAACAGCTTATACTTATTAACTTAGTACCTATTATTGTTCTATCTCTAAAAACTAGTTAGTAGCCTAAGTAAGAAGCTTAAATAATTAAAGACTTACTTTACTATTTTTATATATAGCTATAAAATAATTAGTAAGATTGTTGTTAACAGTATAGTATATAAGATATAAGCAACTCCTACAGCGAGTGCTACTCTAACTACTAGTCTAAACTTAATTAAAACAGCGCTTACCGTATACAATATCAAGTAACGTTTTTATGTAGCACCTATACAAAGATAAATAAAAATGTAATAAATTAGTAATAATTTTTAAAAACTTGTAGGCGCCTTCTTTTAAGTAGAGAAAGGCGCGCTATGCTTTATAAATAGTTTAATAGGCGTATATAGGCTATTGCTGTTGTTGTGCTGCTATTCTCTAGACGTTGCTTAAGTAGTAATTTACTTTAACTTTTAAATTAGCTTTTAAATAGTTTCATCCTTGCGCTAGCTTAATTTCTTAGTTAAGCTTTAAGTTTAATTAAAAATTAAGTAAAGGCTTAACAGCAGACTTGTATTAATAAGCAAGTTAATTAATCTCTAAGCTAAGCTGCTAGAAGTCTTAAGGTGCGCGTATAGATTAAAAAGCAAAAGTAATAAACTTTTATTACTTTAAAGATTAGCTGCTTGCTAAGTTTTATTGTTAAATAAGCTTTAACGCGTATAATACTTATACTTAGCACTATTCTTGCTTTACTAGCGTAGGCTGTCTAAGCAACGCTTACACATATTGCTATTAAAGGAAGACTACACTAAAAAAATAAGCAGCTAATTAGTAAGACAATAGTAAGGTAATAAGGCTTACTATATTGATAGGAATAAAGATCTGTTAAAGATTAGGAAGACTTAGTAATTAATATTATAGCAAGTCTAAAAGTTTAAGAAAGGCAGTAGACGTAATTAGTATTTGTATTCAATGTATATAGACTAATTACGCGATATTTAAAGTTTATCTAATATTTTAAAATTGTAGTAGGACTAAGCTGCTTGCTTGATTAAAACAATATTTTAATATTACAACAGAGATAAAAAATTAGGCAGTAGGACTAAGATTATAAAAAGACCTCTTAATTAACAACGTTAATTTAGCAAGAATTAACCTCTTGCTTACAGCTTAGATTAAAGGATTCTTACTAACCTAGGGGGTGTATTAGAGTATTAACACGCAGATTACCCTATTAATCAGGTGATCCTAGTAAGCTGTTCACGTAACGGCCCCGCTAGCGTCTATATAAACGAGCTAGATCATCTTATGTCTCTTTAGTAGTTATTGGACACTTTGTTGTAGCACTTAGTTGATCAATACACTCACTTTCCACTTAGGTGATCAAACAATTGCTCCTTCTCATTTCCTACATTAAGCTAGCACAAAAGCAAGACTATTTAAAAGCTTATTTAAAAGGTAACGTAAATTATTACTTAAGCAACATTGAAAGAATAATAATATAATAACAACAATAGTTTATATATGCTTATTAAGCTATTGATAATGCATAACGCGCTTTTCTTTACTTAGAAGAAGGCGCTTATAAGCTCCTTAAAAATTGCTGCTAATTTGTTATATTTTAACACACTTCTATATAAGCGCTGTATAAAGAAGTTACTTTATAGTTTATATACTAAGCGCTACTTTAATTAAGTTTAAAGTAGTAGTTAGAGTAGCGCTTACTATACTATTTGCTTATTTTTTATGTACCATACTAGTAATCATAATTTTACTAATGATTTTATAATTATATATAAAAATAAAGAAGTAAGTTTTTAATTATTAAAGCTTCTTGCTTAATCTGCTTACTAGTTTTTAAGGATAAAATAATAATAGGCACTAAGTTAATAAGTGTACGTCGCTTAGCAACATTATTACTTACTATAGAGAGATTAATAGTAGTATTGCGTCTACTAGAAAGCCTTCTACGTAAAAGCCTTTAGTTAAAAACTACTGCGCTTAAAAGATATTATTTTATAGTTCTACTACTTAGCTCCTACTACCTGCTCCTGCTCTAGTAAACGCATTTAAATAAAGATATAAGCTTTATAATGCTATATATAACTCTAGTTAACCTACAGTGCAGCCTGCTTAAGAGCTAGCTTATAATTTATAGCAGCTGCAGCATTAAAAGTTTTAGCTATAGTAGTAAAAGAAGTATTTTCTATATTCATTAAAGCTTTAAGAATAGTATGCTTATAAATTGTTTTTTTAATAACTTTATAAGAATACGTTTTCAATTATTCTCCTAATTAATATATAGACTTATAATGTAAATAAGCTAGTATAAGACAACAACTATAGTATAACTTGATTTTTAAAAGTAATAAATTAAATTTATACTTTCATACTGCTTACTTTTAAACTTCAGCTAACGTGAGCGGCAACCGAGCCGGTCGGGCAACCGAGTCGGACACTTTGCCAAGACCACACCACTTTCTACCACCTATTACAATGTCTTAACAACCTAATCTTGAATTACTTTCTTGTAAAGACAGGGTTATCTTTGCTATTTAAGCTATAAAATCTAACACGTCTTTAAGCTAGTGACGTGCTGCTATAATCTACAACATTCTCTAAAGCACCTTTAGTAACTAACGCGCTAAAACTACTTTACAACGCAATTTCTATCTTAACATGTTAAGGCTAAAAAGAGACAAAGAGCATATAATTATATAGTATATAAAGAAGCTTAACACGCAAGGCTTTGCCCTTACTCTTAGCTATGTATAAGAAATAGCTAACTAGCTCCTAGCTACTTGTAGTAGACACTAAGTTAGAGAAAAATAGGCTAAAAACTTAGTTAAGCAAAAGCTAGAAATTAAGTCTTAAGTAACTAGATAGCACAATTATTAAAAAGTCTTATATAGTAATTTAGCTATTATTAGCTTCTAGTTTAACCTTGTACGTAACGTTAAAGCTAAGTACAGCATTTTAAATAAAAATACCTATAACTTTAATAAAACTAGCTTTTAAATAAGTATTAAAGAGTTAGTTAAGGTAGTAATAGCGTTTAAAAGACGTCTAAAACTACTTAAGGTCTAGCCTACTAATAAAAAGTAAGTAACTTTAATTGCTGCTATTAACGCAAAAAGCTAAGTTATCTTACTTTTTTTTATTTTTAAAGTAAAGCACTATAACTAGGTATGGTACTATAACTTTAAGAACAAAAAAACAGGCGTTAGTAATAATAGCTAGATAATAAATAAGCTTAGTCTTGCCTAGTTATAGTACTTTATCTAGTATATAAAGGCAAAGATAGTAAGTAGCTACTAGCTATTAATTTTTAATAGCTATAAGAGCTGCAAGTTACTTACTTTTTAAAATCTTTATAAAAAAAGCAAAATTATTACTTTTTATATACTTTTATACTTGTTATATATCTTATAGCTACTTAATATAAGTTGTTTTGCTTTCTTAAAGTAGGCGTATAAGAAGGAAATTAATGTTCTAGCAAACAGCTACATTAACTATATTAATAAAAAAGCTTTCTTAGCTGCCTTTATATAAATGTTTAAAAAGGCGTTTTTAAAAAAAAACATTATATTGAGCTTTTAAGCAACTAGTTTAGTCTTAAATAACTTAAAAGTAGTACTATTAAAGCTTAAAGTAAAGCCTTTTACACTATTGCTACTTTTAATAAGGCCTACTACCTAGCAACTAAAAACACTAAGTAGCGCCTAAAAGATAGAGGCCTAAACTACGCTAATTATTAAGAAAATACGTAACTACAAGAGCTTGTTACTTAATTTTATTATTAAGATAGTGCTATAGTTTAAGAAAAAGTTAACAATTAAGGTATATTTACACATGTTGCTTAAAGCTAAAGTAGCTAGTCTTAAGTAGGCAAATTAAACTGCAAGTGAGCAAAAAAAGCGCAAGAAAAAGCAAATTTAGAAAAGTAAAACCCTATTATAGGCAAAGGTAGAGGAAATAATTACCTAAAAAGATGCTAAGACCTAGCTTAAGGTAGAGGAGTGTAAGTAGAGGGTCAAAGCAGGTACTTGTAGAGGGGGTACTTAACGCTGCAAGAGGTGTAGCAAAACAGGGCATAATAAGCGTACATATAAGAAAGATGTAGTAGACGTAGAGGATTAATTTAAGCTACTGCGCACTCTAAAAGCTTGTTATAGTGTTAAGTTATTAATGTGTAGAGGTACAGAGCTGCATAAAGTGTCCGACTCGGTTGCCCGACCGGCTCGGTTGCCGCTCACGTTATCTAAGCTAAAATAGCAAATAAGATGCTTAGGCTTACTAAGGCTTAAAAAGCTAAGCAAGACTTTTTAATAAAGTTTAGTAAGTATAATAATTTAAATGCTTACTAGTAAGTTTATTTCTAGTTTCAGTCTTTATTTTTTAGTTAGTTTAGCTTATTAATTTCTTAATTCTTCTTAGCAATTAAAAAAAAGACTTAGCTTATTATAAAAGTATTGCTACTTATTACAAATTTCTTACTTCTTAATTATTATTACCTTAAATTAAGTACTTAACTTACTAAAAGTTAAGCAACTACTTAAACTTCTTAAACTCTTATTAAGTAAGCAACTTACTTAGTCTACTAGCTAGCCTAATTGCTATTTCTAATTACTCTATTCAAAATTATCTTTTGGTTAATTCTTGCTATAGCTATATATTTTATATATTTATATGTCTTAAGCAAGTACTTATATACATTTTTTTTCAAACTACAAGCCTAATTATTTATTTATTATTTAACTAGACTATTAAAACTTCTTTTAAATTAAAAGATAGCTTGCAAAAGAAGTATTTAAAGGCTATAGCATTCTTGATAGTTTACTTAAAAGTAAGCAGCTTAGCTTTAGTAGTTAACGTAGTTACTACAGTCTACTAAGCTACCTTCTAAAATAATAGACTACTATATAGAATAGCTATATATTTGTAAAATAATTAACAGGTTTTCTAATTTCTTTAAAAAGAAGCATTGCTTATCAATATTAGATCTTGGCTATTACAGTTCTTATATTAGATTAGATTCTATCTTATCTAATTAAGATATAAATACCTGTTTAATAGATTTTTAACACTAATTAATAGAGTTTGTAAGGAAGTGTAAGAGCTTTAAAATTAAGTAACATCTAGTTACAGTATAATAGCTATATATAGTATCAATCTAACTCTTTTTTAGTAGGCTTTGATCTTTTACCTAGTTGCTATGCTAGTGTTCTTTATTAGCTTCTCTAACAGTAGTAGAGTCTCTAGAAAGCTACTATTCTTTAGCTTAAACTTTTTTATATTCTTATTAATATACGTATTATATTTAAGCGCTATTATTTGCTTTTAATAATTTCTAATTACTAAGATACTTAAGTACTATTTTACTAATCCTTGTTTTTATATTTTGTACTTGTCTATAACCTTCAACTAAATATCTAATACTCTCTACTTATAATTTTTTGCAAAAAGCAGTAAGATAGAGTTTATCTAAAATAAAACTAAAAAACTCTTTTTTAATTAAAGAATAGGCAGAGGTCCTCTAGTAAAGTATTTAGTTTATTGTCTTTTAGTAATCTTAAGAAGTTTTTATACTATAATAGTAGCATCTTACAATTAATAAAGTACGTAGTTAAGCTATAGAAACTTTCTAGGCTTCTTAAAGCTATTTAGCATCTTATAAATTACTAAGTTGTTTACTACACTCAATGTCTTACGGAATACTCTTATATTATTATATTACTTAATCTTTAAATTATTCTTAGTAGTAATAGCCCTTGCTACTTCAAAAAACTTAGCTACTAACGTAGCAGTATATGTTCAATAAATTAGGTTTTTCTTTTAAATTTAATTTCTACAACAATCTGCGCCTTGTAATAAAAAAAAGCTATTTTAATGAAACTTCTAAGTCTAAACATACCTTACAAGTGTTGGTTAATTATCTAAATCTTTTTTTAATATCTTAGTTTAAGTTTTATCTTATCTAACTAATGAAATTTTTACCTGCAAGTATTTTTGAATAAGGCCCTTATAAAATGCTAAAGCAACTACTTTTATATCTTTAGTAGCTTAGGCAGATTATTGCAATTTAGTTATATATTCTCTAGATCCAGTTTATACTTAGTAAGCAAAGCTACTATAACTATATAATTCAAAGTTTTATAGCTTACTTACGTTGCGGATTCAATCTCCAGGTATAGTTGCTTGTTCTACTATCAGCTCAGAGGTAGAGGTCTCTGCCTTCTACTTGTTTGTAATAGACTTAGAGGCAGCCTAATCTAGGCTTAAAACCTGTTAGAGATTGAGGAGGAGGTGCGGAAGTAGAACAATAAGAATACGAGAATAAAATAAGGACTAGGGGAAGAGAGTGCTGAACTGACTTATATTATGCAGTTACATATTGCATTTTGTATTGTTCTCTCTTAGTTTCTAACTACAAGCCTAACTACAGTCTATATATATTATAAATAACATTCTAGAAAGATCTATGCTAACGCAATAGCTTGCGCAGTAAATAATATAACATCTCGTTATCTTTTGTAATCCTACGTAATAGATTGCGTAGTTGCTGTTAATTAATTAATAACAATAATAAGTAGTACTAGTAGCGTAATAGCTTCTAGTAATCAATTGATCGTAGGTTGATTGTAGATTCTAGGTGTGATTTTGAGCACCTAGATTCTGTGGAGAAAACAGCTAAGTAGCTTAATCTCTAACACGCCCCCTAAAGCTCGGAAGCTGTTTTGCTAGTAATTTAAGATATCTTAACTAGATTTGCACTTGGTAAAAAATCTCTAATCTTATTAGAACTTATAGCCTTTGTAAGACTATCTAGTAGTAAGCAGCTTGTATTTTAATATGCTAGCTTAACTTATCCTGCTGCTACCTCTTTGCGTATAAAGTAGTATTACATATTAATGTGCTTTGTTCTAGCATAGTAGGTAAGATTCTTAATAGTTTTATTGCGCTTTGGCTCTTAGAGTAAATAGTGGCAGCTTATATTAATTTTATTTAGAATAGCTACTTTATCTTGTTAATTAATTAAGATAAATAAATACTCTATTAAGTTACTTTTTCTAGGCTATAGACTTAGCCTCTGCGCTTAATAAAGCTACTATTAATTACAACTTTGATAGCTAAGAAATAGAGCTAAAAGATTTGTTAATTTAGAGTAAAAATATATATCTTAAAGTAAATCTCATGCTATTATTATTACCTCCCTAATGTGCATTACTAGAACCTATTAAATTAATTTTAGGCTTTGCTTTTAATAGTGTAAATTGTACAGAATTGTTTATAGCAAGCTTATGTATTTAGTTTAAGCTATATAGCCTTATATATAATCTAGGCTGCTAAAATGCTTAGTACTTAAATTAGCTATAAATCCTAATTGCAGACTTACTGCATAAGTTATATTAAGCCTAGTAAAGAGTAATAAATAGATTAGAGAGCAAGTATATTGTTGAAATATCTTAATCTTATTTAGCGTAGCTCTCTAATTATTCTTTTTTAGCTTTATATCATGCTAGAGTAGTAATTTTCTAGGCTTAATTTCTAGCTTAAGATATTTAGCTAGTAATCTCTAAGCGTAATTATCTTAAGTAAGAAAAGTTATTCAATTTAATCTAATTACTTATACTTTTAGAGACTTAGATAGGTCGCCTAGATTTTTAATTTTAAGGTCTAATATAATTAAAAGATCTTTGAATAATTAAGTTATTTTCTGCTTATTTACTTTAAATAAAAGCAGATTGTCTACATAGGTTGCAAATATAGTCTTCTGTTTAGTATTAATATTTATATAGCTGTATTATTAGACAGAGATTGAAATTGTAGTTAGCCTAGTAGGCTAGCTAATCGCTTTTACTATTGTCTGCTAGCTTGTTTTCAATTGTATAAAGCCTTATTAAGTAAGCAGACGTGCTAAGAATACTTATAATCTTAAAAACTTTCTACTTGTTTGATATAAACTGTTATATTAATTAAAGCGTTTAGAAACGCTTATATAATATCCTAGCTGTTATTTAGCTAGCTAAGTGTAGTAGCTAGTAAAGTTAATAGCTTAATTAAATTAAGCCTTATAGTGTTAGTAAAAGTTTTTCTATAAATAACGCTGTACTTTTGTTAAAAGCTTTTAGCTACCTAGCGTGCTTTTAATATATAGTTGTTGTCTTATAGGTACTTTTTATCTAAAATTTAACAAACTTTTAGAACTAATTAATCTGCAGGCCTTAGTATTAGCGACTAAGTATTATTTTTCTGTAATCAATCTAGTTTCTTTTCTATTACTACTTAATATTGCTCTTTACTTTTGTGTTTAAGCACCTAAAAACAGTTTCTAGGATTATTAATATTTTTAAAAGTAAAATAAATATCTCCTAAAGTTATATTCTTAAAACTAGTAGCTTGTGTAGTTGGAACTGATTATAATAATTATGCTTTGTTCTTTATTAAAATAATTAGATCTCTCTCTACTATTCTTTCTAAGTTAAAGAGCTTTGTTTAGTGTTTTAATTATTTTATTATTTATTTTAATTAGTTTAATTAAGATCCTAATTATTTTTTAACTACAATTTTTAGTTTTAAGAGGACTTACCTATTAAATACTCCTTTTAATATCTTAACGTCTCTTGCAGCTGTAATCTTGTTTAATTTAAGATTAATAAGATAATATAAATTATTGCTAAGGTAGCTAGTTATACAATAAGGCTTAACTTAAGAATTAGGTTTGCTAAGAAATTCTTTTAGCTTCTTTTTCTATGCTAGAAATTCCTAGATTCTAATATTGCTAATATTTAATCTATAGCAATACTTAGCTTTAAAAGTTATTAAGTAGTTTATAGAACTATAAGAAGTCTTATTATATAAGTACACTACTGTAAGTAGAGCTTCTGCCTACAACTTTGTAGGCATATTTAATTTAAAAATTAGAGCTTTTATCTTGTTAAATAGCGTTCTCTCAATTCTTTTAGCACTGCCTTTGCCTTCTAGATTAAAGGGAGTAGTGAAATGTAATAGAAATCTCTTTCTATTTAAGAGCTTTTGCAGATTTAGAGTATTAAGCTTATTATCTAATTAAAAAAACTTTATTTGCGTTTTATCCTATACTTTAGCCCTTTAATAAAGCCTTTTACTAGATTAATAAGCTCTAATCTAGAAGTAAAAAGATTAACTTTTAGATATTTAGTTTTGTAGTATAGGAAGGTAATGTAATACCTATAGCCTTTATTAGTTTTAGGCTTAATAGGTCCTCCTAAGTTGTAGCAAATAAGATCGCTAAATTCTTTTATAGGCGTTATTATTAGATCTCTGCTAATCTTACTAGCAAAGTTGCTTTTTAAGCAAATCTTGCAGTTGCTAAAAGCTTTGCTAGTCTTTATTTTTAATTTTATGCTATAAGTATTATGACTAAGCTTATCTAAGCTTCTTTTTTCTAATATAGCTAAAGCGTCTATGCAGAAGTGATATTTAATCTATTTAATCACTTTAATTAATTTCTTCTAATTATTAATTTCTGCATAGGCTTAATTGCTTTTATTACTGCTAATAGCAGTAAATATAGCAATCTCTTTAGTGTATTGCCTTTTAGCTAGTACTTTACTACTGTAGATTAAATAATTAGGCTGTTAGCCTTAGTAAATTAAAATTTAGCTTCTTTCTAAAAAGCTTAGTACAGACTAAGTAAATTTCTTTTAAATTCTAGTAGTAGGAGTTACGTCTTTTAGCAATACAGATGTATTTATGCTAGTAAAAGTAATATAAATGTCTTCTTTTGCAACTAACAGTAGTAGTGTAGCTGTATTACTTTATTTAATATAGGTTTGCTTACACTATAAAAGTTTTAAAATAGATTCTTATTGTAGCAAATATGCGCGCTTGCTCTACTATCTAGTACCTACTTGATAATTTCTGTAGATCTAGTAGTATTGATATTAGCAATCTTCTATTCTAATTATACTATAGTTAAAAGAGCATGTTCAGAATTATCTAATATATTAGATATCTAATTTTCTTAATTTTTCTCATTAATTTCATTGTTTAGAGCTTTACTAGAATCTGTTATTAAATATTTTTATTCTAAATATTCTAGTTTTTCGTAGTAACTACAGATTATTTTTAGAAATTTTTTGGTATTTAGTTTTCAAGTTAATAAGAACATTTCAACGTCCTAAGACTAAGGAGCTAGTAAGCTATTGTAGCTCTTTTGTTAATATAGCCTCTTTAATCTACATTAATTATGCTTATAATTGTTGCCCTTTTGATAAGAGCTATTCTTAGAGGCTTTTAGACGTCTAGAGTTATCTAATACTTAGCTACACATTGCTTCTAGATCAATTGCTTTATTAAATCTAAAGCTTTAAGTAATCGCAGTAACTAAATAGTCAAATTCTAAGCTTAAAATCTTAAGAATTAGAGCTGCTAATAGTTATCTAGATAGTCCTCTTTAGTTAATTTAGTAGGATTAATTATTATAACATCCATGCAATCTTGTTGTACGAGAATTATTTAAATCCTAAGTGCATATATATTATAGTTAGAGCTGCCTTTAAGCGTAGGCACTTTGAAAGTATCACTGTAATTAGCTATTGTAATCTACTAGCCTCAGCCTAGAATAATTAGCTAAGTGGATAATTATTTAAAGCCTAGTATAGCTGTAGTTACTATCCTTACTATAAAGAACTCTAGCTGCTGATTAAATTAATCTTCTGTTACTAGCGTAGGCTAGTAAATGGGTCGTGGGTACCCACCCTTGGGTATAGGTTGGATTAGGGTTGCACAGACCAGTGGTTGTGGTTGTAGTTAGGTCGCACAGACTAGTAGTTGTGGTTAGGTTATAGTTAGGTTACAGTATGTATTACTAGTTAGAGTTAGGCTATAGTATTTATTACTAGTTAGAGGTAGGAGATAGTTAAAACTTTATTACTACAGTTAATTATTACAGCTTATTACTGAAGTAAGGCTTAAGCCTTAAGGCGCTGCCGCTTCTGTGCTAAAGGTAGAGAGTCCTCTTCTGTAAGCTCATCTTCTACTATTTCCTCCTCTAGACTACATATACTATCTCTAGGGGCTAGAAGCTTAAATATATTATTAATCTTGTTATATAGTGCTTTAAGGCCAATGTTTATGTTTTATATAGAAATTCCTTGCGCCTTTAAATCTAAGGAGATAATATTCTTAAAAACTATCATCTACTGTATAGTTGAAGCTAAAAGGTAATGCCTTTAATTACTAATAATATATTTTGTAGTATTAAAAATGCGCTTAACACTAACACTAGCAATTAGAATTACTAATATATTTTTTGCAACTTAAAATAGCTAAAAATAAGTATTTTTATCTTGTTGCTACTACTTTAAGATATTAGTATTGTCTTTAGTTTGATGTAGGAAGTACTAAAGTAGAATTCTTCTTTTTATTAAGTAATGCTTTTTATCTTTTCTTTTTTTGTATAAAAGATGTTTAACTTAAAGTAGAATAGCTATTAAAAGGCAAATAAGAAGCAGGTCTATATTACTATTTATAGGTAGGGATTCTTTTTTAAAAAAAATAAAGAATAGTATTTATTTTGCTTTTTTACTATTGTTATACTGATTAAAATAGTTAAAAAACAATTTATAATATTGTGCTTATTTTAAGGTTTTTATATAAAATTCTAGTTAGCTAATTAGTACTCCTCTATAATAGTAAACTATAATAACTATACTTTATATACAGTAAGCTTTTAAGTTAGATCTAAAATAGCTGCGCAGTTAAGTAGAAACGTTTGCTTAGCTAATATTTCTGTATAGTACTTACTTAAATTTACTTTTTCTTTGTCTATAGTAGCTTAAACTATTATAGGCTACTATCTAGTGCAACTTTCTAAGTTTTATTAAAGTTATTAAATCTTAAGTTTATAAAATTAAAAACACAATAATATATAAGCCAAATATATTAGACTTAGAGCTTTTAGTTCTTACTTAAAAAGCTTATAGCGTTTTTAAACTACTTAAGAATTTCTATAATTACTTTAATATAGTGCTAATTAACAAAAAACAGTTAAAAACGCTTAAAGTTAGAATAGTTAATCTCTTTTATATTGTTAATAAAGTTAATAATAACATAAGTACTTCTTTTTATTACTATTTCTTGTACTAGCTATTTATTGATATATTTTAAGAGCTTAAGCGCGCGCTTATATATATTATATATTAAGTTCTATCAAGTCTTTATATCGCGAATAACAGAAAGTTATTCTCTTAGTAGTAGATATAGATAAGTAGCGAGGAATTACTTATATTATTATAGTAATATATTAATACTAATGCAAACAGCTTAGATCTAGATATTAGTAAGAATATAATAATTAAATATAATAAAAGTATAAGTACCTTGCCAAGTGTGTTTAAAAAGAACGTTTTATATTTAATGTCTTCAATATATTGCCTGCGTAAGACCTCCCTAAGTTTAACATTTATGGAAGTAGCTAGTTAAAGATATTAGGTTATGTCTTAAACTACTAAGTAAAAAATACAAGCTAGGTATAAGATAAAGTTTTTTAAGACGCTTTAGTTAATACTCTTATCTGCTAGTAAATTAAATTAGTTAATTAAGTATTGTATTGTTGCTAGCATTGTTATAAGTCATAGCTAGAAAGCAAGACTTAGTATTAGTATCTAAAAGTACACGTAGTACTTCTACAGCTATTCAAATTCTAGTATATTGTCTACGTATTAGTATAAAATTAAGTAGTTTTCTTTTAAAACTGCATGTTTAGTATACTATAGTAACCCCTAACTATAAAGAAAAAATAATTAGCTATAGACTATATATTAAGTATAATTTGGATTTTAGTTGTAGAGCCTAAGTTATTAAAAAGATAAGCTTTTACTTTATTAAACCAGTCTAAAAATATTAACTTAAACTTATAATAAGTGATTATCATAGTTTAAGGCCTTAGCAATTAGAGAAAGTGCGTAAATAATAGCTGCTTAATAGTTTAGAATAGCTAAGTGCTATTAATAACTACTTAAACAAGCTCTTTCTTAAAGACATCTCAAGTATATTTAAGTATTAAAGTAGGTGTAATACTTTTTTAAAGTTAAGTTTGTATAGAGTTTGTTATACGTAAACTATTATAAATAAAAGTTTAAGTAATTTAATAATTAACTATGTTTATGTAATTAATAAAGTTTCGTATTTTTATCCTAATTAGCAGTAGGTGTTGCAGGATTATGCCGCAGTTAAGATAAAATATAATAAGGCAGCGAGTTGTAATATAGGCAGCTTCTCTAAGCTTTAGCTAAATACTACTAGTATAGGTAGCATGGTTCTAGCAGGAAGACTTACTATTCAAATTTTAAGCCTAGCTAGTTGTACACTACTACTTAACTTAATTAGTTAAAATACTATTTCCTCTTTCTTCGTATTTAGCTGTCTAAGGTAAGTATATTGATAAATTTAATTTCTTTTACATTTTTCTTTAAAAAACCTAGTGTCTACGTATTAAGAGTTGGTAAAAGTTTTATAGAAGCTTATAAATATGTTAAGCTATAATATATATATAAACAGCGTTGAGTTTAAATATTTAATAAAAAGCTTTAATAAATTATTGCAATTGCTAACATATAGTATATAAATATTAACTCTACAACTTTAATAGTATATAGGCTATATTCCTTAAGTAGACGCGTATATAGCTAAGCTAAGATTAACTTGTTTTTCTAATTATCTACTATGTTGGAGGATTTTTAATTAAAATTTATTGATTTAAAAAACTTTAGAATAAAAGCAGTATAGTTGTAAAGTTGTGTAAAATATTTTTTATTATATAAATTATGTTAATTAGCTGTAATAGGCGCTAATTAATGCTAATAACTTAGCATAAGAATAGTACTATAATTGATTTAAAAAGCTTTTAAAGTCTATAGAATTGTTAAGATTTACATTTTTATTTATACTTATTTTTTTAACTTTAGCCTATAATTCCTGCTACTACTTTTTAGTTTTATACTTACTCTTACATGAATTATTGTATATATTAATATTAGAATTATTATTTAAGTTCTTCTTTACATTTATTACTACTATATCTTTTAATATATAGCTTATTGCTATATAAAATAGTATTGTTGCTAAGTCTTAAGAATCTGTATACTAGTAAAGGCTTAGATAGTCTATACTATTTAGTAAGTATACGTAATATAAGAGTGTGTTAAACTTATTCCTAATTCTTATTAGTAGTAACAGCTAATTCCTTTAGACTTATATTTTTAATAAAGTCTTGCTATTTCTTATTAGCTTATTTACTTTTTAAAGTATTAGTACAAAGCTTTGCTAATTTATTATTATAAGTATAATACATAATATTTTTAAGAACACTGCTAGAGCTAGAAAGTTAAGCATATATATATAACTTTAGCTACTATTGTTTAAGCTCTTTATTATTTAAAGCGCCTTATCTAGAGCTTTTGTGTGCTGCTTTATATTAGGCTTTGTTGTATACGTCTTTCTATTTTTTATGAATTTAGATAAGGGTTGTCTGTAGCTACTTACTTATATATATAAGCATAACTTTGTAATAAAGGACTATAATAACTTACTACTCTTCTAGGCATTGTATTGCTTTTAGTTAAGCACCTCTTATGCTGCCTTTATTATTTTTTTGTACCTCTCTACACTTACATTTTTATACTATTTTATACTTTTTATTTTTTTTATTAGTATGTTGTAGCGCCATTAGCTTATATACCTTTTATAAAGCCTTTATTTTAAAATTAAGTTAAGCTACTTAACTTCTTTACGTAACAGCTTAAGAGCTAAAGCTTAATGATTTTTTTATTAAAACTTCTAAATTTCTAAAGTAACTTTTTTTTAAACTACCTTAGCCGCGTTGCATAAGTGTATCATTAATTTTAACGCTCTTATATTTATAACTTCTTATATATTAGTATATACTGTAATTAATAGCTGTGTTGAATACTTTTAAAAGTTTCCCTTACTTATTGCGTTTAAAACCTAGTAGCACTAAAATTAGAATACGTAAAACTAGGCCTTTAGAACTATTACTTAGCTCTTCTTTAATTATTGTTATTATAATCAATGTAATAAATAACTATAATTAGTCAATTTTAGTTGTAGTAATTAAATAGTAGGTGGAAATCTAGAAATATTACCATAATATAGCAAGTGTAGCCTGTGCGCCTCTACTAAAGCTAACTAAAAATTAAAACTTTCGCTATATATAGACACTACTACTACTTATTACTACTTACTAATAATATACCTTAGTATGTTATATTATAATGGGTTTTTATTACGTTTACTTACGCACTCTATTACTATAAAAATATTTTAATTATTTTTATATGCTTACTATTAATTGTAATAATTACACAACTACTATAATAGCGCCTACTAAGCAAACTATATAAGCTTTAACTAGTAGTAAGGCGCTTATAAAATATTTATAAGCTAAAGCTAGTCAAAAGCTGCTATTATTATTTCTAAAGGTTAGGCAATTAGGAAAGAATATTAATTTAAGCTAAGTAGCAAGTTATAATTGTTTTTCATTATAGTTAAACACCAATAGCGTATAGCTGTTACGCTAGATAAATTTAAAAAGTAGTAAAAGCTAACTAAACTATTATTATATAAACTCTTATTTAGTTGTTTTATATTCAAAATTACGTATACTTATTACTTTAATTTATACTTTAAGGTAAAAGTAATTTATACTCTTTCAAGGTTAGCTAAAGCGTTTATAGTCAGCTATTTTAAAAGTATTATAAATACTATAATTATTTCTATATTATATACTAACTAAAATATATAGACTATAACTTTAACACTATATATATTAAAAAAGCTACTATTTAAGCTAAAAACTTAAAAATAGTGGTAAAATACTATAAAATGCTTGGTACTAGCTTTACGTTTTACTAGCTTTCTACAAAAAGATTATGTAGCAAGTAGTTAAAATTTATTTATTTTATAATAATATAAACATGCTTTTTTAGTTACTTTTTATACTACAATAACTAACTGTGTTAATAAAAATCATTTAACTACTAAGTGTAGTCATAGCTAGGTTAAAGTTGTAACTATATTAGTGCTTACTTAGCTTACTTCTGTAAATTTTACTTTATTTTACTTTAATTATTACAGCTATTTATTACTATAAATAGCACGTAACTACAACTTAACTACTTTCCTTATTAGTCTAACTACAACTTAATCTATACCTACAGTTTATCCGCGTAACTATAACCAAAACTACTAGTCTATGTAATTTAACTACAACTATAACTACTAGTCTATGCAATTTAACTATAACTACAATACTAGTCTGTACAACTTTAACTTAACCTATACCTACGCTTAGCGTAAATAGCGTAGGTATAAGTTAGGTTAGGGTTAGCTTAGCTTACGTTAGACTTTAACCACAACCTAAACTATACCTATTTACTAGCCTAGTCTGTGCAACTTAACTACAACTACAACTACTGGTCTGTGCGACCCTAACCTAATCTATACCTACGAGTGGGTACCCACGACCTATTTACTAGCCTAATTATAGTTAAACACTAACAACGTATAGCTGTTGCAGTAAGAAAGATTAAAAAGTAATAAAAGTTAACTAAGCTATTACTGCGTAAACTTCTGTTTTGCTGTCTTATTTATAAAATTACGCTTAGTTATTACTTTAGTCCACGCTTTTAGTTAGAGGCAATAAATACTTCTTAAAAGTTAGCTAAAGCTTTTTTAGTAAGCTACTTTAAAAGTGTTTTAACTACTTTCATTATCTTTAAGTTTATTATTTACTATTAGATTTTATATTATAATATTAGTGCTATTTATATCAAGAAAATAACTATTTAAGCTAGAGATTTAAAGATAGCTTTTAAATGCTATAAAAAGTTTAGTACTAACTTTACGTTTCTATTAGCCTTCTGTAAAAAGCTTACATAGTAGCTAGTTAAAGTTTTTTTGCATATAATAATATAAATATGCAGTTTTTATTTCTTTTTTGCTGTAGTAACTAACTATGTTAATAACTATAACCTAGCTACTTCCATCTATAACCTAACTACAACCTAACTACAATCTACAGTCTGTGCGCTATAACCTAACTATAACTATAACTACGTGTCTGTGCGATCTAACTACAACCTACGTCTATGCGACTTTAACCTAACTACAACTACTCTTTTTTACGCATACACTAGTGGTTGTGGTTAGGTTGTAGTTGGGTTAGCTTATGTAAGACCTAACCACGACCTGACCCTAACCTATTTACCAGCGTATATGTAAGTAGAAGGCCTTGCCTAGTAAACTATTCAATATACTATAATAGCTCTAGCTCCTATTGTAGATGAGAAGCTTATTACTTTTAAGCCTTAAAGTTGCGTAAAGTTAAAACACCTTAGTATCTTTAAAAGATCGTAAATTATACTATACTATTCTTTTCTGCAAAATTTGTATACAAGAACGTTTCGACTAGTACGCGCGGATTAATCTTTTTAATTGCTTCCTAGATTAAATCTATATTAGTGGAGTTATTAGGTATTGAAAGGTAGTGTTGTTTTGGTGGAGGTGCGCGTTACGCCGTCATGCGCGTTACGCCGTCCACCTCGGTAAATAATCTGCACGGACGCGCAATGCACATGGACGCGCAATGCACACCCCACCAAAATTTCCATTATTATAGATAAGGCTGTACAGCTACCTACAGTTGCTATTATTACAAGATTTTATAGTGTTGTAGTAATTATAGTACTGCAATTATAATAGGCTACTTATATTTACTTAGTAGCTTAGTGGTACGGCTGTAGTAGGTAGTCTAAGTTAGGACAGCTAGTGCAGCCACCTAAGCTTATATATAAAATAAATTAACAACATGTTTCTAACACTTCTACTTTTAAAAAAGCCTTGTAAGGCTTTGCGATTACTTTTCTAAAATAATTGTATAGCTTTTTTAGCGTTGCAGGCTGCTTTTTAGCTACTTTAGTAGCTTTCTCTTTCTCTCTTACCTCCTTAAGTGTTACACGGGGTGGCGCTATACTTCTCTAGGCTCGGTCCGTACTAAAGCGAGGTAGGTTAAAGCGGTAATCCGTGAGGTAGTTGTATGGAATGTTCAGGTGGAAAAGAGTTATTGATGTTAACTAAAAGGTAAAACAAATACTAATTCTATAAACAATAGAATAACTAGTTAACAATCTGTGTAAGGGATAAACTATTTAAGTTAACTATAACAAGTGTAATAATAAGATCTAATACATTCTTATACCTATTGCCTTAGGTCCTGCTATTACAACTGTCCTTTGCTATTACTAATGTCTAAGGGCTAGTGTGATGGTTGCTATCACGCTCTAGGTCTGCTATTACTAATAGTACCCTCTTGGCGTGATGTTAATCACGTGATCCTAGCGCCCCGCGCTAATTATTACCTTCTAACGCGGAGGTAGTTAACCCTCAACCTACCTTTTGCGTTAAGAAGAGAATCCTGCGTGTTACTTATAATATTATCCCCCCTCTTAGGCGTATTGTCTGAATACTCTAGAGTTTTGTTTTCTTGTGCCGCATCTTGCTTAGCGTAAGTTGCGTTATAAGGCTTTAGTATGCCTATCTTATTATACACTCTTTTTCCTCTACGCCTTCCTAACTATGCCTAAGGTTCTAAAATCCTGTTGCGTTTGTAACTAGAATTTAACTTCTAAGTGTTATGCTCGTGCTAATTGTGTAATGGTTTAGGGGAACAAAATGTCTTTTTATTATAAGCAGTATAAAGAGAAAAATCTTTGCTGTTTTATAAAGACAACAACTAGTTGTTGTATAAGTTATATTTTAGTGTCTACTACTTATAGTTTGTTTGTTTCTAAGGAAAAGTAAAAGAAGGTCTAGCGTAAGAAGCGTAAGAAACGTCTTAAGCTAGCTTATATTAAAAAGGACGCTGCCTAGGTGCGCTAGGAGCTCTTAGAAGTTAAGGCGCGAGAGCAAGAATTTGCTAATTAAGATCTTACTATTTTAAATTTTTAGGAGCGCTTAAAAGAGCAAGCTAAGGAGAACCTTACCCCTAGTATAAACTTTCTAGCAACTAAACTATCGCTACTTAAACTGTTAACTAACTTAGGCTAGTTACAGGCTAATGCTTTTTTTAATCTTTCTTTTAATTACTTTTTTTTTTAAAGATCTAGTCCTTCCTTCTCTAAGTGTTTCTAATAGTACTTAAGTACCTGTAACTTACAGTTTATTAAATTTTCCTTTAGTTCCTAAGTATTCTAGCTCTCTAGCTATTCTTGCTACTTAACTAAGTATTTCTACTAACAGCTAATTTTCTGTAGGTTCCTAATTTCCTTAACCTTATACTTGTTGTCTTTAAGCTTTATATTAGTAGCTAGCTTAGCATCTAGAGGTGCTCTTTCTAAGAGTTTTTTGTGAAAGACAAAGTAAACGCGCATGCCTAGTAGTAGTTAGAGTTTATAATTTACTATGCTAATTTCTTCTAAGATTTTAAATAGTCCTATTTAAAAGTTATCTAGTTTTCTGCTTAGTTGTTTAGTTTTTAAGTTTTGTTTTAACAGGAAAACTTTATCCTCCTTCTTAAAAGTTAGTTTCTTAATTCTTTGCTTATTAGCTGCCCTAGCTATTATAAAGTTCTTATAAGCTATGTTCTTGCTTAGTTCTTTATGTAGTTCTTGCATTAAGCAGGCTTTGTTGTCTACACCTACTGCGATACTTTCTATATCCTTTAAATCTTAATAAGTAACTAGCTTATATTTATAATTCGCGTAGTGCAGTAAGTACTTTATAGTTACTAACTTTATACTGTTGTAAGCTAATTGTGCTATTAGTAAGAGTTTAACCTAGTTGTCTTACAGCTTATTAGCGTATATCCTTAGATACTATTCTAGTGTCTAGTTCGTTCTTTCTGTCTAGCTATCTATTTTAGAGTAAAAGCTAGTTAATAGCTTCTTCTTTACACCTAATTTTGCTAGAAATATGTTCTAATACTTAGACGTAAACAGTTTATTACAATTAGTAATAAACTCTTTAGGTATTTTATACTTTAATATTAGTGCCTTAGAGACCTTATACGCGCATTCTTCTACCGTAATTATCTTTTCTGTAGGCACAAACTTTGCTCCCTTAGTTAATTAATATATAATTACTAGAATAGTGTTGTATAGTTGTCTAGATCTTAGTTCTAACAATTTTAAAAGCTTTACTATAAAGTTTATTATTACACTGCTTTATAGTTTTGTTAGTAGCTGTAAGGGTTGTAACAGGCTATAGGGCTTATGTCTTTTAAGGTTGTTCTAGTAATATGCTAAATAGTTGCCTAGGATATTCTACACCTTTGCTCGCAAGCGTGGTATTATAAACACTTTAGCTAGTTATCTAACTATTTCTTTAACTGCTGCATGTTTAAACTTTAAAAACTTATATAGTTTTTTTATAAAACTTAATCTTATATATAGAGGTACATATATTTAATCTTTGCAAATTATATCTTAGTACTCTTATTTGTCTTGTAGTAGTTCCTCAGAGCTGTTTCTTTTAGGCTTAAACTTCTAGCTAGCTGCTTTTTGCTACTACTGTTGCTGTAATGTTTCTACCCGCTTAGCCACCTTAGCTACCTTAGCTAGTTCTAGTTAGTTATAACGTAGACTGCTATTAGGCATCTTACTAAATATAGCGTTATAAGGTTCTTTATAACCTTCTTTACGTAAGTTAAACTTTTAACTTAAAGCGTCTACTGCTCTATTAAGCGTTCTAGCTTAATAAGTTATCTTAAAGTTAAACTAAGCTAACATCTTAGCCTATTAGACTTGTTGTTAGTTAAGTTTCTTAGTTGTTATAAAACCTGCTAAGTTTTAATAATTAGTAAAAACTTAAATTTAGTGTAGTAGTCCTAATAAATAGACTTTCTACTATTTAAAGAAATTAACTACTCCTAGTAGCTCCTTATTATAAATATTATAGTTAAGTTCTACTCTAGAGAACTTTCTTAAATAGTAGAACACTAGTCTCTATTTCTTGTCTAGGCACTGCTGTAACAATACAGCTCTAAGTACATAATCTAACGCGTTAGTCTTAACTTACGTCTCTTGTTTAGAGTTGTACATCTCTAGTACAGGTGCCTTAAGAAATATCTGCTTAATTCAATTAAAAGCAGCCTATTATTCCTTGTTTTAATTAAATCTTATCTCTTTCTTTGTAATCTTAAAAAGGAGTGCGGTAATTCTTAAGTAATCCTTAATAAACTTCTAATAATAGTTAGCAAATTCTAGAAAAAATTGCATATCCTTAACTATTTTAGGTTGTAGCTACTTCTATATAGCTATAATCTTATTTAGGTTTATCTTTATTCCTTTTATAGATATTATAAAGCTTAAGTATTCTGTCTCCTTAACGTGGAATTCGCACTTCTCTAGCTGTAGGTATAGCTTGTATTCCTTAAGCTTCTTAAGCACTTTCTTAACATATTCTACATGTTCTTCTAGTGCCCTGCTAAAGTATACTAGCACATTATTAATATATACTGTAATAAAGATCCTAAGGTATTTATAAAGAGCGTTGTTAATAACTAATTAAAAAGTTGCTAGTGCGTTTGTTAATCTAAAAGGCATAACTGTGTACTTAAAAAGTCTATACTTTATCTTAAACGCTGTTATCTATTTATAACCTTCTTTAATTCTAATTTAATAAAATCCTTCTTAGACATTAAATTTTGTAAACTACTTAGCTTTCTAGAGTTAATCTATAAGCTCTGTAATAAGTAGTAAAGAATATTAGTTCTTCTAAGTAACGCTATTTAACTTTTTAAAGTTAATACATAGTTGCTACTTCCTATTAGGCTTCTTTACAAACAAGATAAGTAAGGCTATTAGGCCTAATCTCTATTAGATAAATTCCTTCTTTAGATTCTTCTAGATGTAACCTTTTAGCTTAGCGTTGTGCTTAGGCGATATTAGGTACATTAGTCCTAGGCTTAGCTTAGCCCTTTCTTTTAAGATAATCTTGTAATCCTAATTTTAGTATTTAGCTAAATTTGTAGCCTTGTTTTCCTTAAAAAGTTCTTTAAACTTATTAGTATAATACTCTTATAGTATTTCTAGTAGTAAGGGTCCTTCTTTTGTAGTCGCGACTCTTCTTATCTAGATAACTTCTACTTTTTAAGAGTCTTTCTTATAAATTCTCTTAATCTTATAAGGCGAGATTTTGCTAAATCTCCTGTCTTAGGGTAAGCTTTAATTTATTAAGCGTGTTTTTTTTTGTACTCTAGCAACCTTGTGTATAGGTTTTTTTCTAAGTATTGTTTTTATTTGCTAGTTAATAGCGGGGTTATAGGCATTTAGCTAATTATAACCTATTAACATGTTTAGTTCGCCTAGATCTATAATGTTAATATTTATTTAGTACTCTATGCCTGCTATTTGTAGCTTAGTTAATTTAGTTTCTATCTATATTATGCTGCTTCTATATTCTATAGGTTTCTTGTCAGCTAACACTACTAGTACTAGGTTCTTCTTTACTTTATATAGTAATTAGTGTTCTTCTACTACTTGCGGTAAGATTATTATTCTTGCGGCCCTGCTATCTACAAGCGCCTTAATGTCTTAACCTTGTATAGATATAGTTGTAAGTAACTACTTTACTTAACTATTAGTATTCTATACCTTCTTAAGGGTTGTTTTAGAAGTGCCCTTGCTAGCGTAACTCTGTTTTTAGCAGTATTCTAGTTTTTTTGCTGCTTACCTTTCTAGTACCGCAGAAAGTAGCCTGTGTTGTTCTTAGAGCTATAGTGCGTTAAGCATCTATTATTATAACAGAAGCTTTAATAAAAGTTCTAGTAAGGTATCTCCTCCTTAGTAATCTATTTTTTAGGTTCAGCCTTCTTAGCTTTGTGGATTAGACAATCTGTAATCTTATAGATATTTAATAATAATGTAGTATAGTAGTAGTTGTCTACCTATTGTGCCTTCTTAAGTTAGTTTTAATAGAAATTGTATCTATTCTTGCATTGCGTCTAAAGAAGTAGATAGTAGATCTCTACTTTCTCTAGTTTGTGTATGTAACAGTTGTCTGCTAGGCACTTGTCTACCTATAGATTTAGGTAACAGCATTAGTCTTAATCTATCCTACACACTTTCTTATTTTTCTAGTAGAACTTGCAACCTAACTTACAATTATACTAGCACAGTTTTTTGTGTTCTCTAGTATCTTTTACTTCCTTAGCTTCTTAGTCTTAGACCTTAGCTATAGTATCTTTAAAGTAGGGCTGTTAGTGTACTATCTAGTACCTAATTTCTTTAGCGTTTCTGCTAGTAATTATAATTTGTTTGTAAACCTTGCAGTTGTTAGCGTAGTAAGTCTTATCTTTATATACCTAATACTAGTTATTTGCTAATTGTTTTAACACAATAGTGCCTTTAACTTTCTAGTCTATAGTTCTTAGCTTGTCTATAGTAAGAACCTTGCTATCTAGTTTTACTTGTAGAACAATTGCGTATTCTTCTAAGCAGGCTTCCTTATAAAGGTCTAAGTTGCTTAAGTATTCTTCTAACTCTTCTAGAGTTAGGTAAGATGTTCTGTGTCTAATTATTCTAATTTTAATAGTAGCCTACTTAACTATTCTGTCTTTTGCGTAGTTGCGCGCGAAGTGTCCTACTTCGCCGCACCTAAGACATGCCTTGTTATTATAACGCTTTTAGCGTTCTTTTTTAGAGAAACTATTTTATTTTTATTTTTAAGTTCTCTTGTTTTTAGCTTTCTCTTGTACCTTGCTAGTTATAATAGCATTGCTATTTTTGTTGTATCTATAGCGCTGTTGCTTGGTGTTAGC
Organism: Alternaria gansuensis; assembly: GCA_009289805.1. Classification (NCBI taxonomy): domain Eukaryota; kingdom Fungi; phylum Ascomycota; class Dothideomycetes; order Pleosporales; family Pleosporaceae; genus Alternaria; species Alternaria gansuensis. The sequence continues at coordinate 110,735 of WBOK01000024.1, read as the reverse complement.
TATTGTTGGCTAGAACTATTCCTTATTCTAAGAGTGTTCCTACAAGTAGTTATTAATACGCGTAGCTAACTTAATTAAAGCTTATAGCGTTCTAGGCTTATTATAGTGTATAAGGCTATCCTTAATATTCTCTTTAAAGCTAGCTTTAAATACTGTTTAAAGTGCTGTATTATTTTAATTAATTCTTGCTTGTAATTGCTTAAACTCTGCTATGTAGGCTAATATAGACTTTGTTTGCCTTAAGTAAGTAATCTTCTTCTCTGCTTAATTTTTAACGTCTACTTTTCTAAAAATGCGTTCTATTTCTTGCTTAAATTCTGTCTTACTTGCAAACATAGTCCTAGTTTCCTCTTTAGACCTATATTGTATAATATCTGTTAGGTAGTTATTTACATACAGCTGTATCTAATTAGAAGCTTTTTCTTTTAAGTACGTACTAGCTATTAGGATCTTCTCTTAGTTGTTAAGTACTTTGTTAAATTTACAGTATAAGTTAATGTTAGTAAAGAACGTACGTAGTTTCTTTTAACTTCTATTATACTTCTTAAGTAACGCTATTTTAGGTTTTTTTGTAGAAGAAGGTTGTTTGTTAAAAGTAGCTATTAGCTGCGTTGCGAGCTAATTAATTATGTTCTACATTTTAGCTATCTGCTAGGTTTAAACAAGGGCCTGTTACCTAAAATTACAAAGTTCTCTAACGTTGTAATTGTCCTCTAAGTCTAAGTTAGATGCTTTAAGCATCTTATTGTCTAATAGCGCTAGTGTTAAGGGTTCTAGACCCTAGGCTATGCTGCTTAGTACGACTCTAGGAGACAACATCTTATTAATTTTAATTAGGCAACTTGTTAGTTAAATTGTCTACTAAAATCTAAAGGTAGTTAAAGTGTTACACAGGGTGGCGCTATACTTCTCTAGGCTTAGTCTGTACTAAGGCGAGGTAGGTTAAAGCAGTAATCCGTAAGGTAGTTGTATAGAATGTTTAAGTAAAAAAGAGTTATTAATGTTAACTAAAAGGTAAAACAAATTCTATAAACAATAAAATAACTAGTTAACAATCTGTGTAAGAGATAAACTATTTAAGTTAACTACAACAAGTGTAATAATAAGATTTAACACATTCTTATACTTGTTGCCTTAGGTCCTGCTATTACAACTGTCTTTTGCTATTACTAATGTCTAAGGGCCGGTGTGATAGTTGCCATCACGCTCTAGGTCTGCCATTACTAATAGTACCCTCTTGGCGTGATGTCAATCACGTGATCCTAGCGCCCCGCGCTGATCATTACCTTCTGACGCGGAGGTGGTTGACCCTCAACCCACCTTTTGCGTCAAGGAGAGAATCCTGCGTGTTACTTGTAACATTAAGCCTCTTTTTTTTAACACGCTTCTCCTAAGCTATTTAAAGCTTATATAATTAAGCTTACTTTTTTAACTTAGATTTCTTAGCTTTCTAGAGTTATACTTGCTATTATTCCTATTATTATTTTATCTTATTCTCTCTAGCTTAGCAAACTTTCTTTTAAGTCAAAAAAATAGCTTTTTTATAGTACTTTTTAAGCTTATTAAGTTAAAGCGTGTAAGTTTCATTTAGTGTCTCTTTTTAACCTTTAAAGCCCTCTTTAAGCTTTAAATTTCTCCTCTAAGTATACTATTTTAAGCTAAAAGGTAGTAAAAGCTTTAGCAAAGCTTTTTTACTTTCTTATTATTAGAATTTTTTACTTCTTAGCGTATAATAAACTTAATTTTAAGCTAATTATTTTTACTAAAGATAAAAGAAAAGCTTTTATTTAAACTAAAGGCCTCTTGCTAGAACTTTTAGAGAATAACTTTAGTATTTAGCAAGTTTATGCTAGTTGCCTTAAAGTAGCTTATTATAGTTTTTTTTCTAAAAGCTGTACTCTAAGCTCTTTAAAAGAGCTTAAAAAAGCTTTTTTTTCACTAAAGAAAGGATTTTATAGCTCTAATAAAGGAAGTTTAACAACTTTTTTAATTAGGCTAATACTAAAAGCCTAAAAATCCTAACGTTAAAAGGCTAAAGCCTATAAGTTAAATAGAAGAAATATATAGTAACTAGAATTTTATAATTATTATAATAGCTTAGCAAATCTATAATTATATAAAATAAATAGCTATAAATAAGAAGTAACTAGTAGCTAGTTTAAGCGTAGCGTATAGTCTCTCTTTTAAAGACTTTTTTAAGCTAAGCTAGGCTTATATTATTATTAGTTTATCTAGAGAGTAATAAAGTAATATAGACTAAGTACTTATTTAAATTAATAGCTTCTACTTAAGCTAATTCTAAAGCTCTAGCATTTAACTACAAGATAAAAGATATAAAAAAAAGTGTACTATTTAAATAGATATAAGCTAGGACTATAATTTACTCTTTAAAGCTATTTTATAGGCTTAAAATAATTTTTTTAAGTTACTTTTTACTAAAGAATTTTAGACTTTTTAAAAATTTTAAGTAAAAAACCTTTTTTATTTATACTTAATAGGTAAAAAAGCTATATATTATACTTTTTTATTTTATTGTGTAATAGCTTAAAGTATAGCTTATACTTAGTTACTAAATTAGCTTTGTAATACTTTTAGTTTATAAGACTCTACTAGTAAGAAATAAAATAAAAGAAGTTCTTATAGAAGAACTTAGAATCTTAGCGTTCTAAAACGTCTCTACAAAGCAAAAATTATACAAGATAGCGTATTATAAAATATAAAAGTAGTGTACGCCTTTTAGTAAGAAATTTAATATATTATATAAGCTCTTTTTTACATTATAAGTAGAGAGAAAGGTAGGCAACATTGCGTAGCTAGCATTTAGCTTAGTGCCTTTTTATAAGCGTTGTGCATACAACACTATGCTTTTTAATAATTTAAAAATACAAGAAAGATGCGCTTAGCTTACGTAAATTGATTTCTGCAATTGCTCCCTAAATTAGGTCTATATTAGTAGAGTTATGGCGCTTGAGGTTGGGGTGTTGATGTTAGTGGGGTGTGCATTGCGCGTCCATGTGCATTGCGCGTCCGTGCAGGTTAGCCTACCTCGGCAAATCCTATAGACCTGCATCCTCCGGATTTTGACATCTTGTCGGAACCTCAGGACCGACACGCGACACTAGCTTATTACCTTACCAGTACATAATCCGGGCGGGCCAAAGCGTCTGGAGAATCTGACTATTAATAGTAGGTTGCGCGAGCGGTCAACTCGCCAGAGTTGCTCATCGGATTTTCGTGCGACTCGCAGGAATCGCTAAAATCACTTAGGAGGCTCTATTAACCTTCATCAGATTGAGAATGCATCATAAATAATCTAAGTAATGTACGCTATCTTTCAAAAAATAAAAAGTTCTGTTGCATAGTATTGTAACATTCCCTTAATATGCAAGTCTACTTGCAACAAAATCGGATTTAGTATTACTAGAAAGATCGTCGAAGATAATTAGAGTCCAGAGTGACTCCGTCCGGAATCAAGATGCCTTGCATTGTCTCTCGCGGTCGAAGCGTCCCTCCAAATTGCTTAATCTAGTACACTCGTAAGGTACGTTATTCGCTTGTGGAGTACGTCATACTACGTATAACAATGAGCGACACCAACCGCGACTTTTTTACAACGCTTCCCAGCCTCGTACCAACTTCTACGAACGATAAGGATAAACAGGCTATGCTGAAACTCAAGCAATATATGTTTCCCTCTTTTTTGTGCTTTTGTATCTCGGGTTTCCGGATACTGAGGGCATTTGGGTTTTCACATTCGCTGATCATCAGTACAACATATGACGTACATGATGTAATCCTTACTAATGGAGGGCGCCCTAATGTCGAAAAATCATTTTAAACGACATTTGAACGTATAGTGGGCAGCAAGTTTCCTCCTGCGTCGTGCTTACTTGACATTGAGTTTGCTGGCGTAGGGAGTGGGTGTCATGTCAAGTCTAACTTCTTTAGGCCGGAAGGCGTAATTACATGCGCTCCTTAGGCTACTTAAAAGTCAAACCAACTCGACTCCAAACTCAACAATCAACTATCCTCTCAACCTTTCTATCTTTTCAAATATCAAGATTTCATTCGGATAACCCGACATGTCTCAAACGACAGAATCAAAACGTGAAGCACACCGACGAGAATCGGATATTGAAGAATATGGCTGGACTGCTGTTCCAAGAAATCGTTCGAACGTTCCATCTGCCGAAAATACTCCTAAGGCAGTCGTGGAATCAACCGACATTGAAAGCATTTGGCCAGACACCGAGCTGTCCAGAAAGGCGCGCGAATACGTGGAGCATGAGTTGCGCACAGAGACCTACAACCATAGTTTGAGAGTCTTCTGCTACGGTAAACATTACCCCTTCTCACCCAGCATCAACAGTTCGCATCTCCATGGTGATAGCAATGAAAACACATTCTCCAAAGACACTAACAATACACATCAGGCTACCGAATGATAGTACAACACTTCCCAGACTGGATCAGCAGCGCCTTCTTCGAAACCTGGGCGCTAACATGCCTCTTCCACGATATCGGCACTGCGCCTCAAAACATGTCATCCACTCGCATGTCTTTTGATTTCCAAGGCGGCTACATCGCTTTGACGAAGTTGCAGGAATTCGGTGCTCCTAAAACTCAAGCGGAGAGTGTTGCAGAGGCCATCATCCGCCACCAGGACCCTGGGGAGACGGGCACGATCAGTGCCATGGGTCAGCTGATTCAGATTGCTACCGAGTTCGGTAAGTTCATCCTTGCGACGTTGGGTTAGTTGTCAGGGTGATGCATAGACTGACGTGATTCCAGATAATATGGGATGGCAACCTCATCTTGTGAGCAGGGAGGTTATTGAGGCTGTGACCCGTCAACTACCTAGATTGGGCTGGTCAAACTGTTTCTCGACCCATCTTCGGAAGGAAATTAGAGAGAAGCCTTGGTGTCATACTACGGCTATTCCGAACTTTGCGGAGGCCGTGGCTGGGAATGAGCTTATGAGACCTTATGAATAGGTATGGCGTGGATAAATTCTGTATGTCAAGCGATTGAAAACGACGCTACGTGTTGGTAGATGGTCGCCGGATGATGCACGATAAACCAGGTGGTTTGAAGCAAAGCCACAATCCTCATTCCTTCGTTTAGGTACAAGTCACTAGCCTTCAATAGTATATCAAACTTGAACTATTGATCTCAGTGCCATTGCGTGTTGAGCGATCCTAGTAGCCTACAAAGGATCTCGTTTGTTATGAGTTGCAACGAACACACTAGATACGCTACACATGTATTCAGTAGATATACACATAGGAAGAGAAAAACATCATCCAGTGCCATATAGTCCCACTCTCACATCTCTCCGACCCCAACTCATCCCTCAACCCCTCTCAACTAGTCAATGCATCCCAACAACTACCAAGAACCCTCCGTAGCAAGTCTAAGTCGAGAAAAATACAACCACGCCATACATCCGCATACTTCTCTTAAACATCACTAAGCTACCATATTCACAAAATAACCATACCTCTCACACAACCCACATGAAAAAAACGAACGAAAGACCATCCCTCACCTCAAGATCCAACCAACCCTAAAACCTCAAAACACCATGCCCTTCCTCCCACCCACTCACCGGCCCACATACCCAGAACCCCCGCTACACACCACCATACTAACACAGGCTCCAACCCACAAGAACTCGAAACCTTCACCAAGCACAACCAACGTACCGGACCTCCATGCCAAAAAAAAAATAATCTCGCCGAATGCAGGTGCCCTCCCAAGAGTTATCCCAAGGAGAATAAACAATAAAAAAAGTAAACTGTTCAACACCTTGAAAGCAAGCGACACACTAATCATTTACGCAGTGTATCTTAACCTGCAGATTACCTGCCAGTCTGCTACCGAGAGAGGAGATGGAGTGGGGATGGGAAACATAGCTAATAGATCTCATGTCCGGTTTGGAGAAGAGAAAGTTTGGTGGTTTGTTTGTTGGGAGGGAACCAGTGTAGTTGAATTAACTGTTCTGCTACTAACATATTCTCCGGCGGCTCTCGTCCGGTGGCGCACACCCCGTATATAACGTCAAAACTCGCGACCAGGGTTTTAGTGGAAGCGGGGGCTGGTACTAATGTTGTTTTGTTTGGATCGACGGCTGGTAGTATGCACGGCAACGTTGGAAGGTAGGTATAGCGGAGATGTTGGAGGCGAGGGTGTGAAGGAAGTGTAGGAGACGTATTGGGTTTTGAATCGACGCAGGTATAGAATATGTAAAAGCGGTTGGCCACGTCCACGACTACTAAGCTTCATCACCAACGCAAAAAGAGCAAAGACTAAGAAAGCCAAGCGAATGATAAAATCAAAAGGTACTTCATTGAATATTTGACTTGAAAGAAGCTGAGATTGTTACCGTAGCATCACCCAGTGATCGACCGAACCTTGCGTCAGACCAGTGTATTCCACGTAGCCTTTGTCATATCATCATTCCCCAATTCAACGCCAATATGCCCTCCCAATATCATCATCGTATCGTGCTCTCTAGAAGCATGCTGAACGAGTGACTGGCTGTACCAACGTGAAGAAAATCAGATGGACTAAAAGAAAAAATGAACCGTGACATGTTACGCCTTTGGCCGCCATTTCCATGCTAGGTATCCGCGAAAGAACTCATCCGAGAAGCTTGTCCTTGGGCAAACGCTTGAGAGCAGCCTCAACATCCTTATGGTCAACGACGACACCACTCTCGGAACAACGTGCCTTGGCGCGGAGCTCTGAGCAGAGGTTGTCAATGTCGATGGTGCCGTCCTTGAAGTCTGGACGACTTGAAAGCTTGTCCCTATGTATTGTCAGCGCATCAGCTGTTGCGTTACTCAGTGTATGTACTAACCAGATCTTATGGCAGTTGAGCAGCGAGTTAACATCCTCGCCAGGAACCACCTCATCCTCACCATCTTGTATGCGCTCGATTTCCTCGAGAGGATTCGTCTTCTGCACGGCAGGGGTATCGCCGAAGTGAAAGGGGCTACCGTAGCTAGTATTGAGGAAAGCATCGTTGAAGAAGCCACCAGTGAAGTCGCCGTCGCCCACAATCGCATTTTGGGTATCGCGGTATTCTCCAAAGAGTGTCGGGTCGAATTGGCCGCCGTTTTGATTCGCAAAGTAATCGATGCCGTTGGGGGTGGGGGTGGGCGATTTGGCGGCTAAGACTGCAGGAGAAGGTCTGTCGTCAGATTGGGACATGGCACGAGGCATGGGATTACGAGGGTTGCCGCAGGCCATGTTGAGCTTTTCGCAGAAGAGAACCTCACCTTCGGAGTTTCCATGACACACATAACCATCCTTGATCGTGTCCACCAGCTGATTGGGCGAGGTATGACTTGGCTCTGGTGATGTCCCACATGAGGAGTCCTGGTTGGTAGGCGATGTGGACGAGTTGGACGGCGAGCCTGAATGGCTAGAAGAGCCACTGTTGAACTGGAAGACACGTGATTGCGAACCAGTGGAGCTCTCGGTATTGCTGCGAGACGTATCATTGTTTGTCTTGCTGCCGTCGAAACCGAAAAAGCCGTTTAGACTGCCAGAGCGCTGCGCATGACTAGCACCCACAGCACCAGGGGAATTTGTGAGTGAGCCGTTAGCCTTGCTAGTAGGACTCAGGGCACGTCCGGTGCTGTTGTGTCGACTTGACACACTCGACGAAACCGATGTGTTCTTGTTCTTGGCCAAAGGACCGTTGTCTAGGAGCTGAGCGCCAGGTAGTCCGCCGAATCGCGGGAACTCGAAAGAGAAGTTGTTGTTGCCGCTATTGTTGTTCAGCATAGAGCTGAAACCTCCAGCAAGAGGCGGGGTACGGTTCACCCCGGTGCTGTTTAGGGATAATCGTTTCCGGTATTCGCGAAGTTCCGTCTGCAGCCGTTGCACTTGGGCCCGCAGGAGGCCGTTTTCGTGGTTTGTGGCATCGGAAGCTTTCTCGAGCTCCTGTACCTTGGTCTCCAGATCCTTGAGATGCTTTTCTTTGCGTTCTCGGAAAGCGCGTTGTGCCGCACGATTCTGGGCTTTCCTCTTCTAGAGCTGTTGTTAGTTTGGCCAACGTGAGCATCCTCGGTAGGACATACAGTCGTGGGCTCAGAAGTCAGCGGCTTGCGCCCTGGCTTCTTTGCCTGCTTGTCTTCACCTTCTCTGCGCTTGCCGCCGCCCTCGTCATCGTCAGCGTCTTCGTCACCCGGGCTCTTCCGCTTTTCGCTTGAATCGCCAGGAGTGTCTCCGGGCAGTGAGCCAATCATGTCGCCGTCTGCGTTGTCGAAATTGAAACTGTTGTCTCCATCTAGGTAGTCGACAAAGGGGCTCTCGTCCATGGCCGCGTTGTTGAAGCCGTTCGCCGGGGCTTGCTGTTGGGGCGACGTGAAGTATGCGGGATCGAGGCTGTCGAGTGGATACTGGAACTGCGAGTTGTCCATGGACTGCTTGTTGCTGGAGCCGCTGTCCAGTCCAGCGGAGAAGAGATGGTTTGGATTCTGGTTGTTCGAGGCCAGAGCTGCGAGGAGGAGATCTTGCTGCGTCGCATCGAGATAGAAGGGCGCACCGTTCTGGAAATCGTTGGTAGTTCCTGCCATTGCAATTGCGCTCGCGGGGTGCAGGCGTGAGGTGGTTCGAGTAGCTCCGCGTAGAGCTTGCAGGAGTTGCGCGTCTGAGCTGGGCAGTGTTGCGGAGGTTCGGAGGGGCTGGCGCTATCGGTTAAACACGTGCGATAACCTTTTCGCCACCCGGACACCGCACAATGTGGATGCGGGCGCGCTGGGGTGCGTTGCGTCGGTGTAGGTGACGCAAGGCGGTGAGGTGGATCTGAGTAGCTTGCACAGCGGGCGGAGGCGGACACGTGGGCGGACCAAGGTTTTGCAGATATGGAGAGGGCCTGTACCGAGGCCAGAACACTCTGTTGGTGTTGGGCAGACCACGACGGCAGCGGAGGGGGGGGGATGCAAAAAGCTGGTGGGCAAGGTGGGCAATGTGGGCAATTCGTGTGCAAGGTGGTCAGATGGTGGAGGAGAAATGGCGTAACAGATCAACTCGCAGCCTCACACAGCCTGGAGGCTGGGTCCAATTCGGCACCCTGGCTGCTTGGGTTCGGGCGACTTTTCGGAGCAACGGCGCTGGGCCTGTCAAAAGGCGGCCCACAGGATCAAAGACAGTGATAGGTCGGGTGCACGAGTGTGACTGTTCTCGCACAAGCACGGCGTACGAGAAGGGCGCTGCTGCACGCCAGGCCTAGCATGAGAAGGTTCCTTGTCTGATTGATAAGCACCAAAGCTTGGTGGGGGTGGAGGAAGAACGCCATCGACGACAGGCAGAAACAGCCACACTTGACCGCTCCCTGTTCCTGGCACGGCAACCTCGCAAGTCGACTTCAGCCGAGTCGCGTTGACCACACAAAAGCATGCGGAGATGCGTCAATTGATACTTGTCCCTCAGAAACACTGCCGCCTTTGGAAGTACACTGCGAGAGGCGCGCAGAAACAGCCCTCTTACTCAGCAGCACACATGATGCGACAATGCCACCTGGCCCAAGAACACCTAAGCTTTTGCGTACCTAGATGTATACTATGCTGGTCTTCTTCTAAAGGACAGCATCCGGCAACCACTTCGCAGCAACTCTCCGTTCACTAGCGTCGGTAATGCAGCACGGGATCCATGGGTGATGCCAAGGACTGCATTGCAGCGGAAATACCGTTAAATGCGGGAATAACCGCTGCACGGTCGGTCTGCGCATGCTCGGATTTACCGTGGTAGTACTATGTATGTATTATGTAGTCAAGTCAGGTGCCCAGGTGGTGACGGTTCATTTCCGTATTCACGCGTGCTCGAATCACTCGTAGGGCTGAAGCGTGGACAAAAGAGGGTCTAGGCCATGTGGGTCGGTGCCAAGACCAACGCCTGCCGGGTCGAGCGTCACTGCCCGTCGCGACTTCCTCGACCGTAAGCGCGACTTGCAACAATCAATTCAACCCCGCCCACAACATCGCAACCACGAGAGTCTGCCACCCGCGCTTCCAACATGGCGGATCACATCAAGCAGACGAAGAATGCCATCAACGCCAAGAGGCAGGCAATCGCTACCGAAGAGGAGGGCCGCGCATCATGGGCAGACAGTGTAAGTTGCGCATCGCTAAGCTCCCGCATCGACTCGACTGACACTGTATAGCTTGCCGAAATGGACAAGCTGATTGCCAGTACTGGAAGTTCGGAAGAAATGACGGTCATGCGCACAGAAATGCTGAATGAAATCGCCAAACACGACGCTAGACTTGACCGACTGCGCCCTGAGCTCGCCGCTCTTGAGGCCCAGCTCCCACAGACGCCCGCCGAGCCTGCAGGCCCCAAGTTCGATCCTGAGAAGCACCCAGTTCTTCGCAAGACCATGGAGAAGCAGGAGCCCGAGAAGGCCGTCATCTTCAGCATTGGCGACATCTGCGAGGCTCAGTGGACTGACAGGTCCTGGTACAAGGCCAAGATTCAGAGCATCCTCGGCTCCGTATCGGCGCCCAAGTACCTGGTTCGCTTCATCGAGTACGACGATACCTTGACCGTCGACCGCATCGCCGTCCGCCCTCTTCCGAACAAGCGCAAGCGAGAGGCCGAGCCCGCTTCTGTCGCAACGCCGTCTGCGCCAGTTGTCTCCAGTGCCCACATCATCTCTGGACCTGCTAGCATGAACCCGAATGCGCATAATGCCAACAATGCTGGAGCTATCGAGGGTACCGAGGACAAGAAGCCTAGTCGCATAGCCAACAAGGGTGTGCTGAAGAAGAGGCAGTCAAACTGGACCGACTTTCAAAGTAAGGCCGCAAAGAAGGGTGTTGCTAAGAAGGAGTCCATGTTCCGTACGAGTACTAAGGCTGGCAGCCGAGGTAAGTATTCATGATAACTCTTTGCTGTACATCATCGCTAATAACCCACAGTCGGCTTCACCGGCTCTGGCAAGGGCATGACCGAGACCCACAAGCGCCAGCGTTACGACCACAAAGCTGACGCCGACGAGGACGACGAGTACTCCGCTGACCGCAAGCGCTTCTGAGCATACTCAAGGACGGCCGACGAACACTTCGTGGTACGTGATTGTGTAAATGAAACCATTTTGATACTCTGAATCCCTTGCTTACGTTGCCCTTGGGCCAACTTCAGACCTAGGCATACGCGGTCATGCAGCTGCATGGAGTGATCTATTGCTGATCAAGAAGCGAAGCTGTTAGTATTGCACAAAAGGATGGAACTGACCTGATGCAGGTTTTTTTTTCACCCACCACGGCCTGTCATGACAACTCGCCTTTATTCACACAAAGTCCACGGTATCTGCATCTCTTCGGTATGACTCTTCGGTACACACTTGCGTCTGTTGAGCCAACTTACTAAGCACGACCGCTCGGTAGGCGTTCGATACCCGTTTCATCCGACATTACTGGTCCCGCATCACCAATGGCTAGAGCCAGTCACACTGTCGGGTAAGATACATACACATCTCTACTCCCCGTTCGTACCCTTTTTTTTTTGCGTAGTCTACTACGCAGACGGTCACACACATGGAGGAATGGGAAATTGTCTACAGGAATGAAACGTATTTAACAACAACCAAGCCTGTGACTGTTGCATATTCATAAACATGTGATGTGCTGTGATACCGTAACCCAAAGGTGTGTTGCGCTGTCGAGTGCCTCCCAACGCGGTGGTCGCGGCTTTGTTCCCGATTGCCCCGCGGTCCCACCAGGATACATGATACATGCTCGCGTCTAGTAGCTCCGACTTCACCCCACGCCTCAATCCTCAGCTACCGCGACGCGACAGTCAGCAAGGAGGCGCAAGGCATGTCGGAGTTGCTTCGTATTGGTACTGGATTGCAATACGCGACTTCAGTATGGAGGCGGACTGGGACGAGGTATGACTTCAGTAATCTAAAAACCATGCATGCATGCTGCGATTGACCACTGCATAGCTAGCCATCGCTCAATTGCCGCCCCCAGGACCACATGTTCCCGCTGTGCCGATATCGACATTCGCATTCGACACGACGCAAGAACTGTTATGGACAGGAAACAACCATGTGAGTACGTTCACACGCGACCCATGCCAGGTGCCGTCAAACTGACAACTTTGCAGGGGCGGGTCACGTCCTTTTACGGCCCTCATCTCGAACGCTACACATCGTACCGCGGACACGCGCCTCCCGACGGCCCTGTCAAGCAGTTTCTCTTCACCGAGAAGGGCGTCCTTTCCATCTCTAAGCAGAGCGTCCACTACTCCCATCGCCGCGGGCTCACACAATGGCATCTGACGTATGTTGGTTGCGGGAGGATGACGAACCATGTCCTCGGGCAGCGGCTGACCACCAGCGTATAGGAGCGCCGAGTTCAAAGACATGAAATGTATGAACTTCACCTCGAAAGGTACGCGCGAAATTCTGGTCGCAGGATGCCAGGAGCAAATGTTCAAAGTGGACGTGGAACGGGGGGTTATCACACACACGGTATGTCCGTATATAGACGAGATATCTCTGGCTGACCCATGGTAGCTCCCTGCCGAAGCTCAGTATACTATTATGAAGCGCGCTGGGCAGTACCTTTGCGCCGCTACGAAGAACGGTGGCATTCACATCTTGGACTCGAACTCGCTTTCTGTTATCAAGGTCTTTGAAGGACACACTGGTAGCATCAGCGACATGGACGCTAAGGGCGACTTTCTCGCAACATGTGGCTGGTCTCCTCGACAACAGTATGCGTACATGCTCGACCCATTCACCAATGTCTTTTCCTTGAAGACGCTGAAACAGCTACCCCCCATCCCGTTCCACACAGGTGCAGCCTTCGTACGCATGCACCCCCGCATGTCGACCACGGCTTTTATAGCATCTCAAAACGGCCAGATGCAGGTCATCGATCTCATGAATCCAGACTCAGCCAACCTCCGACAGCTGAACTTCTATGAATCTTACCTCACTGGCTTCGAGATGGCACCATCTGGCGAGGCCATTGCGCTGGCCGACTCCAACTCTCACATTCACTTATGGGGTTCTCCAACCAAGGTGCACTTTCCAGAATACACCAACCCAACGGAGACCGCAGACCACAACGTCCCAACGTTGCCACAGATGGACTGGAGTCCTGATACGTAAGATTTGCAGATTACCATGTTTTATACATTGCTGACGTTCCGCAGGCCTCTGAGCACTGTTGGTATGCCGTATTACAAGGAACAACTGCTATCGAGCTGGCCTAGTCATCTAGTTTTCGAAGTCGGTGCTCCTCCGCCCAAGATTGATAGCGTGATACTCAACAACATGACGCGCACCGAAATTGGATTCTTTGCCAAAAACCCTAGAAGCAAACGCAGAAACCAGGCCGAAGCGACACGGCAGGTGGATAGAGTGAGCGAGTCGCTGTCCGCTCCCAAGTTTTTGAGCGAGAAAACCCGAGCCTCGCAATCGTTTACCGAACCAGATGCTAAGGCATCGGAGACTATGGAGACCTTGACTGACTTGCATCTTGACGACGTTACTCGCAAAGACGTTCCTGCCATGTATGGAAACGTAGAAATCAAGTATAGCAAGTTCGGCGTCGACGACTTCGACTTTGCGTACGTCTTCCAGCACACACTACTTGCGCTTGCACTAACTTGGCATCAGGTATTACAACCAGACCCCTTACTCTGGACTGGAGACACACATCACCAACTCCTACGCCAACCCTCTTTTACAACTCTTCCGCTTCACACCGTTGTTGCGTAATCTTGCGCTACAACATACGGCTTCACCATGCCTTTTTGAGTCGTGCCTCCTTTGCGAGCTGGGCTTTCTCATCGACATGCTCGAAAAGGCGGCTGGGCTCAACTGTCAGGCATCCAACTTCTTGAAGACTTTCAGTGGTCTCTCAAATGCAGTCTCACTGAACCTACTCGAAGAGTTTGCCCCTAATGTTGCGCTCACCAGCATGATTCAGAATCTCAATCGCTTCTTGCTCGACAAAGTGTCGGAGGAATTTCGGCAAATGCTGCCAGGCCATACGGGACCGTCAGCCCTGGATCAAGTGCTGGAAACCCAAGCAAAGGCGAGCATGAGATGTGCACAATGCAACAACGAGACCATTCGTGGAGGCAAGAACTTCGTCAATGAGCTCGTATATCCAGCGAAGCATGTGATGAAGAATACACGGATACCACGTCCCACATTCTCGCAGATTTTGAAAGCTAGCGTCGAGCGACAAGATCAGACTAGAGGCTGGTGCACCAAGTGTAACCGATACCAACAGATGGTGCAGCGAAAGACGATACAGTCGGTTCCAGGAGTGTTGATGCTCAACGCTGCTATACAAAGTCATGAAGCGAAGCTATTGTGGTCAATACCCAATTGGCTTCCGCAAGAGATCGGGATCATAGTAGATCAAGGTCAGTTCTACTGCTTCGAGGGCCAGGACTTGAAGCTACATTTGCAACGTGGAGTGCACCAGATTATGGTGTATGAGCTTGTCGGAGTAGTCGCAGACATTAACAGTGGCGAGCACCAGAAACCACATCTGGTAGCGACCATCAACACTGCACCTTCTTCGCGGGAAGAAGATCTGGAGGACAGATGGCATTTGTTCAACGACTTCTTGGTGAGACCAATACCAAAAGAGGAGGCTCTGCGTTTCGAACCGAGCTGGAAACTTCCATCTGTCTTGACTTTCCAACTAAAATCTGCCCGTAACAAAATCGATGACTCGTGGAAAGAGAACCTAGACACTTCTATTTTGTACAGATGGTGGTCGTCCAACCCAACTCCCCCTGAGACGAAGTTTAAGCTGCTTCAGCACTCATCGGAAGAGCCACGCCCCGGCTACCCGGTCGCCATCGACGCTGAGTTCATCCGCTTGCAAGCTGAAGAGATCGAAATGAAAGCCGACGGGACACGCCAAACAATCCGTCCAGATCGCAAGGGTCTTGCTCGTGTTTCCGTGTGTCGCGGCGAAGGAGAACAAGCAGGTATTCCCTTTATCGACGACTACATCGCCGTAACCGAACAAGTCGTCGACTACCTCACCGAATGGTCCGGCATTTCTCCGGGCGACCTCAGCCGCGAAACCTCACCACACGCACCCGTATCCTTGAAACACGCCTACAAGAAACTCTGGTTACTCCTCAACCTAGGCTGCGTCTTCGTCGGCCACTCCCTCGCCAACGACTTCCGAACCATCAATATCCACGTGCCCAAACACCAAGTTGTCGATACAAGTCACCTGTGGTTCAAACCAGACTTTAAGCGGAAACTCAATCTGAAGTTCTTGGCTTGGTGTGTACTCAAAGAGAGTATTCAGGAAGATACACACGATTCTATTGAAGACGCGACGACGGCTTTGAAGCTTTGGAGGAAGTGGCAGGAGTTTGATGATGCAGGGGTTTTGGAACAGATGTTGAATGATGTTTATGCCAAGGGTAGTTTGGTTGGTTTCAAGGCGCCGGGTAGTGGGGGGAGGGCTGGTAGGAACAGTGGTGGGCAGGGAGGTAGGATTGTGAGTGGTGGGGGGAGCGGGGATATGCCGGAACCGTTGACGACGCCGAAGAAGGGGGGGAGTCAGTTTGGTAGTATGGGTTTCAGAAGTCCGTTGAGACGTTGAGGTGAGGTGAGGTTTGTGATTGTGTGTCAAGCGGACATGGAGCGCGGCTATGACGAAAAATGGAATATCAATTTGCCGAAGCTCTTCACCGCGTAGCTCTTTGGTAACATTAGCTGCTCCTGAAGAAATATAAAAACTTATGACGAGCTCTTTCAATCAAGGAAGAAAGTGTTATCAATGTTTCCTACCTACTTTTATTATTCATCATCACTACGTCCGTCACATGCCATCGTACCCCATCGTCTCTCCACATTTTCCTTGCACCGACTCTCTCAGATAGTCTTCCTCGATCCTCGTTTCTACCGTCTTCGTGATACCTTCAGCACCGAGTATCGACTCTTCACTTGTATTGCGCGTACCGCCTATTGGAGCCTTACTCATTCTCTTGCCCGCACCGAACGAGTAGAGCTCCATTTGTCCGTTCGAATGTGTTTGATAAGTGCGACTGAACATTTTGGAGTTCGGGCCGCTGGGTCCGTAGGAAACTGGGTATTGGCTGGAGCGATCGTAGGAGGATGATGCGAAGGCTTTGGTGAGGAGTGGGCGGAGGGCAGGAGCCGAAGCGGATATTATGGCTGCGTTTACTTCGATCTGAGAGAGGAGGAGGATGAACACGTCGTCGTATGGTGGATCGTCCGTTACAGCATACACCCAGAGGGCATACAAGCGGACCATGGAGGCGATTACGGCTATACCGCCTACCATGAACACACCAAGGAGTGCAACTAGATGTGTGTTAGTTCGCTTCCGTTTAGCCATATTTTTAACTTACAGCGCTTTGTTCGTTGGAGTTTCAACTTCCCGAAAGCTCGCATCGGTATGACCAAGATGAAGATATCTGTGAGGATATTGACAGAAGCCAATGCAAAATAAGTCCTAGGCAAGTTGTTGCATCCATCAGAAAAGGTGGGCAACCAGGCTCTCGATGGCTCTTTCCTACATTCGAAAGCCTGAGTCTGTCAGTTCCAAGCTCGAAGCATGCTGATGAGTGTCGCATGTGACTTATGTACATTGACGAAAGTGACTACGATAGTCTGAACCGTGACGAACGCAGCCACAGCGTATATTGCATAGCGAAACTTTGTTTGCGTGAAAATCCGATAGTAGAGTGCCAATATGCTAGCTTTGACGAATAACAACGCCCATGGTTATACCAGCTGATATGCATACCAGTGCTTGAATGTAGGGACAATTACGGTCGAAGCATCTAAATCGGCATAGTGTCGCCTTTGCCTCCTGTCAGTAGATATTAGTCCTTCCAGCACGCACATACATACCCGGTACCCCAACTCACAAGGAACCTATTCTGGATACCATGAGCAACAGAGATTAAACACGCAACCACCATGAACTTGTCGTCTAGTCCTACATGACGCACGAAGGCGAAACGACAGTACAGCCTGTCGAAAAATGAGTAAGATCCAAGATAAGTAGACAGGCCCAAGTGACTTGGAGATCTCACCTGAGCGCTACTGCAATTGTCGAGAATAAGAGAAAAACACCAGTCGTGATTACAAACATGGGCTGTCTTGGATGTGGCAGAGGAAAGATGAGATGATTGATTCTGCCCATGTAAGATGGGATGACTGCGTTACGTACGACAGTCAGTTTGCTACATACAAAGGAATGTGACTATACAATCAAACTAATTGTACATAAGATAAAAGCTAATAGAAACCAACCTCGCAAAGATCGTCGTGAGAACAAATAAGTGCGTAAAACGCGCAAAATAAGAGATTACTTACAATTAAGCGAAACTAAAAGCCCCCCTACAGCTAACCATTATGTGCGATTATAATTTTGTCCTTGCATGTCTTAAATAAAGACCTTACTAACGCCGTAGTAAACATGTCCGCAGGATTCTCCTTACCACCCACCTATTAGGTAGTAACATCACCTTCTTAAACAACTTCCTAAATAAATTAATATCTTGCATTAATATGCTTAGTTCTCTTATTGTTTTTTAGGTTTCAGCATTTTTAAATTATAGACTAATTATTAATATTTAACAGCACTGTGTTAACATGGTATAAAAACAGTAAGCTATTAATAAAGCGTTTAATCTAAAGAGCTTCCTTAACTGCTTCTCCTACTGCAACATACTCCGCTATAGTAGTAGACAACGCTACTATATTCTGTTATTTTAAACTCCACAAAATAAGACCTCTGGCAACTGCATACCGACATATGTCTTGTCTAGTTCCTCCGTGATGTCAAAGACCTTTGAAAGTGAAACAAAGAACCAGTCGATGTGTGCGTCTTCTAGGCTATAGACGCTGAAGTCATCGACTACCACGGACACAATCAGTGGCCTCTTGTCGTGCACATAAACACACGGTTTGTATGGGGAAGGATGAAGACCTAGCCTGCCCATTTCCTGCTTGAGGAGAAGAAACCATGCCCTTGACGATTGAACGAGACCGTACAAGGCCCGTCGAAGCAACCAGGCATACCCGTGTGGAAGATGAAACGGTGGTGCCGGGCGAGCATACACCTCTTCTTGAAGTGTAGCGTTGAGAAAAGCAGTAACAACGTCGCCTTGTCTTCTTTTCCACTCGAACGTCGTCATGAGAGCAAGAAGGATACGGATGGCCGTTGCATTGGCGTTTCCTGCCCAAGATTCATCGTAGTCCACGTCTTTCTTCTGAAGGAAACTTCGTGCCACCAGTCTCACCTTGTGAAGGACGTCTCCGTCTGGACGAATCTTACGCTTGAAGACAAGCTTGGTGGAGATGGCAACTTTTCCTTTTAGTAGTTGAATTACCTCAAACACACCGATATCTTTAAGGCAATGAAACTCTTTCTAGGTAGCTGCGTCCCATGCCTTTGCGTCTGGAAACGTCATAGCTTCCTTGTACGAGCGAGGCGCTTGGGGAGGGTCAGCCTTATGGAGAGAGCGAGCCTAGTCGGCATGACCTGCGTTGCACATTTTTCAATGAGATCTCCATCCAGTTCTTCTGTCCATAGGGATGTAGCAATGTCAGGATCGTACGAGTCAAACTTGAGATCTCCGTCAAGTTCGTCTGTCCATGCCCTATGAGAAGAAACGTTGGTAATATCTCTCATCACGGAATGCTCGTGGAAATGCAAGGTAGCCAAGGCAAAGTGACTAGACTGCTTGTGCTTGTCAAGAACCGCTGTGTAGGCTGTGTCTGCCCTGGCTTCGGTTCGTGCATCGTCTCCAGTGCTAATGATAACGTTGTATGCCCGGCGTGCTTCCGCTGCGACATCTTCGGGGAGATCGTCGTTCAAGTCGCCCTTGTCATTAAGAGAGTTCCGTGGTGTGTGGATCAGGGTGCGTCCAGTGTTGACAAAGGCGCCCATAAACCTGTGCGCCAGATCACCACTGTCTGGGGTGAACGTAAGAGAATTCCTGGATCTGATCAATATATCCTCTTCCTCTGGGCTAGGATCCCATTGATATGCGTCCAGCACGTAGGCGATACTGACATTGTTGCCTAGGTGAGACCATGTGCAGAGAGTACAACGGCCTTAACATGCGTAGCATAGTCCACCATCAAAACCATAGCATGTTCATCCTAAAGCTACACACTGATCGCATTAGCTTGTATCAGCAGGAGGAGGAGGCACTGTCCAGTATCGTATAATAGAGGCGTCGTCGTAGTTAAGATCTTGGCAAATCCAGTCACCCTTAACACATAAACAACAAGGTCTCCCTTCGTCGCATAGTCTCATATTCCCTTAGCAGCAGATACACCTCTAGTTTAGATAGTTTTTCCTGCAGACATTTTCTTCTTCAAAAATACATCTAAGTTTTGCAGTGTCGCCGAAGTAGCGCGCGATACATGCGTTACATAAAAATCTGTCAGAGCAAGTCAGCGCATACTTCTTGCATCTATAACACTTAAAATCCCTAGTCCGTAGTACTAGCTGTTGTATAACAGGTTTCAAGCAAGGTCGGTAGATCCTCGTACAGCGTTCGCAGTTAGAATCAGTCATAGATTTAACGCATAAATAGTCTAATTACATGCATCTGTAACATATATCTATGCCATAGAAGAAGTCACCGTCGCAGTAATCACCGTAAAAATTATAAAGAGAGAGTATTTTCGCAAGAATAACCTTACGTCTAGGCAGCCAGGCAAAGAAGCTTCAAGATTCACCAATAGCGCGGAGCTCATCTCTTTTCTAGGTCATGTATTACTCAAACTTAGCTTCATAGTCCATATACTGTGTGAGATCCTCCAGGACGGTGTACTCTTCATCATCTAATAATAGGTCCTCCCATTCAGACTAAACGTCGCTCTCTACAGCATCAAGTTCTAACGTTACTTTAGAAGTGTTAAAGTAGGTAGAGACAGTTGCAGCAGCTACGCGTGTAATTGCCGCTACAAAGTAATAAGATCTAACTACAACGTCTTCTCCTTCTGTAATGTCGTCATCATTGTCAAGATATGCTTAATCATTTTATCATTATAGGTGCGCACTCTCGTCATCAGAGCCGTGTACAAAGAAGTCATCGTCCTCATTTACTTCTTGTAATGCTGATAGGGGGTCCGGAGAGAAGTCACCAAGAGAAACAGAGCCAGTAGAATAAGGATTGTTATTAAAATACGCAAGGTTGGCCAAAGCATTAGGATCGTCGCCGTCCTCAGAATCAGACTCAGGACTGTTAACGGGCAGAGTGTGTCCCCAATTCTCATATGCGGGAGCATCGTGTATATTATTGTTAAGCCCAACACTATTGTCAACCTAATAAGATACTATCCAAAACACCTGCTTACGCTTAAGATCCCAGACGAGCACAATAGTCTCTGCTTTAGTCCCTGCATAGTAACCAAGCCACCCTCATAAGCCATAAAGCTTATTGCCTCGTAGTTCAGGAGGTCTGTTAACGTAAACACAACTACTCCAGATGTGTTCGTTAGAGAGATCCAGTTTAATGCCATAAAGAACCTTAAACAAAGTCTTTTCAAAATTTAAAGCAAGTGTTAAAGCTCTGTTCTTCTTCCAAATAGCTTCAATAACAGCTTATAGCCAGGGAGATTCCAGCATAGTCGCATTGCGGAGCATCTCATCAGCACGCCGTGTAATAAGATTCGTAATACGACCAGCGAGACTGTCATCCTAAATAACTACTCCTACTCGTTCTATAACAGTACAGTTAACACGTTCGGCAGTACCTGAATAATAATGTGCATAAGGAACAGATAGTTCAATCATTTAACCAGCCGCTCGAGCACAGGCCTAAAGTTAGTGGATTCTAACAAACGCATTATTAAAACGTTAGCAGCAAACTATAACATTATAGGTTGTTTCAATAGCTTTCACTCTATCGTCATAGGTTTGTTCTACAGTAGCAAGGTTGCTAAGGAAATCAACTCAGGTAAACCTTAATATGTCATCCGTCGTGAACATGCAGCATTTCTCGCCGCGGACACCTAGGATAGAGTATAGGCCCAATATGTTAGTAATAATAAGATCACCAATGTTTTTATATCATCGTCTGGCTAGACTACGCGGTATGCAATTTACTGCCCTTGTTACCTTACATACCAGACAAAGAGCGAGCTCTTTATTCTTAATCTAAGCTTCCATAACATTCATGCCAGTGCTCATCTTTAAAAGATGCCTCATGTAAGAGAAGCTAAGTTGTCCAAGACAACAATGCTCGTGCATAACAAGATTATTGTAGTCAATAGTAGCTGCTACGAATAGTCTCAATAGACAATAAGACAGGTTAGTAGGCTGTCGCATGTAGTATAGGCAATTAACCATATCGCCATACACCTATCCGTAATTGTCAGGACCAAGAATATAAAGACTATGCTTATCAAAAGTTCCTCATGCATTTGCTTTAACAGCAATATTAGTGCATAAAAGCAAATTAAACTGCGTATCCAGTACGTACACAACACCTTAGAGCATAAGTTCAGTAACTTCATCAGTACTAGAAAGAGCTTAAATAAGGACAGTACCTTCACCTTGCACATTAAGACCCGTACCAAGAGCAACCGTACTTACAGGCTCAAAGCTACAAGTAAATGTAGTAAAGAGAGACTTATCATTACAAAAATACATAGTAGTGGCAGTGTCTATAATCCAAGTAGTGTTAGGAATAGTACAAAAAGTAGTGCCAGTAGCAAGTGTATAGAGAACTCAAAAATAGTCCTAATTAAGCTAGTCTATATCTATGCGCAATAAAGTTAAAGAGCCCCCCTAAAATAACTAATTATTCTGTTCCTAAACCGTTTCTATCATACTGTCCCCATGCTCAGCACATTCCATTAGAGTCTGTGTAAGATAGTCAGTAGTGTAGATAAAGTCAGGAGAAGAGATGTAATCACCAGTCATAGAGGCTTCCAAGACCATTGCGGAGGCAGAGCATCAAATCAGTCCAATAGTAGCAGCCACTAGGCAACGCAGAGGCTTAGTGTCGTTAAAAACTAAATCACAGCGAACAACTTCTGCAAATGTAGCCACGCCAACCTTAGTAAGCGTCGTGCCATCTGTACTGAAAGGTGTGGACTAGGAAGTACGTAGAGGTAGCTTAGTCAGGTTCTCAGTACCTTAATCAACAATAGCTTTCTTCTTCTTTCTACAATCAACTTCAATGTAACCTTATATACCGCAGAAGTAACAGGTGCAAGTATCTTTGGTCCTTCTACTATTATTATTAGTGCTGTTACCACTATTCTATCCAGTCGTCTTAGTCTTGTCATCTTATACCTTGTCCTGCTAGGCCCACCTGTCTTTATGCTCATCCACCCAGGCAATAAGGTTCGTATTAAAGTAGCCGAAGGTCGTTTCGTCGTAGGTGTCTAGGGACTTGCTAAACATAGTAAGCTCAGTGTAGGTGTTGTAACAAGACAGTAATCTATCCGTCATCCTCAGTATCGCTAGGACGGCTCAACACCCACCCGCGCATCTTCCCCATTCCCCAGCCGAGCCGGTATCCGGGTGAAGAGCGCTAGTTATGTAAAATGGGGTCTCTTGCAATGAAGGAACAATCTGTCGTACACTAGACTAAGCTCCTGCAGGAGCCATGTGCCGTTTTTGCTCTTCTCAGCAACCAATTTTGTTCGCCACTGTTGGCCCTGTGTTCTCCCGTCAATCGCTGGTTTGGATCAACAGGAACATATAAGGGGTTCAACAAACGGCTCAAGCGTCGACAGCATCTTGGCGCAAAAGCGGGCCAATCTGACCCGCAGGCTCTCCAGCTCTCCAAGTCTCCAGTCCACGCGATACGCATTCCACTGCGTTGGCACAGTTTTTTTTTTGCAGAATTTGCGTCGACTACCAAAATACGAGAGAAGAGACTCATCTTCGACAATCAAAAACTCAATGCCACTGACATATTAACACGTTCCATAGGGAAGAGGAAGGTAGTAGTATACCTTAGGTATCTCGGTAACCTACCTCAACTATGCAAGAGCAATCCTACAGGAATCTCTAGACCGGCCGACCGGGCGCAATCATCCGACATTAACCCATCCTCCAATCGTCAGGCAGGCGAAAATTGTGCAGTCCAAAATCATAATGGAGATCGATGCTCGCCTGGTCGTATCACCGTGGAAGATCGCACGGGTGTAATAGTGAGAAGAACCTCGACACTGGCTCCAAGCGCATGGAGAACTTCGAAGCCAATTATTTATGTCCACAGTTGCGCCACATGGAGGTCATGCCCATTGTCGAAGTTCCCAGTAGCTTGCATTTACCGAAATATGCACACATAAACGCCTTACATTTTCCGAACTCAATCCTCCGGGCCTAATAGACCCCGAAAGACCATGCAACTGTGCCACATGGGCTGCGCAGTTTTGCTGAACCGCCATGCATACAGGAATTTTCCAGTCCCGGATATTGCCCCAAATCCCCCAAATCCAATAGCGTCCGGTTCCACGTCCCGTTCGTGTCTCCAACGCTTGTGTCTATTCGCCAGTCGTTTCCTGATGGCTCTACTTTTAGTAGCATGGTCATCTTTTGATGGTTTTTGGACGGGTAAAGTGCGTGTGCTGAGGCTTGCAACGGGACGCACATAAATAAAGCTTGATGCCCTCCGTCACAGGTGTCCAGGGCAATAAGCTTTCGCCTTCAATCAAACCGAAACACATAGCTACGCATCTCAGGTTCCGCCGCGAAAATGGTCAACTTCAACGTCCTCGTTTCTTCGCTCTGTTTGGCTTCGTCAGCAGTCGCAGCGGCTTTCCCTGCATCTGCTGCCAAGACGTGCAAGAACCCTACCCAACGAAAAGACTGGTATGTTGATCACACTATAACATCTTCTCGAACTATGCCAATTGTCTTCCTTCTCCAGGAAACAACTGTCGCTACCACAGAAGAGGGCGTACATTGATGCAGTCCTCTGCTTAACATCGAAGCCAGCCATCTCAGGCATTCAAGGGGCCCTGAACCGTTTCGACGACTTCCAGGCCGTCCACAGCAACCAAACACCCGACATCCACTGGGTCGGCCACTTCACCCTCTGGCACCGCTATTTCGTCTACGCATACGAGAAGGCTCTCCGGTAAGAATGCGGCTATACCGGCGGCCAACCCTACTGGGACTGGTCCGCGGACGCCGAACCCCAAAATCCCACATCAACACGCATCTTCGACTCTGAAATCTGGCAAGCAGACACGGGATTCGGCGGCAACGGTATCAGGATGAATTTCCACACCAGAGACAAACCCCTTTGGTATCAATGGCGGAACAGGTGGCGGTTGTGTCCAAAACGGTCCTTTCACACCCGACAAGTTCACGGTCAACTTCCCCACGCCCCACTGGCTCAAGCGCGACTTTGTCCCTACTTTGATCAACGTCTGGGCCGACCAAAAGCTCGTCAACAATGTGCTCGCCCAGAAAGACTACACCGGCTTTGCCAGAGCGGTCGAAGGCAAGCCTTCCTTTGACGTTCCCAACATCCACGGAAGTGGTCACTTTGGTGTCGGAGGTGCTCTGGGACAGGCTGGCGATGCGAACAACAGCCCCGGCGAACCAGTGTTCTACCTGCACCACGGCAACCTCGACCACATCTTTTGGGTGTGGCAGCAGAAGGACCTGAAGACCCGCCTTGACCAGGTTGGTGGCCCGATTATCCCCTTCGACTACAGTGGCAAGAACGTCACTCTTGACTTTGAGGTTAGACTGGGTAAGCTTGCGCCGACTGTTCAGCTTAGGGATTTGTTGGACATTCAGGGCAAGGTCTTGTGCTATACCTACTAAGTGCATGTATATATTAGCTCTATTTCTAGCTCGCAGGATAATTACATATACATAACAACAAAATCCATATCTAACATTATGTGATAACTCTACTGACTACCGCACCCGATCAGCTTGGTTGGAGCACATTGATAGTTTTCCTCCTCCAGTCCCCGCTTTTATATCTCTTCTTGAGCTAAGGACTCGCCATGAGTACCATGGTAAGGATAGTCTCGAAGATCTCCTTGGTGCCTTGGTATCTTATTGCCAATCTTCTTCTTCGTCATTGCTTCGCCCTACCCCAATTCATCAGTTGTGGATATCCATGGCAAAAGAAAGGGCAAGTGCAGAAAGCGGCCCATGTTTATCGAGGCTGGCTCTACTCACCTGCGTCGTGGTTATCGGAACTATGTTATATGTACTGAGCTCCTCAATCGTTTTGGGATCCTGTCGTAGATCTTTTTTGAATCCTAGCATGAAGACTGGATGCGTCTTTCGTCTGTATAAAGTGACTTTGGGAAGCCATTGCATGTGGCATGTGTTTAGCAATCCCACTTGTATGACTTGTCCTCACCACCACCACCCATCTATCTACCCATCAATCCTCCCTATCGACCGGAGGCGGAGGAAGCGGAATACTGAAATCCTCCAAACTAGCCCACTGACTACTTTTCCACCCCCCAGCCCCAGTCGCTTGCATCATGCCACCCAACACAGGACTACTACTACCCCACCCTTCCATGGCCGCCTTCTCTGGGCTAGGGAAACTACTTGGTATGAACAGTGTCGGCGGTTTACTCGGCGAGGAGAAAACTGGCTGAGAACTGGCTATGCGATGAGGCGTTGTGTGCGTGCTGGAAAGATGGTGGTGGGTACGCTTGTTTCTAGGTGTTGTGGTGGTGTGTTGGGTGATTTCGTCGATGGTTGTCGCTTGGCTGGGGTGATGATAAGCTGATGGCTGTTGAGTTTGCTTTGAATATGGTGCTGTGGTTTGTGAAGCGCGGGGCGTCGCGTTGTAACTGAATGCATCGGGTGCTGCACGCATACTAGACGATTGGGGTGGTCGAGCATGTATGTACTGTGAGTATGAAAACCACTCGTTCTGAAGCTGTTGCTCTGCTTTGCTGGAGTGCGAGTGCTGCGTTTCGTGGTCGGGAGATGGAGACCGAGGAACTTGGATGGTGTCGCCGTCTAGGTCTGCTGATTGCGGGATTAAGGTTGATGGGAGCTGGGGTGCTTGCCTTCTAGTTGATCGCGGAGGGGTTGGGTCCGGTGCTGGCGAGTCTCCTTCGTCTGATGAATCGTCGTTGATTACCATGGGTGTAGATGGACGTGTGTATTGATTGTAGCTTCCGATGATGGGGGGTGTTGAGCGGAGCTGCTCTGCTGGCAAAGGCAGTTCACCTTCAGTAATTGTTGTCGCGTCGCTTACGATTAGTCCTTTTTCATGTGACAATTTTAATGGTGCTGTAGGTAGTATTGTTGCGTCTCCGTCTCCATCGTCATCGTCATCACACTCAGGCTCCTGCTTGACAGTATTTGACTCAGTAGAATGAGATGAACGCCTTCCATTCGAAAATTTGTAAGGGTCGTAATCGAGCTCGGGAGAAGGTTCGTTGTGACCTCGAAGCGTAGACGAATCGTCCGATTCTTGTGATGACCCAGATTCACTCATAGCAGACTCTCCATTGGCATCAGCACATGCCTGGTCGATCCTGTCAAGCATTGCCTGGGTATCGGCGCCAACGACCTTACCAGATGCGAATTCGAAGCGACTGGGGAAAGTTTGCGCATTCACACCCTCAAGACGTCTACTGGCAGGCAAATCTTCTTCCAAGATATCATCATCACAATCCTCATCTTCAGAGTCCTGGATTGTACTTTCAAATTTCCTTAATGTTGGTGGCGGTATGGGCGTTTTCGACGGCATCTTGAAAGTCACCTGCTTACGTCTCGAGGGCGTCTCTGGTGCATTGATTAGATTGCCCGAGCACATCTTGAGGGGCGAACGACGTAGTTTTTGTGGGGAAATTTGAGTCGATAGCGGTGAGTCGGCTGGTGATTGAGACGAGGGAATCTCACGAATGCGTCGTTTCTCTGGAGTCGATAGAAGGCTGAAGCGGGCTTTAGCAGTCCTGGCCTGCCTCTGCGGCTGATACAAAGCTTCTCCTGTCTCTGTGGCCTGCGGTCCGTTTCCATGTCTAGACGCACGGGTCGTTCTTGTGACAGGAGCTTCGATGAATTGTGTCGGTTTGTAACTGTCTTCGCGATCCTCCTTCATCTCATCTTCCACTGACCGCACCACCAAGTCAGGAGTAGCCTGTGACTCTGCTGTGGGCTCTTTCTTAACATGTTCGGTTTCCAGATTCTGCTGCGTGACCTCTACGTACTCATCTGCAGCTTCATGATTTTTGACAGCATTGCCGTCGACACGATACAGCCCTTGTTGCGCAAGTCGCTGCGCTACAGTATCGCCATAGGTTTGACTAGCCCGCTCATCTGCCTCAACATCGCTTGATGCCTCATCCGTATCCTCGTCTGACATGATCTCTTGTGTTCGCATGTCTGGTATCATCTGCGTCAATGTGCGCTGCTTTCTGTCGTTGATTGCTTTTTCGCTCTTGCTACGTCCACTCCAGCTCAACCGCGGGTTTTGTTTTATGGGCTGAAAGCCAGGTTCCTCGGAGCCAGGCAGTGGCTTTCGCCCATCCGCCAGTTGTGTCATTGTTGATTGTCGTCGTAGCGTACGCTCTCGATTGGCTTTGATAGCTGTCGCATCGGACTTGGCATCTGATGCGGCTTCGACGCGCCTGGGGCGGCGATGATTTTTCGGTGAGACCGCTGTCCGTCTGCGTTTAGATACAGGTTCCACGGGTTCCTCATCTCCATGACTACCATGCTGCTTTGCATGGCTACTTCGCTTCTTGCTTTCCCCCTTCTCCTTCCTTGTGGAGGGCTGCTCTTTTCCCTCGTCCCCCTGCAGCCCGATTGGAACTCGGCCGTGTTCCCAATCTTCTTCCAGATCTGCATCGCGGTCCTCATCCGAGTCTGCAATCACAGGGGTGCTCTGTCTCTTCATCTTCTCTGGCAAAAACACCATTTGCCGCTTGCCATGTTCAACTGGTGTGCAGCGCCGACGCACCATCTTGCGCTTGTGTGGGAATTGTACTTGCTGCGGCACTTTCTTCGAATAGTAAACTTTGAAGTCGGCGTCTCTGTTACTCGAGCGCGTCCGGGGTGTCATTGTGGGTGGGTGGGGCATCGATAAGATGGGAGCGGTGCTTTCCGTACGTGTTG
The DNA here is from genome assembly GCA_009289805.1 of Alternaria gansuensis. NCBI lineage: Eukaryota > Fungi > Ascomycota > Dothideomycetes > Pleosporales > Pleosporaceae > Alternaria > Alternaria gansuensis. The sequence goes on along the minus strand of WBOK01000024.1, from coordinate 82,662 downwards.
GTGACGCGACGGGACGCGTTGAGGGGACTAGCGTGGGGCGTGAGGCTTGAGATGACAGGGTGATGCGCCATCGCCAGCTATTCCCCCGCCTGCAGAACATGCATCAACGCAAAACATTGATCAAGTGTGAGCAGCCAAGTCTTGGGCCTTTTTCTGTGCCATGGTTGTTCAGCAGGAATCATGAAGGATTTTCTAACATTCGATTGAATTTTGGAAATGGACATGTTGAACGCAGGTAGCTATCCCATGTCAGTCAAGTACGTAAACTGCCTACAGGTCTTGTATGTTAAGCATTAGAAGCAAGCGTGCATGTGCACTGTCTTGGTCCTTTGGATGCCATGCCCACCGCTCTGCGAGAATGAACCTCCTGTTGCGAAATACAGCTCCTAGCAATGGGGAGTCGCGTGTTCTTTTCAAACCCTACACCGTACAGTACATAGCAAGAAACATGTTCTAAGCCCCTCTTCCTCTGCCCCTCCCTCCCCTTCCTCGCCCACGACCCCTTGTCCTCGGTCCACGCGGCGCCTCCCTTCGCGGCACAACCTCACCCCCCGCCCATCTCTTCCCCTCATCCCTCAGATCAATCCAGCGCTCATCCAATCCTTTAGCCGCTGCCCCATCTCTCCGTCCCTTCCCCAGCGCGCTAGCTGTCACACCGTCTTGCACCAACAACTGCATGCCTATGCCCTCTTCGGTACCTTGTTCATACATTCCCAAATTCAGCGCGCCGCCATCCGGATCATACGACGCGCGGACATCCATGTCAATTGCTGTTGTTGTTGCTGTTGTTGTTGCTGTTGTTGTTGCTGTTGTTGTTGCTGTTGTTGTTGCTGTTGTTGTTGCTGTTGTTGTTGTTGTTGTTGTGGCGGTGGCGGACTAGAGAGTGGGAGAGCATCGGGTCCGGGTGAGTATCGGCGATACCATGGAAAGTAAGACTTTGAACTGCGCCTTCAAGACCCGCATACAGGTTCTGAGACGTGGAGGACGGGATTGACAGACTGTAAACAGGGGAATCCTCTCGGACGCGCGAGTAGTCGTTGCGGTATGCGGTGCGTGGAGGAGGGATACGGGGGTTGAGGTAGAGATTCCAGCCACCACTTTTTGTTGGAACATGGCTCTTGCTCTCGTTGACCATGACATTGGTGGAAGATTTGCGTAGAGAAGACGTGGCCTTCGGGTGAGGTTTGCTACTACGGGGTATGGAGATGGTGTGGTAGGCATGAGAGCCCGAGAAGCGCACGTCAAATACTTTGATCATGCTATGGAGAGCTACACCAGCGACGATACGTTCTAGACCCTGTGCAGCTAAGGAGTAGATTGGCGAGTCGTTTGTCGGATCCCGGAACATCTGTTCAAAGCCGCGTGGCGAACGCATGTCGTGGAGTCTGATGATGCCGTCATAGCCACCGGATAGGAAAGTGTGGCCTGCTTCTGATGCGCCCTGTGCTGTGTTTGGTACCGGTAATATGGGGTAGATTGATGTCGGACGTGAATGTGCTTGGCTTTCAGTAGCAATGTTGAAGCAACGGAGGGGTGAAGGCAGGAAGCCTTCGGGTCCGATGTGGTAGACCTCGATGGGCTCGGTGTGGGGACCCCACCCAATAGCGACTGTGTCATGGGATAAGAACTCGCATGACCACAACCTACCAAGTTGTGCCCCATCAGATATCGTTTTTACCTCTGAAGAGGGCTTGATGGCTTCGCTGGAGAAGTTGCCACGGTTGATGGGATAAAGGGCTAGCGAAGAGTCTGCAAGTGCGGTAGCCAGCACGGGTGTGCTTGAAGGTGATAGCGAAAGACTGCTGATACCACGGTGGTTGGTGTGATAATGTTGCGTCTGAGTATTAGCAAGATCAGGGCTAACACTAAGCAGCGTTAGTTGACCCGATGCAGTCCCAAAGACGATATCCTCATAGGCCAGATCCCGCTGATGTGGTCGGAGTAATTTCAACTTGGTGATATCGTCGCGACCCTCGAAGCTGTCCGGGATCTTATACGTGAGCCATGTATTCAGGTGTTTGAAAGTATCATACTTCCACGTCTGATCAGATGCCTGGTCAAGCTCCTCCTCACGTTTTCTAATCTTCTCGACATTCGCACCCGTCTCTTTAGTCCGCAGCACAATTTGTGTACCTGCAGACCACGCCAGTACTTCTCTCCGTTCTTCCCACGATCCGTACATGTCTTCATAGCTATCAATACTAGGTTGATAACCCATTGTCTGACCCTGCGGATCCCTCCATCTTGCAGCTTGCCACGTATTCATGCTCATAGTCTTCTCTGTCGGTTCTAGGTATCTTGCAATGAGACCTCTTCTATGCCAATTCCGGCATAATGTTGTTAGACCGTGGACGGCGTTGCAGGCATCTGAGTCCAGTCCGCCAAGGCCAAAGCGGCCTCTAAGGAAAGCTTTCCACCCATCGAGCTTTACAAAATCGCTCAACCGACGGTTTACTAAAGAGAGGTAGAGCAAGTCTCGTGGTCGTTGGAGGTGATTTGTTATTAACGAGAGCACCTCATTTGGCAGCGTATTAAGCGCTGCCATGGTCGGTGTTGCCTGTTCAAGAATCATACAATACTCAAGGCTTTGAAGAAATTTGAAGTGCTAGTTTTGCGGATTCCGAACCTGGGGATGACTTGGTGGCGTTCAGAGGGCACATGTTCGCGGGTGAGGAAAAGTAAATGTCTCCAACGACGACGACAGAGTTCTCGCTTGGTGGCGTCTGCACTAGCCACATGTCACCAAAGGGGAGAGTCATCAGCCATGGCGAAAACGAGGCCACTCTGTCTCTGTGACTCTTCTTCGCAGGCGCCTGGACGACGATGTAAGCTCGACTCATATCCTCTGTGCAGCTAGAAGAGAATATCGCTGTGCTTGCCATTGGATTGCGCCGCTCCAGCCCCCGCAACCTAAATGAGCCGGCTTCTTCCCTTCCATATTAGTAGGGACCGCAACAACACTACTCGGTGGCTATCGCTCCCCTGCATGGAAACGCACTACCGCGCCATTGAGATGACCGTGGCTTACGGCTCGTTTTGCCTTTCCTCGACGAGGCTGGACCGTGTCAGTGGGCTCAAGTCGCTCAGCGCTGTTGGCACGCCCTGTTGATCGCGGTGCAACTCCAGCAGGACAGCCTCATCGCGCCCCAAGCTCGCGGAATCTTCTCGGTCGTCCTTACACAGTATACATAGTAAGCCATCAACATCCGCTGGTGCTGCCGCTTTCTTGTGGCAATCATCCGCAAGTGCTAGCCTTCATCCTGGCCGTTTCTGACTAAACGCCCGGGGCCTCGCGCGCAGTGGCCGTCAGTTACGACGACTCTTGACCACCAGACTTGTTCATCAGTCCAGCGCTGCCCCATCGATCGGCGACTGTTGTTTTGCGACGCGACGCCACGGCACCATGGCGGACGATGGGAAAAGGGTGTTCGCGCTGATTAGCGCCATCGGCACCACTCGAGACCGGCTGCGACAAGACATTGACGGCTTGCGACAGATCCACAACCGCTGGAAAGACAGCAATGGCTCTTCCATTAACCTCATCGCGCAACTGACAGCACTGAAATCCAGTCTCGGCAACATTCAGGACTGGCTCAACTATGCGGTCAACGAGTTGCACCCGCAACTGCTATCCGACTTGGACGTGCTAACGCATTCGTGCGGACTGCTGGTACGCCATGTAGATGCCATAAATGCGCGTCTCAACTACAGAGACCATGGCGCCGTCGATTTCGCTGCAAAGCTCAAGTACAGCGTCGCTAGCAGATCAATGGAGCGACTGCAGTCGGTGGCGCAAAGACAAAACGATGCTGTGAACCTGTTGCTTGCGGCATGTCACTGGTGAGCTGCTGCGCCGTCTGCCTCCTACTTCCAGCACTCTAATAGCTTTCAGTACCGCTCAAGCACAGCGGAAAATCCTCCTCCACAAAAGCCGCCAGATCAGAAAGGAAGATGCAGCAAACCTGAGGACCCTCACTCAGTCCTCGGGCTTGAACAGTGCTTGCATCACTAGCCTAGCACAAATATCGCGCTTCATCCAATGGCTGAGAATCTTATTTCACATGAAGCTTGCACGGAGCGAACTCGACAGAGCTCTCTCGCCTACAGATGACGAATACGAGCACATGGCAGCAGTCACTCGCTCCGAAGCAATAGATCGTGTTCTCCAGAGAGAGGCCATTAACCTTCGCCACGAGACCAAGTTGGTTCTCGTAGGCAACACGCAGAGCGGCAAGGAACTCATAATGCATCAACTGAAAGTGCTATTCGCCGAAGGTTATTATTCAACGGAAGAACGCATCAAGTTCCGCCCCGCCATCTACCAAGTTGTACAATCGCTCATCTCATCAATCACCAATCTACTCAAGGACACTGGCGTCAAGCTCTCTACCGAGTTGACCCATGACTTTGCTATACTGCTGCACGAGCTGGACGCCGGGAAGGAAGGCATAACACCCGACGCAGTCAAGGCCATCACCAGAATCTGGGCCAGTTCCGAGTTCTCCAAACTCTACGTCCGAAACTTTGAAATCGACTTCCCGCAGTACGCGCCCTACTTTGCACAAGAAGCCCCACGCATAGCCAAGGAAGACTACATCCCCAGCGAAGCCGACATCATCCGCCTGAACCAAACCATGCGCGGCATCAACGAAGCGCGCTTCAACTGGGACGAGCTCGACGTCCACGTCTTCAACATAAGAGGCTACATTCCCCAACACATCCGCGAGCGCTGGTACCACCAACTCGAAGACGCAACCTCACTCATCTACACCGTCGACGTATCCCTGTACAACAAGCCCAGCCCCCAGCGTCCCACGGAATCAATCCTCGTCCACGAATTCGAAGCCTTTGAAACCTGGGTCACACAACCGGGCTTCGCCAAGTCCACAATCATCCTCATTCTCAACAACTACACCCGCTTCGTCAGCAAAATGGCCTATGCACCCCTCGAAAAACTCTTCCCAGACTACACCCGCAACGAATCCGATCCCGAGTTGTCCGCGCGGCAATACATTCTGCGGCGGTTCAAGAGTGTGAACGACCAGGGTCTTGCGCTGTATTCTTTCTGGGTTGATCTCGACTCGAGCGATAACCAACATTTGTATGATGCGTTGAAGGAGACACTCACGCTGGTGCAACGGCGCAAGGCGGGGGAAGAGGCGTGGAGTGCTAGTGTTGTTTCGACGGAGGAGGGGGTTCGCCCGTCGACGAATGCGCTGTCGAGTGGGATGGGTTCGAGTCGGAGTCGAAGTTGCAGTCGGGGAAGGAGTGTGGGGAGGAGGAAGAAGAAGAAGAAGAAGAAGAATGAAAAGGGATGAAAAGGATCGGGTGAGGACTATTAATTTGATGGGGTTGGAATGAGTGGGATGGGTGGAGTCAAATAGGGTTTGAAACTGGATTGACCGCTTCGGGGTTGGGCGTTTCTGGGCTTGAGAATACCATTGTGTGGGTTGTTTTGGATATACGGGGGAGAGAAATTTGAGTATAGAATGTCATTGAAGGATGAATCATCTAGAAGGACTTGTACTGTAATGTCTAATACCTTGTTTGAGTTCCAAGTTGCTTGGAAAATTATGCCTACGTTGAGATCATCACACATTGAGGTATCTGATAGCGAGAATCTCTTGCATTGAATCATGCCAAATCTACTTCTCCTCCTCCTCCTCCTCCTCCTCCTCCTCCTCCTCCTCCTCCTCCTCTTCTTCTTCTTCTTCATCATCATTACCATCGTCATCCCCCTCCTCCTCCTCACTATCTTCTTCATCATCTTCATCTTCATCCCCATCCTCGTCGTCCGACACCTCCTGCCCCAAAGCCTTGAGCCGTTCCTACCAACGTTAGCCCCCATTTCACAATCAACTTCATCTAAAAGGACGCAACATACCTTATCCTTACTCCTCTTCTCCTCAAGATCACTAAGCACCATGATCAAATCCTCCAACTCAGTCGCTTTCTCCTTCTCGCTCTCCTCAGCTTTCCGCAACTTATCTTTTAGCTCCTTGACCTCCTTCTCACTGACGCCCTTCTGATTGTTCAACTTGGTGGCTGCTTCAAGTTTACGCAGTTTCTCCTCCGCTTCTTTGACCTTCCAAGTTTGGTCCTGAGCCTTGGTTTTGAGGTCTTGGCTCTCTGTTTTAAGCTTGTCGACACTAGCCTGTAGGGTTTCCCTTTCTGCTTCGGATTTTCTAAGCTGGGTTTCTTGTTCTGATTTGAGCTGCTGGAGTTTTGCTTCCGTTTCTTCTTTGAGCTGCTTGAGCTGCGTTTCTTTCTCCTCTATGAGTAGTTGCAATTGTGCCTCGCTGTTTTGCACATGCGACTGTGCGTTGTGCAGGGTTTCGGTAATGGTGGCCACTTCGGTTCGTGTTTGTTTGAGGGTTTGTTCCAGGCTGCGAATCTTCTCCATGGCTTCCTGTCGAGCTTTCTCTGAAGCGCCAAACCGACGCTCTAATTCCGTGCGCGTTCGGTGTGCATCGTGGAGCTGTTCGTCGTACTCTTGTCTGACCTTTGCAATGGCAAGGTTTGCTTCCTTGCTCGCTTGTTGCACTTTGTTGTTGAGGGCGACAATCTGAAGATTGTACTTGTTTTCCATCTCTAGCATTGCTTGTCGGTGCTCGCGGTCCTTCTTCGCAGCTTCCTTGTCGAGATCGTCGTGCAGTTTGTCGTTGATGCGCTTGAGTGTGCTGCGTTGCTCCTCGGCCGATTGCTGAGTCTTGCGATGCTCAGCCTGCTCCTGGTCTATTTTTTGCTCCAGCGTCATGAGTTGTGCTTTGAGCTCTTGGATAGTTTGCTCTTTCTCGTCTCTCTCCCCGCGGAGCGCATCGACTACATCTCGATCAACGCCGTCGTGCGACTGGTGCTGTTCAATGTTTGGATTGCGATCGATGGCTCGAGATAGTCGGCTGAAGTTGTCTTTCAAAAAGTCTACAAAGGCCTCGTCGAAGAAGATGTCTGGCAAGCTGCCACCTCCGCCACCATTGCGAGGCAAGACCTCAAAGTCTCGCACGAGCGGATGACGTCGCAGTTCAGTGATGGCGTTGAGATACTTGTCGCGACCGAGCTTTGACATGAGTACTGGTTGGAGTTCGCGCCGTGGCACAGGAGAGTCCCTTGTTGAGAACTCATATACAACTCCCAACAGTGCTGCACAGAGGCCACGAATCACAACTCGGTCCTCTCCGGGGGTCAGAACGGTTTGCACCAAGCTTTGTAGGCTGCTGGCTTCTCCTAAGAAATCATCTACTGCCGCGGCATCCTCGTACAGCCAGCCTAGCAGAAGCATTAGATAGGCTACTGAGATGCGCTCATCTTCCCCGAGCTGCAGACTTGCGATTAGGTTCGCCGTGAGCGTTTGTATGCAAGTGACGACCTCCTCGCCACTCTCTGCATCTCCCTCCTTGACCTGCATCAGGGTGTTCTTTGCGTGGTAGTCATGGATGATGAGGTGGTAGATGAGGTTTGCGGCAAACCAGATTCTGTACGGGTCGCCCGTGGGTGGAACTTGTGGTCCGGCGATAAGGATTGTCAGAGCGTTGGCTGTTTCGTCGCCATCCTGGTGACCATCGATGGCGCGGTTGAGGAAATGTTCTTGTATTTGCACGTGGTTGAAGAAGTAGGCCTTGATACACTCACAGCCTGCATTGCGCAAGTCGAACAGCTCATTCGGTGCTGGAGACAGGACCAGGTTGAGCAGTGCCTCGATGACGTATACAGAGGCTATGCCGTTCGGAGAAGTAACGCCGTTGGTAGCGGGCTCGACAATAGGCCTGACTTGCTCTTGAGCGAATCCTTCCTGTAAGCGAGCGTTGCCTCTGACCAGATCCGCGCAGGTGTTAAGAGCCTCGATCTTGATGGGCATGGCGGTTGCAGGGTCGAAAGCGATGTTCAGGAGCTGCCGGACGAGGCCATGCTGCTGGAAGACATTCTGGTTCTGTAGTGTACCCGGGCTGCCCTTGACGAGAAACATGCGCATGATGGCCAACAGCCCCCAGATGTTCTTGTCGCTTTGCGGACTGACCCATTCATCCTCGTCTTGTGCACCTGGGCGTGCCTTGTTCGGCTTCTTGCCTCCTGGCAGTAGCGCGGCAAATCTCGCGACATGGCCCATTTCTCTGATGTTGGTCTGGTTGGAGACGTTGTTCCGCACAAGGATAGCCAGCAGACTCAAGCAATCTTGAACCACGACACCACCCTGCGTAAGCCCCCCGTCGGCGTGGATCATGTTGAAGACCTTGGTAAAGGCATCCTCGAAGACGAAGAGCTTTTGCAGTTCGGCAGACGTTCGGGACAGGTCGGTGAGGACGACGAGGGCTTCGTTGCGGATGGCATCGCGGGGGTCGTCCAAGGTGGCTACGAGGCGCTCAATGCCGCCGGGCGCTGTGAGGACGCATTCCTGTGTTCGCTGGGGTCGTGCTAGCGAGATGGCGCGGACGAGTTGCAGCGAGTACAGGCGCGAGTAGAAGTCGGGCTTGTCGAGGAGGTCGACGAGAAGGGTTATGTTGTCTTGTCGCTACCATAAGCTCAGCACTGGCAGGTGTGTGGGTAGACAGGACGTACCTGTGAGAACTGGTCTGCCAGCCACAGGCCTATCTCTTCCGAGGCCTCGGGGCTGTTCTCGTCGGGGTGGAAGAGCATGAGCAGCGTCTCCAGCACCACCTTGAGCGTGTCCACATCCTCGCCATCTCTGGTCAGGGACGCGATGAGTCCTTTGAGTGCTCCCGAAGCAACCTCGGCCGGGTACTCTTTGGCGAAGCTGCGGAGGCCGAGAATGGCAGCGCGGCGGTCTTCCAGGAGGGTTGCGCTCGTCAGCCTCCCGCTGAGCGTGCTGATGGTGTCGGTGGCGCTTTGCTTGGGAGGCGCATTGGCCTCGAGAACCCGCATCATCGTGGTGGAGGAACGGGTTTACGGGCTCATGGTGTGAGGTGTGTGAGAGTGCGTCCCGTAATATGCACGCCCGGTATCAGCTGTGCGCAGGACTTGCTTCCCCTAGGTGCAGCTCTCCATGGGCAAGCATCGTGTCGTCTCCACGCACAATGGCGTCGCGCGGAGGTCGGAGGTCGGAGGTCGGAGGTCGGAGGTCGGAGCGTCGGCACAACCGCGACTCCACGTCGACCGCCATGGCTACCCAAGAGCGCGTCTTGCACTGCTGCTTCCGCTTCTCTCTCCCCATCACCACCACCCATCGATATCGTGCGCAACTCGGTCTTGGCGCGCCCAGAGAGATTGCGGCGCTGGCATCACTGCGGCTATTGGATATCGGAGCACAGGACTTGCATCGCCCTCAGCCAGTCTCTTTCTTTTCCCACGGCGCATCGTCCACAAAGCATCATCGCCGCCCCTTGGTCTTTCGCGCTCTTCGCAGTACTACTCAGCCTTCAGATCGCTAGTTACACGCGCTCTCGCTCTCGTTGCAACAGCAATAATACCCTCCCCAGCTGCACTCCCCCGTCCGCCGCGCGCCACTGAGCGCCTGCCGCCGCCATGGGTGTCCCGGCCATGTTCCGCTGGCTCAGCCAGAAATACCCCAAAATCGTATCCACGGTGCAAGAGGAGCTTCCCAAAAAGGTCGGCGACACTGTCGTACCAGTTGACCGCACCGGCCCCAACCCCAACGGCCAAGAGTTCGACAACCTGTACCTCGACATGAACGGCATCGTACACCCTTGTTCGCATCCGGAAGATAAGCCCGCGCCCAAGACTGAGGCCGACATGATGATGGCCATTTTCGAATACACTGATCGCGTTCTCGGCATGGTCCGTCCTCGTAAGCTTCTCTACATGGCAGTCGATGGCGTTGCGCCTCGTGCCAAGATGAACCAGCAGCGTTCGCGTCGTTTCCGGGCTGCCAAAGAGGCCAAGGAAAAGGACGACGAGCGCGCTGAATTTCAAAAGATGCTCAACTCGCAGAAAGCAAGTCGTGGCGAAGACATCTCCAGTCTCGAAGACGTCATCGAAAAGACCTGGGACTCCAATGCAATTACTCCTGGTACACCTTTCATGCATCTTCTTGCCGAGAGTCTTCAATACTGGTGTGCATACAAGTTTACAACCGACCCCTCGTGGAAGGACATGAAAGTCATCATCTCCGATGCATCTGTGCCTGGTGAGGGAGAACACAAGATCATGAACTTTGTTCGCTCCCAGCGCTCCATGCCTACACATGACCCCAACACGTCGCACGTCATCTACGGCTTGGATGCCGATTTGATCATGTTAAGTCTTGCTACTCATGAGCCTTATTTCCGTGTTCTCAGAGAAGATGTCTTCTACGACTCGGGTAAGGACAAGGTCTGCACGCGCTGTGGTCGCAAAGGCCACATCCGAAACAACTGTGAATTTCCCGATGATGGCAAGAAACTCACCGAAGAGGAAGCCGCTGAAGAGTGGGCCACCTCTGAGCATCAACTCAAGCCCTTCATCTGGCTGCACACCAACATCTTGCGCGAATACTTGGCAGTCGAGATGGACACACCAAAGCGCAAGTTCAAATATGATCTAGAACGCTCACTCGATGACTGGGTCTTCATGTGTTTCTTTGTCGGTAACGATTTCTTGCCACATCTGCCTAGTCTGGAGATTCGAGATCAAGGTATCGACTTACTCATCAGCATCTGGCGAGACCTCGCCGCTGAAATGGATGACTATGTGACCAAGGATGGTTTCCCAGACATGCGTCGTGTCCAGCAGATCATGTCTGCCTTGGCCACTCGAGAGGCTGGCATTTTCAAGAAGCGAAAGGAAGTATCGGATCGCCAGGCAGCAAACAGGGCTAGACGCGAAGCACAGAACAACAATAACAAGCGCCAACGAACCGACGGAAACGGTCCGCCTGGCTTCAAGCGTGCAAAGGAGAGCACCGATACTTACACCAGTGCAGGTATAGTATTCTTCGACCCCAAGGATGCCCAGTCAAAGGAAGTCCGCCATGTACACAAAGACATCATGCACACCCGAGACGCTCAGTCCAACAAAAGCGCTGCCGCTCGACTCAAGGAGCTTATGAAGGCCAAGGCGGATGGCACATCTGCGCCTGAGCCTGAGTCGACCCCCGCTTCCGAGCCCGCCTCTGAAACCGCTTCTGGTACCGAAACACCCGTTCACCTTGGAAAGCGCAAGGCAGATGAGATAGAAGACGCCGACAACGGTACCCCCGGTCACAACACGCCCGTCGTTCCCGAGTCACCCGCACAGGCTACCGAGCCCCTAAAGAAGGAAGATGGCACTGTAGAAGATACCATTATGCTTTGGGAGGACGGCTACGAGGAGCGTTACTACGAACAGAAGTTTGGCGTTGACCCCAACGACATCGCTTTCCGCAACAAAGTCGCACGTCAGTACGCCGAGGGTCTCTGCTGGGTGTTGGCCTACTATATGCAAGGTTGCCCCTCCTGGACATGGTATTTCCCTCACCACTACGCACCCTTCGCCGCAGACTTTGTCGGTCTCGAAGACATGGATCCCCGGAAACTCTTCGAAAAGGGTACGCCATTCCATCCATATGAGCAACTCATGGGTGTTTTGCCTGCCGCATCGAATCACGCTATCCCCGAACCCTTCCGCATACTCATGGAAGATCCCGAGAGTTCGATTTTCGACTTCTATCCTGAAGATTTTCCTATTGATTTGAACGGCAAGAAGTTTGCTTGGCAGGGTGTTGCTGTTCTACCCTTCATCGACTCGAAGCGATTACTAGACGCCATGGCTACCAAATACCCCGAGCTCTCCGACGACGAGAGGAAGCGAAACGAGTTTGGCAAAGAGACACTCATGTTCTCCCAGGAGAGTGGCCTTTTCGATGACGTAGAGAAGGCGCTGTACCGCAAGGGGCAGCAGAAATACAAGATTGATCCTGCCAAGAGTCGCGCGCTTCATGGAGACATTGAACCGCACGACTTGTTTGTCATGGATAGTCAGCTCGTCCCGCCTTTCGATGCAAATGGCATCACAGAGTTTGAGATTACTCAAGATCGTTCGATGAGGTATGTTTGGAATTCTAGTTTTGTTCACATCAAGACACATACTAATGATCATGCAGAGTGTACTACGAAATGCCGAGTGTGAGCTCGACCCGAGCGCACAAGTCGGTTCTCCTTGAAGGCGTCAAGCTACCCAAGCCAGCTCTCAGCCCCGGTGAAGCCGAGTCAGTGCGTCGCTCCAACGAACGCGGTGGCTTCCGTGGCGGCCGTGGTGGTCGGGGTGGTGGAGGTTACCGAGGTGGAGGCGGAGGTGGCTACAACAACGACCGCCGCGGCAACGGCAACGACAACTACCAAAACGGCGGTGGACGAGGAGGAGGCTACCAAAATGGTCGTGGGGGTGGTAATTGGGACAACAACCGTGGAGGATACGGTGGCAACCAAGATGAATACAACGGTCCACCGCCACCACAAAACTTCGCTCCGCCGTTCCCTGGTGCCAACTTTGCTCCTCCCCCAGGTGGAAACTTCTTCCCTCCTCCACCCCCAGGATGGGTACCGCCACCCGGTGTAGGTGGCTGGCAAGGCGGCCCTGCTCCTCCATATGGCGCACCTCCGCCCATCCCGCCGCCAGTAGCGCAGCATCCTGCTTGGATGAACGGTGGAAACCAGCAACATAGCGCGCCGCCGCCACGACAGGCACCCAATAACAGCTCGTTAAGAGATGAGCGGTTTTACCGCCCTGCGGATGAGATACTTGGACGCAGTGGTGGTGGAGGCGGTCGATATCAGGGAAATAACCCTTATAATGACCGCCCGCCGAGGGATGATAGGGGTGGGAGGGGAGGAAGAGGTGGACGTGGTGGACGTGGTGGCGGTGGTGGTGGTGGAGGATATCAGGGCAATAGGCCTTCGTATAACTCTAATGACTACCGCTAGAGTGTGTGCAGCAAGCGGTGAACGAGATATGTCACCATGGTGGACGTACAGCGTACGTTGGGGTAAAAAAACCAAACTTGAGAACGAAAAAGGGCAAGCAATACGGCTGGAAACGATGAAAAAGGACATGTTAGCGCTATTTGAAATGAACCTTTGTAAGATAGATAGATATATGGGTTTCTACAGATACCCATAAAACCCTGCATCATATTTAGAAATTGCATCGAAATATTGTTTCCCTCTTATTTCATGCAGTATAGTGATAGGGGCGAAAGAAGAAAAAAAGAAATAGTCATGATGCAGTTCTTTGCGCTATTTTTCAAGGGCAAGCCTTTACCATCGCGACGTAGCTGTCTAATTTTGGGAAAAGAGAGGAAGAAAAAGGGGTGGTTTGGTGGGGCGAGGAAAGGACGCGCAGGTGGATATTTGTAGTACATTTCGATGGCTAAAAGATGGTAGTTCATCAGATGATACTCATCTACAAATAACACGTAACCCGTCCTATGCGGGAGTGTGTGTCTTGTACTAGACATTGAAGCTTGTTTTTGTGCATTGAAGGTACTCGCTTTGTTCCACGTCAATAACTATGACGGCGTTGTGTGCGGCGAATATCTTTAGAGTGCATGTTGAATGGCTTCTTCCTCTCAACCATCCTCCTCTTCCTCATAACTCCGTCCCCTTCCTAGCCAACACCCAAACAAACGTAGTATCATCCACCGCAGTCCTAACCTCCCTAACCAAAACTTCCAACCCAACCCCCTCCACCATCCCCACACTCCCCTCCTCCCCCCACCCACTCCAAAACATCCACCCTTCCTCATGCTCCAACCACTTCTCCGCCTCTAACCCAGGCATATCCCTAACACTAAAATTCGCCAAGAAATACCCCCCAGGTTTCAACCACGTAGCGATCTTACCCATGAGCAACGATTGTTCCTCACGGGGGAGATGGATAATGCTATAGAAACCCGTTACAGCATCGAATGTCGATGCGGGGAAGGAAAGAGATAGCATATCACCCTCGAGCAACGTGAGTCGTTCATCAGCTACATACCCCGCTAGATTCTCACGCGCGAGAGCGAGCTGAGCGGTGGAAATGTCGTTTCCTGTCACGGTAAACAAGGGCGTCTCGCTTTCTAGGAGGAATTTGGTTGCGGGTACGCCGGCGCCGCAGCCGAGTTCTAGCACATTTGGGGAGGCACAGCCGGTGGAACGGATGTGGGTGAGGAGGCGGGTGAGGTAGTCGATGCGGAGGGGGTCGTTGACTTTGTAGAAGGTTTTGTTGTAGGTTGGGGCGAGGGCGTCGTAGGAGGCTTTCATGCGGGCTTTGAGGTCGGTTGGGACGTCCTCTTTGAGGACTTTGTGGGTGTTAGTGTTTTGACAGGTTTTCTTCTTCTTTTGTTCCATTGGATTTAGTTACGAACCTGGTTCGCTCATGGTTGCGGCCTGCTATGTTACTTTGAGGGTTTGGTGGTATGTGTTGGTTTCAAACAGTTGAGTCGTCGCTGTTGTTGTAGTCGAATGTTTGGTCTCAAGTGTTGTTGCTTTATAGTCGTTAGCTTCCATGACTCACCCCACTGGTTACACACGCTAGTAACCGCACCCCATGGGGATGAGGTAAGTTTGGATGACTCGTAGCGTGTAAGGCGGAAAGCTCGCATGCTGTTGTCAGAGATATCTCCACTTTGTGTTGAATGGATTCATGAAAGGGCTGAGAAGGAGTCATTTCAAGTTAGCTTCAAGGCATACTACCGGTTTGCGCAGGACGTTCATGTAGAGTGATGTGCAGCGCGGACTGATTGGTAGATATTTGAAGGGGGGGGGGGGGTTTTGCCGAAGGAGTCACTTAGTCGGGGTTTTTGGTCAATCGGGATACTTCGAGGTTTATTGTACCTTGTCCGTGTGCGTCCTAAGCTAGTTCGAGTTATTGATGGTCGCCAGGCATTTTCGTTACTGGAATTAGCATCCAATACATCGGTTAACTAAGCCTTGAAATATCCTGATATCCTGATAGCTTCGCCATGCTGTGTCACAACCAGCATCGATGCAAAATCAAGAACGGCGCCAAACTAACAAGTTCCTAAAAGAAAAAAGAAGTAGCGAACCTGAAATGCGTATGTTGAGTTATCAGACTCTATTGCCTGCTGTCTTAAGCGTACCATTTATCTCGAATATTCAGTATCCTCGGTTATTCATACACTTATGTATATAAGTAAGCCTACCTACCTCCGAAAGCAAAACCACCTCCTCGTCCAGACCTGTCTAACAGCTGATTCGGTAGACTCTGCATTTCTTCATCCCTCATCTGCTCAGATGAATTTTCCCGGAAATGTTCGAAGTCAATTATCCTGACTCCGTCCTGCCCAACAAGGAAGTTATACCGATTCACATCACCATGCAGAAAACCAAGCCTATGAAATCTCTCCAGAGCTGCCTCGCAGCTGCTCAAATCATCAATTGATGCGTTACGTTGACCTTCCAACTTCTCCAACAACAAGCCCATCACACGGCCGCTTTCATGGACGTGTCCGAGGAAGCGGGGAGCGATGTCTGAGACACCATGCTGCAACAGCGCTTGGTACGCCCGCGTCTCCCGCTCGATGCGATGGATCTCCCATTCAAATCTTGAAATCTTGGCAATCACCGCCACCTTGTCTTCGCTTGATAGCCGTTGTGGTATCGATGGTGCTGCCAGGCCGCGAAATGCGCACTTGCTTATCAATGCCTCAAAAGTAGCACCCGTTAGCTGCTCTGTTCGTTCCAGGTCGAGAACATCGATATGAGCGCTGTGCCAGATGCTTCGTACCCGTGCAAATTTTTGGTTGGACAGTGATGTATTTAGCTCGCCGGAATCGGCATCGCGAGATATGTGTGCGACGGTCCAATCATCATCGTGGTAAGGCAGTGGAGGCAATGAGGCGAGGGGAAAGGAAAGGGTGTCTCTGTCGAAGGTTGCTGGTGCAATACTAAGGTATCTGACCCGGTTGCCGATTCGGAGGCGGTACTCGCTCTCGCACTCGTTCTCGTCATCGACTTCCATAGAGAGGATTATGGGACCTATCGGATCCTGGATTCGTTTCATTTTAAAACTTAATTGTATCAACGCGGATGTAAGGGTTGGGGTGGAAGGGTGGATGGCGACAAAATCGCAAGGCTGAAGTGAGTGGAGCTTGGTGTCTAATCACAGAAACGAAGTCAGCCCAACTAAACGCATGGTATAACACGAGAAATTACCAGCCCGCATACGCGCGGAGGCTTCCAAGTGCCATGCTGTCGTCTGATGTCAGCGTTACTTGTTTTGGTTAAAGGGGCATGCCCGCTTTGCCTACTCGTCTGCAGCCAGAGGGACACACGCTTAGCTTTCTCCTATATTGCACATCGCCTTAAGATGAGGACGCAGGTCATCCGACTATGCGTCGGGATCTCTAATTTCTTTAAAGCTTACTTCGGAAGCGTCCTAGGTCTGAAGTCGGTAGCGCTAGCCGTGTTCGACAAGTGCAAAGAAGGTAGTAATCCGCTCTACAGAGAGGAGAGCGGCTGGCAGGGCTGGCCTGACGGGGCGAGGGAGCGGGATGTCCTGCGCTAGTTCGCAAAGCTTACCGGCCAGTTTGTGCCAAGAATACCCTCAGATTTCAATGAAATGGTTGTATCACAGAGTATACAGGCTCTGTTGTTAAACTGGGTACTCGGTCATGAGCTTCAACATAAAACAGCTGATACGTAGATCATGAAAGCCAGCTTGAGATCAAGTATGTCGACCTCGTACTAGTCACTCAATTCGCTGTATATGCACTACCGTCTGCAAGAACTCTCTGATCGTGCTCTGATTTCTAGACCTGTAACCACAATATCACAAAAAGCACTGTATGCACTTAATGATATGGTACGCTAGAAGGAACATGACTTCTCACACTGCAGTGAAAACATGTTGAGGCGGCTACGTACTGCTATTGAGATGAACAAGCTTGGACAGAAAATAAGGCATGAAAGATTGGAGAGCACCCATAGTGTATCTGGAGATCAGCAGTCCCATGCAACGTGCCAAAGCCCATGCAATATCAGTCTTAGCCGCCGTTTCGGGACAAACAATCTTTTGGAATGGTTAACACGAATTTAAAGCTGCTTAATGGACCTCAAATACCTTTCCAAGTTACAGCCCAATAGAAGATATCAGAGAGCCTCCACTAAAGCTCTGGCACGAGATATCACAGCAAATGCTTCGGAGTCTTTAGGCAGAGGCTGTCCGTCGAGCAGGAACTCACCGCCAGGCATGGCAGGTTTCTGCTCGTAATGGGTACCACTCCTGGTTCGGCTACAGGTAACGTTGTAGTGCCCACCCGACCTCGTATTGGTGCATTTTAGAGAAGTGATGCCAGGAACGCTGTCATCTGCCGCATTGGCATATGCAGCATAGTCCGGTGTCGCAATCCAATCGGTGGATGTGGACGTCTTAGAATCTGCCAAGGGCAGCCAGGTAGGGTTGCTGACAAGGATCGTGGAGATCACATCTGACATCTCAAATTCGGTGAGAACGCCACTGTGAAACTTTTTAGCCGTTAGGGCAAACACATCCTGGACACCTAGAGCCAAGACAGTTTGCGCAAACTTGGCGATAAAGTCTGCGTGTTCGCTCATGTCCTCACCCGACTCTGTGGTATATTCGTACGCAGCCATCTTGCCTCCTGAAAGCGCGCGGAAGTACAGGCCACGGAGATTTTCAACCTTCTCCGGTTTGCGGGGACTGCAGAGAACGAAGTCGGGGTGATTTGGCCCGCGTACCGTTTTATAGACCATGACCCGTCCTTCAGGGATATCGAAGTGTTTATGGATGAGATGGATTGAGAATTGCTGAGCAAGACCGTGAGAGACGATGAGGCCAAGGAGTTGAGCATGGGCCCTTGCGTGTTTCGATGCGATGTCCTTTATGTTGTCAATATGTGGTAGCTTATTGTAGGATGATGCGGGAAGGGGGTTCTCGTCAAGGTTGACGTTGTTGAAAATGCTGACGTTGAAACTTATATTGAAAGAGAATAGTGCGGTCTTGGTGTAGTTCCTAGGAAACAAATTGATTGGGACAGTGGGAGACCTGTACGAAAACATAATGCTATGGACATGAACGTAGGGAGGGTTTAAATACTAATTGTTGCTGTCTAGTTTTGCGTTGGGAACATGTCTTTTCCCTGAGACGACTGAGTGGGGGCGGTTTTGTTGGCGCAACACTGACTGCATGCTCTGTCGACAAATGTTTGGGCGCATAATTGGACGAGCTGCTGCTACTCTAGGCGGCGTGGTTGCGGCGTAGTTGTGGCGTAGTAAAGCATGCTTTCTTGGCAAATTTTTGAGCATAATTGGATGAGTTGCTGCCACATGAGACTGCAAAGTTGCGGCGCAGTTATAGAATTTGGCTCAAGCATACTCTTTTTAAAGTAAAATCCACCACACCGGGCTTCGGAGTCGCCGGCGCAACACTTTAAAGCATGTTCCGATTCCTGTTCCCCGCTCTTTTGACGCATGTTTGGGCCTATATTGGATAAGCTGCTGCTGCTCGAAGCGATACCGTGTCTGTGCGCGTTTTGCGCATGGTCGAGTTTTGCGCACCCCACCAACATGAAGATTTTAGAAAAATGAGGCTGTAGTTAGTATATATATCATTGCAATCAATTTGTGCTACTTATATTTACTTAGTAAGTTGACGCTACGCCCGCGGCGGGTGGTGCGCGCTAGAGCAGCTGGTACAGCTACCTCAGTTTCAACATAAGATAAATTAACAATAATATGTTTTTAACGCTTCTACTTTTAAGTAGAGGCTTATAAGGCCTTGCGCTTACTTAATCAAAATAGTTGTATAGCTTTTTAAGCGTCGCGAGCTAATTTCTAATGCTTCTTTTTAGCTGCCTTTTTAGTCTTCTCTTTCTACCTTACCTTCTTAAGCCTCTCTCTTTTAACATGCCTTTTTTTAGCTTGTTAAGCCTTATATAATTGAGCTTGCTCTTTTAAGTGAGACTTTTTAGCTTTTTAGAGTTATAGTTGTTGTTGTTTGTATTATTAAGCTACCTTATTGTCTTAAGCTTAATAAACTTTCTTAGATAACTAGAAAACAGCACTACTATAGTACTCTTAAGGATTATTAAGTTAGAAAGTATAGCTCTTCTTTTAGTGTCTCTTTTTAACTAAAAAAGCCTTTTTTAAGCTTTATATTTTTTTACAAAGAATACTATTTTAAGCTAAAATGTAGTAGAAACTTTAATAAAGCTTTTTTGCCTTTTTACTACTTTAATTCTGTACTAAACGGCGTATTAGAGTCTTTATTTTAAGCTAATTATCTTTACTAAGTATAAAAGCTATAGATTAATTTAAACTAAAGGCTTTTTTTATAGAATTTTTAAAGAATAACTTTAAGATTAAGTAAGTAGACTTTAGTTACTTAGAAAGACTTTCTTATAGTCTTTTTCTTAAAAGCAGTACTCTAGGCCCTCTAAAGGAGGAAAAAGAAGTTTTTTTTTACTATTAGTAGAAGCCTCTAGCTTTTATAAAGGTAGAATATAAGCTTAGTTAAGTAGGCAGTTAAGAGAGGCTTAAATAATTTAATATTAAGTAATAAAAGCGTATAAGTTAAATAAAAAGAGAATACAGCTAACACAATCTTATAGTTGTTATAGTAATTAATAAAATTTATAGTTAGATAAGATTTATAGCTATTAAGGAGGAGTAATTAGTATTTTAAATAAGCTTTCTGTTTAGTCTCTTTTTTAAAAACCTCCTTAAGCTAGGCTAGACCTAAATTATTGTTAGTTTAGCTAAAAAAAGATAAGCTAACAAATACTAAGTGCTTTTTATTATTAATAACTTTAACTTAGCTTAATTTTAGAGCTCTAACAGCTAACTAAAAGATAAAAGCTAAAGATAAAGCTGTACTATCTAAATAAACGCAGGCTAGAATAGTTACTTACTTTTTATTACTATTTTAAGTTGTAGCCTTTACTTCTTTTTAGTTATATATTTTTTTATTAAATACTTTTTTTAACTTTCTAGTTACTTTAATTATAAAGCCTTTTTTATTTATATTTAAGACTTAAGAAGGCAGTATATTATATTTCTTAATCTTCTTATATAGTAGCTTAAAGTAAAAGCTATATTTAGCCTTTAAATTAGCTTTGTCGCAATTATAATTTATTTCTGCCTACTAGTATAAAATAAAATAAGTTGGATTTTTGTTAATAAAGCAAGTAACTTAGCTTTTTAAAACTTCTCTACTAGCTAAAAATAAAGTAAAGTTGCGTATTGTTACTTGTGTAAGTAGTGTACGTTGTTTAGTAAGTATAGTAATATACTATAGGAGCTTAGTTTCTTAGTGTGGGTAAAGGAGTTAGTAGGCGAGTTAGTGTAGTTAGTTTTGCCCTTAGTGCCTTCGCGTTAAAGTTAAGTGTACTACACTTTACTTTTCTGCAAACTTTGTATATAAGAAAGATACGCCTAGTGCGCGCGAATTAATTTTACTAATTGCTTCCTAAATTTGATCTATATTAGTGGAGATATAGCTAGTTGAGTATAGGTGGTTGTTTTGGTGGGGTGCGCAAAACTCGACCATACGCAAAACGCGCACAGACACGGTATAGATGTGGACCCTTGGTCCCACCTACACTACTTACGGCTTAGACTTGCGGTTGACAGGCTGTTAGGCCTGTTAACCGCAACTCTGCATATAGGCAGACACTGTGGTTAGTATTTATTTTTTAAGGTGTCAAAAGTGGTGGTTGTTGTTGTTGTAGTCAAAATAGGGTTCTAAAAAAGTGAAAAGCAGCTACTTTCTACTAATTAATTACAAAAGTTGAAAAAAAAAATTGTATGTAACGTGTTTCCCAAGCGAGTGGCCAACCTAAGCGAGTGGCCAACGCTAAACTAGCGCACCACCTGCGCACAGCTATTGTATACGCGCAACACTATTAATTAAGAGTTCTAGTAGGCTAATCTATTCTTTAAACTTATTGCTATCCTTAGCATTCTCTATTTCTACTTTACACGTGCGGGAATTATGTTCTTTTTTACTACAACGTCTATAGTGCACTGCGCCACGCACCTTGCGCGTAAGCTCCTTGCTAGCATTATTATTCTTACTTTTTCTTTTAGTAATTAATTCTTATACTTCTCCTACTATTAGAGTCTTCTCTCTCTTAATATACTTTTGTTTTCTTAACTAACGCTTTATAAGCTTATTAATTACAATTTATATACGCGCCTAATTTTTTTTATAGTAACACTAAATTATATATAACTTACTATGCGCTTTTGCTTAGCTAATAAATTTTTTTATTTAATAAGCTTTTAGAAAACTTATAGTAGTTTTAAATCTTTTATTAAATAAGTATAAACTACGCCTTAATTTTATACGTATTGCGCGGTGTTTATATTTTTTATACGCTCTACTTTAGTAGTAATAGTTTTGAAGGTTAAAACTTTACTTTAAGCTTTAATAAAATAGCTTTTAAGTTATATAAGACTAGCTTAGCACTTTTAAAGCTTACTTTAATATTCTTTACTATTAAGAACTATTTAAAAGCTAGGTTAAATGCTTAAAGAAAAGTTTTTTTATTAATAAAATATATATAGTTACGTGCTAAAGCTAAAATCTAGTTACTATAATTACACTTTAATAGTATAAAGTAACTAATATTAAAAAGTTGTAGTAAGTGCAATAAATATAAAGGTATATAGCAAAAAAAAAAATTTTTCTTCTTATAAAAATTATAGAATTCTAGTAAGCTATAGCTTTTATAGCTATTAAGTATAAATAGCTAGTATACGCCTATAGTATACAACTCTATTTACTTATTCAAATGCTTTAAGTAAGCAAAAGTAAGCTAATTACTTATTTAGCTATTAAAGCTTACTTTAAAAATTTAATTATGTAGTAAGTCCTTAAACTAGACATTAATAAGCACGCTACTTACAAAAATAATAAAAAGTAAAAGTAAGTAACTTACAGCGCTAACGCCTTAAATAATAATAACTTACTTATAGTTATTTAGCTAGATAGTTTTTTTTCTTTTAGCTACTTCTATACTAGTAATAACTATCTAAACTAAAATTTTACTTATAGTAAAGCTGTTGCGTTGCTTGTTCTACTATCAACTCAGAGGTAGAGGTCTCTGCCTTCTACTTGTTTGTAGTAGACTCAGAGGCAGCCTAATCTAGGCTATAACCTAGAGATTGAGGAGGAGGTGCGGAAGTAGAACGATAAGAATAAGAGAAATAAATATAGAGACTAGAGGAAGAGAGTAATTAAGTCTTATTATTGTATTGTACAACTGCTTAATTAAATATTGTAATTCTCTTATTAAGAAATACAAGCTAAACTACAGTCTATATATACCTGTTACTTGCATTCTAGAAAGATCTGTACTTACGCAATAGCTTGCGTAGTAAATGATGTAATATCTTGCAATTTTATATAATCTTACGTAATAGATTGCGTAGTTGCTGTAGATCAACTAATAACAATAATAAGTCGTACTAGGAGCGTAATAGCTTCTAGTAATTAATTAATTGTAGGTTAATTGTAGATTCTAGGTGTGATTGTAAGTCTAGATCCTGTAGAGAAACAGCTAAGTAGCTTAATCTCTAACACGCCCCCTTAAGCTAGGAAGCTGTTTTGCTAGTAATTTAAGATATATTAACTAAATTTGTACTTAGTAGAAAATTTTTAATCTTATTAGAACTTATAGCCTTTGTAAGACTGTATACTAGTAGGCAGCTTATATTCTAATATACTAGCTTAATTTGTCCTGCTTCTACCTTCTCGCGTATAAAGTAAAATTGTATATTAATATGCTTTGTTCTAGCATAGTAGGCAGGATTTTTTAATAGTTGTATTGCGCTTTAGCTGTTAGGGTAAATTATAGCAGCTTTTATTAATTTAATTTAGAATAGCTGCTTTATCTTATTAATAAACTAGGATAAATAAATACTCTGTTTAGTTACTTTTTTATAAGCTATAAACTTAGCCTCTACGCTTAATAAAGCTACTATTGTTTATAACTTTAATAGCTAAAAAATAGTGCTAAAATATTTGTTAATTTAGAGCAGAAATATATATCTTAAAGTAGATCTCCTGCTACTATTATTACTCTCCTAATCTGCATTACTAGAGCCTATTAAATTAATCTTAGGCTCTGTTTTTAATAGTATAGATTGTACAGAATTATATAGCAAGCCTATTTATTTAGTATAAGCTATATAGCCTAATAAATAATCTAGGCTGCTAAAATGCTTAGTACTTAAATTAGCTATAAATCTTAATAGTAGATCTACTGCATAAATTATATTAGGCTTAGTAAAAAGTAATAAATAGATTAAAAAGCTAATTTATTGTTAAAATATCTTAATGTCTTTTAGCATAGCTTTCTAATTATTCTTTTTTAGCCTTATATTCTGCTAGAGTAGTAATTCTCTAGGCAAAATTTCTAGCTTATTGTATTTAGCTAGTAATCTCTAAGCGTAATTTTCTTAAGTAATAATAGTTAATTAATTTAATCTAATTACCTGTACTCCTAGAAACTTAGATACGTTGCCTAGGTCTTTAATTTTAAGGTCTAATATATTTAAAAGATTTTTAAATAATTAAGATATTTTATGCTTATTTACTTTAAATATAAGCAGATCATCTACGTAAGTTGTAATTATAATTTTCTATTTAAAATTAATATATGTAGCTGTATTAATAGATAGAGTTTTAAATTGTAGTTAGCCTAGTAGGCTAGCTAATACCTTTTATTATTGTTTACTAGCTTATTTTAAACTATATAAAGCCTTGTTAAGTAAGTAGACATGTTAAAAATGCTTTTATTTTTAAAACTTTCTAGTTGTTTAATATAGATTACTGTATTAATTAAAGCGTTTAGAAACGCTTGTTTAATATCTTAGCTTTTAATTAGCTAGTTAAGCGTAGTAGCTAATAAAATTAATAGCCTTATTAAACTAGGCCTTGTAGTATTAGTAAAAGTTTCTTTGTAATTAATGCTAAACTCTAATTAAAAGCCTTTACCTACCTAGCATACTTTAAATATATAGTTATTGTTTTGTTAGTACTTTTTATTTAGAACCTAACCACTTTTTAGAACTAATTAATCTGCAGGCCTTAGTACTAGTAACTAAGTATTGTTTTTCTGCAATTAATTTAGTTCTTTTTTTATTGCTACTAAATAGTGCTCTTTATTCTCGTGTTTAAGCACTTAATAAAAGTTTCTAGGATTATTAATATCTTTAGAAGTAAAGTAAATATCTTCTAGAATTATATCCTTAAAACTAGCAATTTCTATAGTTAGAGCTAATTATAATAATTTAGCTCCATTTTTTCTTAGAATAATTAGATTTCTCTCTATTACCTTTAATAAGTTAGAGAGCTTTTATTTTGTGTTGTAATTATTTTAATGTTTATTCTAATTAATTTAATTAGGATTATAATTATTTTCTAACTGCAGTTTAGAATTAGAAGAGATTTAATTATTAAATACTCTTTTTAATATCATAACGTCTCTTGCAGTTGTGATCTTGTTTAATTTAAGATTAATAAGGCAATATAAATTATTACTAAGGTAGCTAGTAATATAATACACCTTAACTCTAAAATTAAGTTTGCTAAAAGATTCTTTTAGCTCCTTTTTGTATGCTAAAGATCCCTAAATTCTAATATTGCTAATATTTAGTTTATAGCAATACTTAGCTTTAAAAAGCGTTTAGTAATTTATAAAACTATAAGAAGTTTTATTATATAAGTACACTACTATAAGTAAAGCTTCTGCCTATAACTTTGTAAGTATATTTAACTTAAAAAGTAAAGCTTTTATCTTGTTAAATAGCGCTTTATTAATCCTTTTAGCACTGCCTTTGCCTTCTAGATTAAGAAGAAAAGTAAATTATAATTAAAATCCCTTTTTATTTAAGAGCTTTTGCAGATTTAGAGTATTAAGCTTATTATCTTATTAAATAAGCTTAATTTAGTTTTTATCCTGTACTTTAGTTTATTTAATAAAGGCTTTAACTAGATTTACAAGCTCTAATTTAAAGTAAGAAAATTAACTTTTAGATATTTGGTTTTGTAGTCTATAAAGGTAATGCAAGACCTATAGCCTTTGTTAGTTTTTAGCTTAATAGGTTCTTTTAGGCTACAGTAAATAAGATCACTAAATTTATTTATAGGCGTTGTAATTAGATCTCTACTAATCTTGCTAGCAAATTTGCTTTTTAAGCAAATTTTGTAGTTACTAAAAGCTCTGCTAGTCTTTATTTCTAATTTTATGCTATAGGTATTATTACTAAGCTTATTTAAGCTTATTTTACTAATATAGCTAAAGCGTTTGTGTAGAAGAGATATTGAATCTATTTAATTAAGTTAATTAATCTCTTTTAAGTTAATAATTTCTGCACAAGCTTAATTGCTTTTAATACTACTATTAGTAGTAAATATAGCAATTTTTCTAGTATACTGCCCTTTAGCTAGTATTTTACTAGATTAAATAATTAGGCTATTAGCCTTAGTAAATTAAAATTTAGCTCTTTTCTAAATAGCTTAGTATAAACTAAGTAAGTTTACTTTAAAGTCTAGTACTAAGAGTACGTCTTTTAGCACTATAGATATATTTATGCTAGTAAAAGTAATATAAACGTCTCTTTTTATAATTGCTAGTAGTAGTATAGCTGTATTACCTTATTTAATATAGGTGTTGCTTTGTTACGAACCTGAGAAGAGAGAAGGTACAGACTGTGTATAAAGGATAGAGGCAGGAAGAGGTCCTAGACTACCTAAACAAAGGGCAACGCCTTTGTGTGCTAATAGATAACGCTACCCCGCACTAAGCACGTAATCCTACAGACCTTAGCAGAAATCCTTTATAAAACAAGTTACATGCGTCTTATAATGTACTACAAAATCCTACACGTCCTACGTATAAGACAGTATAAAATTCTATAAGATAGTGTAAAATTCTGTAGGACAGCTAGACACTCTCTTAGTATATAGTAGTAGGTATTAAGCTTTTATAGCTTAGTGTGTTTAACTTTAAGTATAATCTAAGAATTACTTAATTCTTAACTTTTTTATATTATTACATTATTCTACTAAACGTGCTAATACAACCTTATACTATTACATTAATCTACTAATTATGCTAGTACAACTCCTGTCTATTGCACTTACTTATTTTAAAAAAACTAATATAAATTATTTATAAATAATCTTTATACTTTAAACACTTTTAAGATAAGTAATACTATAATAAATACTTCTACTTATATCTTAACTACAAGAACAACTACATAAGCTAATAAGCTTAATACTTACTAAAGTAATTATAATAAGCTTAAAGAATAGCTACTTTAAGTTAATAAATACTTTTATATTAAAAAAACTAAAATTAATAATAATAACGTAGTTGTATAGGCCTTTACGTTTCTATAAGAAGCTACTAAAAAATAAGCTAATTTTATTTTTTATTAATATATAGATATTACTGTTAATAATAATATTAATAAAGCACTTATTAAAAACTAAAATAACTTTAAAATAAAAATAAAAAAAGTATTTTTACCCTTTAAAAAATTTATAGTAGTAGAATAAAAGATCTAAAAGTTGTAACAAATGCGCTTTACAGCTAATTATATAATAGAGTTTTAATAGTAATAAATAGTTATTAAATAGAATAATAATACTTTAATGTAG
The DNA here is from genome assembly GCA_009289805.1 of Alternaria gansuensis. Lineage (NCBI taxonomy): Eukaryota > Fungi > Ascomycota > Dothideomycetes > Pleosporales > Pleosporaceae > Alternaria > Alternaria gansuensis. Next base: position 56,097 of record WBOK01000024.1, on the reverse strand, counting down.
ATGTATTAATAAGGTCTTAAACTAGTAGTATAAGTAGAACTTATATAGAGCAAAGCTACTCTTAACATACTTAATAAACTTATAGCTAAGGCTATTAAAGTAAATAATAACTTCTATAAGCTAAAGTTAAAAAAACAACTATTTATATAAGGAAATTATATACTTAGGAATATAAATACTTAACCTTATTAAGCATTTTAACGTCTATGCCCTAACTAAGGTTAACAACAAAACTATATTTCTAGAATTCTAGGATATTATATAACCAATAGCTATAAGCTTATATACTTTAATAATCTTAATAAAGGACTTAAAATGAACAAGTTTTTAAATAATAAAAGTAGTAAGAAAAAAATTACTTACTATATATATAGTAAAGAAAGTTATATAAAGTAAAACTACTAGAGCTAAAGCAAAGTAATATAATAGTTAAATATCTTTTACTATATAGTACCTAGCAACAATTTAAAAGAAGAATAAAATATTATTACTTAACCTACTATTATAGTCTAAGGACAGGACTAAGTAAATATTAATAGTCTAAACAACTTCTTTATAATTACTCTAAAGGAAGCCTTAGACAATAACGTCTTTAAAATAATACTTAACAAAAAAATAGAAGCAACCTTAGCTAACTAAACTAAGTATAGAAAAATAGCTAGGTTTTAAGAAACCTACTAGCTCTTAACACTAGTAGCAAAGGAAATACTAATAGCCTAAGACTAAGAAATTTTACTATTAGCTATATAAGAATACTATACTACACTAGACAAGCAAAATATTAATATATATGTACTACTACTTTTAAAAACGCAATACTTAAATAACTTAGCTAAAAAAATTAACATTCTACTTAAGTAGCTTAGACAACTTAAGAAAATCTTTATAAAACTTTATAAAGAAATATTAACAAAATACTACTAGTATGCTAATTTACTAGAAGAACTATAGAAGAAAAGAATTATTCTAGTAGTAACTATTAATAAAGCTTTATATAATAACTTTGTATAAAAATAGACTTAAGATGCTAAAGTATCTTAAAATAAACTAACGCATTAACTCTTAGATAAAAAAAAAAGAAGATTTATAAAGAACTCTAGGCAACACGCTAAAGGCAAAGAATATAAGAAGTTAATTATAATAGCATATACTATTAGATAGATCTATATAACTTAGAATACGTAAAGTACTTATAAACTGTATATATATACAACAACTACACTATACACTACTTAGACAAGTATAGATTAGGATAGTTTCTAAAGAAACTAAAAGAAATACCTTAATATAAGTACTTATAGTACAACTACCTAAATAATAAATACGTAGTCTATATATAAAATAAATATTATAGCCTATACTTTTATAAATACAATAATTTAGAAGAAACCCTGTAAATATATATAACGCAGTAAAAGAATTATAAAAATAAAACTTATATATAAGAGTATAACTAGCCCTTATAGCACATGTGCCTTAGTATTAAATGCAAACTATATATAGTTGCTAAGAAGTTCTATAAATCTAGTACATAGTCTTTTTTAGACAAACGCCCTAAGCACCTAGAACTACTAGAGCAATAAACGCAATTAACCTCCTAAGCCTTTTTAAGCTACTAGTAAAGCTTAATAAATATTAAATAATAGTATTAGTAGATTTTAGCTCTTACGCTAACTTTGTTTTTCTTTAAGTAGTGCAAGTAGCAGGTTTATAAATACTAAAGAAATAAGAACTCTACTTACTATATATAGCAAATAGTTAGCCTATGCTAAGCAAGACAACTATTATGCACAAGGTTAATAAAGTAACGCTTAGTATCTAGGAATATAAAAAAGAATTAGACTTAAACGTTTTTAGATTAGCTACTTATAATATTATATTAAAAGTTTCTTAGTTATAAAAATATAACTTGCAAATTAACTAGAAGTTAAAAAAGTTCTTATTTAAGTGCTATAAATTAGACGCAACTATAAGCTAGCTTACGCATTTAATAACTATAATAGTAAATAAAAAAAAATTTATAATATTACTAAAAGATAGTAAACCTTAACTAAGAACAGCCTTATAACACAAGGGTTTAACTTAATAAATACTAGCAAAGTACTTTTAGGTTATAAAGTTAAAGTTTTAGAGTAATGCGTAACTTTAGATATTTTAAAAAAGAATAAAGAATTTTAGCACTTTTTATAAAAGTAGTAAATAGCAAAGCCTTACTAAGACACTAACTTTAGAACTATAAAATTGTCCTAGAAGAAGGAAAGACTCTATCTTTTAGGCTAATTTATTAATTATTAAAAATAGAACTTAAAGAACTAAGAACTAAGCTAGATAAAAATTTAAAAAAAGAATATATTAAACTTTTAATATTGCTAGCAGGATTTCCTATACTCTTTATACTAAAAAAGAATAGGCTACTATAGATATGCGTTAACTACTAGAAACTTAATAATATTATAGTAAAGTATTAATACTTATTACTAAATATTATAAAGCTTTAGAATTAATTATCTTACGCTAAGGTCTTTATAGTATTAAACTTTTAAGATAGATACTACCTTATTAAAATAAAGAAAAGTAAAGAATAGAAGATAGTGTTCTAAATATAATATAAACATTATAAATACACTATTATACTGTTTAAGCTTATAAACGCCTTAGCAATATTTTAAAAACTTATTAACAACGTGTTAAGAGCATATTTAGATATCTGTAAGGGGTGGCTTCAGGCAATAGTACTTGCTTCACACTACAGAAGATAGTAAGAGATAGCTCTAAATAATAACATGTGTATATTTTAAGCAATAATACCTGCAGGTATCCTTGCAGGTAAAGAGCCCCTTATAAGCACAATTGCAGGTGGGCAAGCTAACAATAAGCAAGTTTGGCGGATCTAGCTAACACGTTACTATCCGTGATAGAGCCTCCCCCTCTAGTCTGGCGTCCTAACAGCCTTAACTTAAAACTTCTAAAATCGTGTATAAGGATAGCTTAACAAGAAGCATGTTCTACGCGCAAGTTATATGCGTTTAAAATATGTATTACTTGTAAGTTAGATATATAGTAAGCTTTATAGATTAAGTTCTATAGCATTATTATAGTAACTCTTAGATTCTATTGTTTGTTTTTTAAAAATTTTTAAAGGTAAAAATAAGAGTGTGTAGTTATTATAAGTAGTCTATACAAGGTAATGTTTACTATAGTAATAAAAAGATTTTCTAGTATATTTTTTATAGTCCTTGTCTTGCTTAACACACTTAACACGTAATATTAGCGCACTTATTATGTACTTTAATACTAAGCTTTAATCTTTATTATAGTCTACTATCTAAATCCTAAGTATATTAAGAAGTTCTACTTATAAGATACTTAGCTATATAAGTTTAGCGTACTTAAGAAAGCTACTAATCTTATTACTTTGTATGCAACGTGCCTGTGCTGTATATAAAGTATTACTAAATAAAAAAAAATTTATAGTAAGACTAAGTATTATTATTATAACTATTATACTAAAAGCAATTATAGTAGTTATACTAAAGTAAGTATTTTTATTTTATGAACTGCGCTTTAGCTAATTTATATAAGTCCATAAAGCGCTTAATAAGTATTTAAATTATTTATACTAACTTTATGCTTATTTTAATACTACTATTGCTAATACTAATATTCTAAAAACTAACTTTACTATTATTGCTACTAGCGTTAAGCTTGTGCAGTGCTAGTACTAATTTAACTTTAAGCTTTTTAACTACTACTATATTACTGTACACACTAGTACTTTTATAAAAGTTTTTACTTAAGTATTAATAACTTTACCTTACTACTTAAGCTTAATCTTAGTAAAGTAGTGCTGTATAGCAGCTACTCTTAAATTAATTACTAGTTATATAGCTAGAATTGCTAGTCCCGCTAGTAATAATAAAGATAATAATAAGAGCTTAGGTAACAATAGCGTGCTGCTTCTTAAGCATAGTCTAGGCGCAAGTAATGCGCATAATAGTAGTGCTAGAAGTAGTAGTAATAATATTAGTAGTAATAATAAAGTTTATACTAGTAGTAAGAAGATTTTTAATAATAAGTAAAAGTAAATTATTTTTGTGCTTATAATTTATTTATTTAGATACTTAATTTGCGCCCTAAGTACGCAACAACAATATTTAGTATATTCTTTTAGCGCGCTTAAGATATAATAATTTTTACTTGTACTTATATTCTTTAATTAGTTCTTTTATATTTTTAAACTGCAATGCTAGAGTCTAAGTATTTTATAATTTATTATAGCTTTTTTATTATAGCTAATACTTTAGCTAGCTATTCTTAATTTGTTTTCTTAATATTTTTTTAACCTTCTAAATCTTTTTACCTTTAGAGCTAATTTCTAGTACCTAAGTATTATCTTCTTAACTACTGCGTAATTCTTATTGTTCTAGTAAAAAGACGTAGAAGATATTGTAATGTAATAGTAAAGTAGTAGTTATAGTTAGTAAGCTTGCGTTCTAACTACTTTTTGTACTTAAAATAGTTTTATAAACTTACTAAAAAGCTTCTTACTAGGTTAGTAAGCTAAGTTAATGTTTTTTGTGCTAAGGCAAACTAAGTTTTTTTAGTAGAAAATCTTTAGTTTATATTTTTTATTATAGTATTAGCGTTAGTATTCTTATGCTGCTAAAAAGTATTCTCTTGCTATTGCACGTGCGCTGTGCATGCGCTGCACTTTATTTATAGCGTCTAGTACCTCTTTTTTTAGCTTACTGTCCTTAGAAGGCAACGTAAGCAATAAATGCTTACTATATACTAAGTAAAAAAGTGTTGTTTTTGTTAATTTGTAGATAGAGTTGTTGTACGCGATTTATGTAGTTATTAGAAGTAACACTTAATTATTCTATTTCTTTAAAGTAAGCGTTCTTAAGTATTGCTTTATTATCTAGTTTTAGCGTTTAGTTTGCCTGTCTATCTGCGAGTAGAAGGCTGTGCTTAGCCTACGCTTTACTTATAATTAGTAGCATATTTCTATTTAAAATATAGAAGTAAAAATTAAACTGCAATTAAATATAATGCCTTTTTAGACTTTATATTTTAAAATAATATATTTAAAGTAGAATTCTGCAAACTATTTTGCATTCTATATTTTTAATATAAGTATATATATTGCTATTTTTAAAAAGCAGTTAATAATTACAAGAATTATATTAAATATGTAACCTAAACTGTTGTTTTTTGCTAGTAGTAGCTTTATTACAAAATTAAGGCTTACTTTCTTAAATATCTTATTAATAACTAGTAATAGTAATAACTAACTATATTTGCTATATTTTAGAGCCTTACTTCTTTAGCATACTACATAGGTCTTCACGTAATCCTAAACATTATAGCCTAGCTCTAGCTAGTAATATAGTTTACTAATAAGCTTATAAGTTCTATGTACGCTAAAATAACCTACTATACACGTGTTATAATTTTGTAATAGAATCTTCTGCCGAATAGCTTGTTCTAGTAAAATATAAATTTTGCCTTTATATTTTAGGACTTCTTTGTTGTTAACGCGCTATACTTGCGCGCTACTGCTGTTTTAAGTATATACTGCTTATATAAAGTCTATAACTTGCTGTAAAGCAAAGGCGTCCTTTTATTGTAACTAGCGTAGTTTATTTATTAAAGCTTCTAACTCTACTGTTGCAGGTTTGCTACTAACTAATACTTTAGCTAGAGAGCGTAGTACGCATAGTGTGTACTCTATAGCACTAGCAGTTTAAATACCCTTTATTTTGCAAATATTAGCTATATGCGTTTTATATACGCCTTTTTAGCTATGCTAAGTTATAAAACTTTTTATTTTACTATACTTTACTCTTGCTAGAAGTTTGTTCTGCAGTATAAGTAATAGTTAAGTTAATAACAAGTTCTCTTATTTGTAATCTACTCTTTTTAATAGTTTGTCTGTAGAGTTTGTACGCCCTAGGTAGTATTTAACTTTAAAATTAAAAGCCTCTAAATACAGAGCCTAGCGTGCTTAACGCTAGTTTAGCTTCTGTACAGCGCGTAAAAAGCGCAGGTTATTATAATTAGTTAACACCTAAATAGTGTGTTAAGCGCCTTCTAGAAAACTTTATATAATAGCTAAAAGTTTAAAGTTATATACTTTATAGTTTAGCTTAGCGTTTTGCAGTTTTTGTAAGTAAAACGCAATTGAATACTACTTTTTATCCTCAAATAATTAAGATAATATGCCTAATATAGCAGAAGTTAAAGCATCTGTCTTAACACAAATTATACGTATATTTTTAAAGTAACGTAGAATAGGCGCATATATAAAGCGTTGCTTTAGCCTTATAAAGGTAGTATGTGTATCCTTGTTCTAGTAGAACGCCTGTTTCCCTTTTAAGATATCTGTAAGAGGTGCTGTTTCTGCAGCGTAGTTCTTAAACGCCAATAAAAATTTGCAAATCCTAGAAAGGACTGCAGCTCCTTTATACTAGTAGGTATAGGCTATTACTTAATAGTAGCAACGCGCGCTAGATCTGCGCGAATGCCGCTTCTTATAATAATAAATCTTAGAAAATAAACTTTGTTTAAAGCAAAGGTGTACTTTTTAAAATTTATATATAACTCTGCTTTTTGTAAAGAGTTAAGTACAGCACGTATAGCACGCTAGTGTAGCACAATATTATTGTTGTAGGTGTAGATAAGGATATTATTTAAATAAACTACACAGATATAATCTAAGTACCTTTTTAAAGCTTTATTAATATAAGCTTAAAAACTTGCTAAGGCATTTATAAGCCTAAAAGGCATAATAAGATATTTAAAATATCTATATTATGTCTTAAAAGCAGTCTTCTACTTATCTCCTGCCTTAATTCTTAGATAATAGTAGGCGTTTTTAAGATCTAAGGTAGTGTAGTAGCGTACGCCTAATAAGTAGTCTAGTGTTTCTCTAAGTAAAGGGAGTAGGCAATAATCTTTTATTGTAATAGCGTTAAAACCTTAATAATCTACACAAAGGCAAAAAGTTCTATCTTACTTTAGTATAAATAGTATTAGTGCGCCTGTAGGGCTAGTGCTATAGCAAATCTATTTCTTCTACAGTGCTTTCTTAATATATTTACAAAGCACTTAAAGCTTATAAAAAGAAAAAGTATAAAGAGGCCTATAAAGGGGTTCTTTGCCTTGTTAAATAAGAATTACGTAATCTAAGCTTTCTAGCTGTAAGAGAGTTTTAGTAGCTTTATTATTAAAAATATTAGCGTAATTTTGTAACATATTAAGTATACGCTACACTTATATTATAAATACGTTTAGTACGTGTACTTTAGGCTTAATACTTGCGCTGTTACTTTAAAGTACTCTTAGAAAGTAAGTTCTTAAATTTATAAGTCTTACGTTTTTTAGAAATACTTTAGTAGCTACTAAGTTAATATTTACTCTTATATATTTCAAACGCTACTTTTAGCTTTTGCAGTTAATATAGATACCTTCTTAACTTAAAAAGAAATTGCTAAGTAGTAGTAGTACGCTCTCTTTATTTACTCTGTACGCAGTAACTTTTATAATACACTTTACGCTATTATTATTTGTTAAGTATAGCTAGAGCTTATATACTGCGTATGTGTTCTGCCTTTAAAGTCTAATTTAACTTAGGCAGAGAAGTTCTGTATTTTTAATAGGTTTTAGATTTATTTCTATAGCTATTTTTTAACTAATAAGGCTAACATCTGCTTGTAAGTTTAAAATAACTTAAAGTTCTTTTTCTACTTTAGTTGCTAAACGTGCGTAACACGCGCGCTGCATTTATAGTAAAATATTTATTAGCACACGCTTTACTAACTTTAGGTTTATAGTAAAGCTTAACTATTTCTTATTTAGTTTATATTAACTAAGGCCTTATTAGGGTTGCTGCTTTATCACTTGTTAGCGTAGTATTTTTTCTTTTAGTACTTAAAGTATATAATATTGTTGCTATTCTTATACTTCTTAGGTGCGTCTAGTATAGTAGCTAAAAAGAAATGTTTTTTTTTTTATAAAAGTACTTTAGTAGAGCAAATTATGCGTAATAAGTACTTTACGCAAATTCTATTTAAGTATAGAGCTAAGTATAATAAAGTTTTCTCTAGTTATAGAAATTTAATAGTAGTTAATAATTACATGCTATAGTCTAGGCTTTAGTTTTGTAAATAAGTACTAGACTCTTTGTGCCTTAGTATATGTTAGAAGTTAATTTTTAAAAATATTAAGATAAGTTGTAAATAATTAAATAGTCTAGTCCTTCTACTATATAGCGTGCGCATGCGTAGTTACTACTTTTAGGCTATAGTTAATAAAGTTTAAAAGCAAGTTAAGTATATATTACTTAAAGTAGTTCTAAGTTAGCACTTCTTTCTTTGCTTTAAAAAAACGCTTATAGTAAGTATACTAAAGCTTTTAAAAGTCTACTTTAAAATACTATATTACCTAAATTACTTTATTATTATTTCTTTTAAATTCTTATAGCAGTAGCTAAAATACTACTTTATAAAAATAAGTAAACTTGCAATATTCTTTAAAAGTTTTACTTTAGTATTTAGCTAAGTTTTTAGGTTTTAACGCGCGTTACGTATATATAGTAAGTATTACTTTAAGTGTATTCTACGCGCGGGATAATGTAGTTAGTAGTGTTAGTATATTTAGAATCTCTTTTTATTTAACCTCTTCTAGTTATGCTACTTTTTTTTCTAACTTTTATAATTATTATAAAAATTAAAGTTTATTGCATTACTTCTTTGCAGCGTTAATACGCTCCTTAAGCGTTGCAGGTGCGCCTTAGGTGTGCTCTCTAGGCTCCTTAAGTATAGCGGGCCTTAATAGAGTTTAAGAGGGATTAGAGAGTTTAAATGCAGCAAGGCTTTAGCTTCTTTAATTATCTTAAGTGTTAGATCGCGTTAAGGGAGCTATCTCTAGACTATTAGCCTGTAGGAAGAGGTATTATTCTGTAAGGGGTAGCTTTAGGCAATAGTACTTGCTTTACACTGGTGAGGAGCCCCTTATAAGCACAATTGCAGGTGGGCAAGCTAACGATAAGCGAGTTTGGCGGATCCAGCCAACACGCTACCATCCGGGACAATATCTTTATTATAGCATACTTAAATAATATTTTTGTCTACTTTAAGAACTTAAGAGATAATGTAAAATACATTTATATAGTACTAAGGTGCCTAGACTAGTTTAACCTCTAACTTAAACTAGAGAAATATAAGTTTTACAAGAATAAAGTTACTTTTCTTAAATATATAGTAGGAGCATAGAGAGTATAGATAAGCAAAAAAAAGATGCAGGTAGTTAAGAAATAGCTACAACTAATAAGAGTTAAAAAAATATAATTATTTTTAAAATTTTTAAACTTTAACTAATAGTTTATTAAAAACTACTTTAAAATTACTATTCTATTAACAAGACTTATAAGGAAAGAAATACTCTTTAAGTAAAGTAAAAAAGTAAAAGACGCCTTCTAAATGCTTAAGAAAGTAAGTATAAAACTACTATGCTTTAAAATATTCTAAGTAAAACAACTATTGCGCTTTAAAACTAATATATTAGACCTTATGCTAAAAGGCTGTACTAGTTAACTACATAAAGCAAATAGCACCTTATTACGTACTATTTACAAAAATTCTTTAGACTAGAAGAATAATATAACATCTATAATAAAGAACTATTAGCTATTATTATATGCTTATAGTATTAAAGAGCATACGCAGAAAGCTACTTAAAACTTATAATATTTATAAATTATAAGAACTTAGTTAACTTTACAACTACTAGAGTACTTAACTAACAACAAGTAAACTAGTTAGAATTACTTAAATAATATAAGTTTAAGATTATATACACACCTAGAAAGGACAACAGCAAAGTAAATGCTTTTAGCTAATAACATAATATTATAAGAACAAAGAAAATTATTAATACTATAATACTTAAGATTAATAAAGATAGATTATTAGAACTAGTAAAAACGCTAAACGCAGTTTTATAAATTATACTAGACGTACTAGAAGAATTGCAAAAAGCAATTATTAAACAATATTATAATAACTTTGTATATAGTTACCCTAGTACTACTTAAACTATAGAACTTATTAAGAGAAATTATAAGTTTCTAGAAATAAAAGACAAAGTTACTTTCTTTATTGCTAAGTGCGTAAACTATTAAAAAAATAAGTACAGCACCTACGCACCTTACAAAGAAATATAAGCAATAAAACTACTTAATATACTATAGTTAGATATTCTTATAAACTTTGTTATAGGCCTAATAGTTTTAAGAGACCTTGTTACTAAAGTAGCTTATAACGCAATTTTTATAGTAGTAGATTAATTTATAAAATAAGTAGAGTATATTACTTTTAAAAAAGATTTTACAGCAGTATAGCTAGTACATATTATTAATAATTAAATTATTAGACATTATAACATGCTAAAGTTAATTATTAGTAATAAAGACAAGCTTTTTACCTTTAACTTTTAGACAATACTATTAGCTATAATTAAAATAAAATAAAAGCTATTAACAGCTTATTACTTATAAACAGACAGATAGACTCAATAAATAAATTAAACAATAAAAGTCTACTTTAGGATATATATTAATTAATAGTAAAATAATTAGGTATTACTACTACTTATAGCACAAATAGTATACAATAATAAGATTTTAGTATCTATAAGACAAATACTATTTTACATAAACTAGAAGAGATACCTAAATCTCTTTACATAAATATTTCTAAGCTAGAAAATAGAAGTAGCTATTGCTATAGCTAATAAGCTAAAGACAGTATATAAGTTACTTAGAACAATACTTAAGAAAGTTTAATGCTAAAGCATTTTATATGTTAACTAGAAACAAAAAATAGCACCTTAGCTAAAGAAAAAAGATAAAGTATATTTGCTTATAAAGAATTTTTGCACTAAACAACCTAATAAAGAACTTAATAATGTTAAGGTTAGACTATTTTTAATTCTAGACTAGAAGGGCCTAGTTATATATACACTTAACCGTTTACTAGATACAAAAATCTACTTAAGATTCTATATTAACATATTAAAACTAGTAGACTTAAAAACGCTATTACAAAAAACTTTTTACTTTAAAATAAAAGAAAACAATATCTTTAAAGTTAAGAAGATTCTAGTATACTAAGCACAAGATAATAGTAAAGAATACTTAGTTAAATAGTTAAAATACTTAAATAGTAAGAATATATAGAAACTAGATATAAACTTTATAAATTATTACTAACTACTTATATAGTACTATGTAACTTACCTAAGAAGTTGTTAAAATTAGGATTACTTTTTAAATAAGAGGGAGAGAACGCACTCTAATTTAACAACAGCGTACTAGGCATTAGGCTACTCTCTAAGATATTAACTTTATAGTTAATATTCTCTACAGCTTTTAAGGCTTTAATCTCTTTAATAAATTTTTTTAACTTATTTATTAACTACTACTTATAACGCGCTAGCACTTTATGCTATTTTTAAAAATAATTTTTCTTTGCATGCGCTACTAATAATACTTCTAGCGTAGCTAACTTTGCTGTATTAGCTTTAAACTTCTACTGCTTTAATTAAGCTAACTTTTAGTCTAGCTATAAATAATTTAGTAACAGCACCTTTGCTAAAACATACTTTTTAACTCTATTTTTATAATAATTCTTACACGCCTTCTTTAATAAAGACATTTAACACAATAAACTCTTCTTAACATAATATTAATAAGTAACTATAGTAAGTTAACTAATACTATTTATGCAATTACTAAGTGCGTAACAATAAGCAGTACTGCAGGAAACTATTAAGCTAGTTTATAAGGACAAGAATATAGAAGAGGAGAATAGTGTTATAAACCTAAGAAGAGAGAAGGTACAGACTATGTATAAAGAATAGAGGCAGGAAGAGATCCTAGACTACTTAAACAAAGGGCAACGCCTTTATATACTAATAAATAACGCTACCCTGCACTAAGCACGTAATTCTACAGACCTTAGTAAAAATCTTTTATAGAACAAGTTACATGCGTTCTATAATGTACTACAAAATCCTACACGTCCTATGTATAGGATAGCATAGGATTCTGTAGGACAGCATAGGATTTTGTAGAACAGCTAGACACTCTTTTAGTATATAGTAGTAGGCATTAAGCTCTTATAGCTTAGTGTGTTTAACTTTAAGTGTAATCTAAGGATTACTTAATTTTTAACCTTTCTATGTTATTACATTATTTTACTAAACGTGCTAACACAACCCTGTACTATTACATCGATCTACTAATCGTGCTAGTACAACCCCCGTCCATCGCACTTACTTATTCCAAGAGAACCAACACAGATTATCTACGGACGATCTTCACAACGTCTTTGTCTAAAGTTTCTTTTACTATAATTATAGTTAAGTCTTTTAGCTTTTTAATAGTTGCTTTGTCTTGTCCTTAGACTATAACAGTGAGTAAGGTATTAATGTTTTGTTCTTTTTATAGATTACTTTTAGGTGCTATATAGTAAACAACATTTAGCTGTTAAGTTATTTTACTTTAGCTTTAGCAGTTTTATTCTATATAACCTTCTTTACCATATAAAGTAAGTAATTCTCTTCTTACTACTATTAATATACTAGAACTTGTTTTTCTTAAGTTCTCTATTAAGGATATTAAAGTATATAAGCTTGTAGCTATTAGTTGTACAATGTTTAAAGTCTTGAAAGGTTATTTAATTATTAACCTTAGTTAAAGTATAAACGTTAGATTCTTTAATAAATTTAAGTTTTTATATTCTCTAGTATATAGTTTTCTTGTGTAAACAGTTATTCTTCTAACTTTAGCTTATAGAAATTGTTGTCTACTTAATTAGCCTTAGCTATAAGTTTAATAAACTTATTAAAAGTAGCTCTGCCTTGCATAAGTTTTATTTATATAGCTTGTTTAAGACCTTATTAGTATGTTTATCTTAAATCATAGTATTCCTATTTTATAACTATTTAGTACTACTAAAACTCTATTTTATAGTTAGCTATAGAGCCTGTTTGTTGCAATTTTTAGATCTTTTATTTTACTACTTTAAATTCTTTAAAAGATAAGAATACCTCTCTTGCTTTTATTTAAAAGTTGTCTTAGTCCTTAACAATTACTTTATTAATATTATTCTTAATAGTAATATCTATGCATTAATAACTAATATAATTAGCTTATTCTTTTATAACTTTCTATAAAAAGGGAGAAGCTTATACAACTAGATTATTATTATTAATTTTAGTCTTTTTAATTAAAAATTATTTATTAACTTAGTAGAGCTATTTTTTAAGTTTATTATAATTACTATAGTGGGTATTAAGCTTATTAGCTTGCATAGTTGTTCTTGTAGTTAGGATGTTAGCAAGGGTGTTTATTATAGTATTACTTATTTTAAGAGTGTTTAAAGTATAAAGATTGTTTATAAATTATCTATCTTAGTTCTCTTAGAATAAGTAAGTGCGATAGATAAGAGTTGTACTAGCATAATTAGTAGATTAATATAATAGTATAAAGTTGTATTAGCATGTTTAGGAGAATAACATAATAATATAAAGGAGTTAAGAATTAAGTAATTTTTAAATTATACTTCAAGCTAAACATACTAAGCTATAAGAGCTTAATACCTACTACTATATACTAAAAGAATGTTATACTGTTCTATAGAATCCTACGCAGTCCTATGCGTAGGATGTTGTAGGATATTGTAGTACATTGTAGAACGCATGTAACTTGTCCTATAATAGATTTCTACTAAGGCTCGTGGGACTAACGTGCCTAGTGCGGGGTGGCGTTATCTATTAGCACAAGCCCTTTGTTTAGGTAGTCTAGGATCTCTTCCTGCCTCTATCCTTTATACATAGTCTGTACCTTCTCTCTTCTTAGGTTCGTAACACATCTTTTCTAGTAAAGACCAATGTACTATGTTTTAGTTAAACTATAGATAACACTAAGTTGTGTATAAGTGTAGTTATAGTATTAATAACTAAGCATAATAGTGTTAATAGTAACTGAGGACTAGCAGCTGTAGGCCTAGCAGAAAAAAGCGTTTTGTCTTCCTGTCTTTAACCTGACTTCTAATCCTTTTTTAACATCTATAGTATAGTTAAACTTATAGAAGTTTTTTGTTTAAATAGTCATTAGTAGTTAGTTAGTAGACTAATAAACATGGTTTAGTTTTTAAAAGAAATAAGATATATGTTTTTAAAGTTTTTGTAGTGTTAGTAGTTAGTTAGTAATATAGTAGACAAAGTATAGTTTTTAAGGAGAACAAGAAATTTTTTTGGAAATTTCTGTAGTATTTGCTTATTAAAAATAGTTGTGTTAATTTTTGCTTCTTTAGTACCTTAATTTTCACTAGGTAGGCTCTAATATATACTTGTGCTATTTTAATTATAAGTAACGTCTTTTTTTTGCTAGATAGATACTTTCAATTAGTGTTTTGAAACATATTTACTTGTAAGCTTCTCGTTTTTAATTTAGTTTTTGCTCAATAAAACTTTTGTTTTTGATTATTAATGTATATAAGCCTCTGTCTATTCTTCTAGACAGGTTACTACCTCTATTTTGCCAAGTAGACTTTAGGTTAGCGTTGAAATATATATAAGACTGCCTTTATTTTACTAGATAGACTTTAAGTTAGTAATTATTCACGCATATTGTTAATTAGTAAATTTTGCTTTTTTTGTTGTTATTAGTAGTAACTTAGGTAATATGGTTTTTAATATAGTTTCCAGTAAAAGATAGCGCTAACCTCTTAAAGTATATTAAGTAGTAATTTTAAAAAATTTCGTGATTAGTAATATTGTAAAGTTCTTATAATAATTATGCACTAGATTCTTTGTGCACTAAGTAGTAGAGTATTTTTTTATAGGCTTTGCTATTTATATAGGTGTTAGAGTGTATTAAGATATACTGCTACAAGGGCAAGAGATTACTAGAGACTAGATTATATAAGAATAAAGTTAGTAAGATAATAATCTTATTATGAGTTAAGTATAAAAGGCTATTAGTAGAAGAAGACGCCCATTCAATAGTACAGTACAGGAGCTCCGCTGTGAAGTGAACTAATGATAAATAGTGCCCGCTTTCCGTGATGCACGGAAGAGGCTATATACCTTAAAATCACGTGGTTAAGCACTAACTTAGTGTGCAGTAGAGTATCACCCTGTGCACCGGCACCGTATTAAGTTAACAGGTATAAGCTGCTTAGCAACATTATTATTTGCTGCAAAGAGATTAATAGCAGCATTACATCTACTAGAAAGCCTTCTACGTAGAAGCCTCTAGTTAAAAATTGCTGTGCTTAAGAGATATTATCTTGCGGTTGTGCTGCTTAGCTTCTACCACCTACTCCTGCTTTAGTAAGCGCTTTTAATCTAAAATATAAGCCTCATAATACTACATAGAATTCTAGTTAACCTGTAGTATAGCCTGCTTAACAGCTAGCTTATAATCTACAACAGCTATAGCAATAATAGCTCTAGCTATAGCAGCAATACCAGCATTGTCTGCGTTAATCAACGCTTTAAGAATAGCATACTTATAAAATACTTCCTTTAATTACTTTATACTATTGCGTTCTTAATTATTGTTCTACTTATTACGTAAACTAACTACATAATTATACTAGTATAAGATAATGATTATCTTGCAACTTAGTTTCTAGAAATAATAGATTAGATCTACGCCTTTATACTACTTGCCTATAAACTTCTGCTGTATAAGCTAGAATAGCTAATAATACGCTTAAGCTTGCTAAAGCTTAAAAAGCTAAGCAAGACTTACTAATAGAGTTTAGTAAGTATAAAAATTCCAATACTGACTAGTAAGCTTATTCCTAGCACTAGTCTTTAAATCTTAGTAATTTTAGCTTTAAATCTCCTACTTTTTCTAAGTAATTAAGAGAAGACTTAGCCTAGTGTATAGATGTTGCTACTTAATACAAATTCTTTGCTTATTAACTATTAGTATATTCTATAGAAAGCTACTATCTTTTCGCTTAGATTTTGTTATAATTTTGTTAGTATATATATTATATGCAAGCGTAATTGTTTGCTTCTTGCAATCTCTTATTACCTCGAGACTAAGAAACTACTTAACTATTTTTTATTTCTATATCTTATACTTACCTATAATCTTTAAGTAAAAATTAATTGCTTTTTGCTTACAATCTTTTGCAAAGAGCAGTAGAATGTTATTTATAAAAAATATGACTAAAAATTTTCTTTCTCAATTAAAGTATAGGTAGGGCTCCTCTAGTAAGGCTATTATTTCAATTTCTTGTAGTAATCCTAAGAACTCCTCATACTATAATAGAAGCGAGTTTTATGATTTATAAAGTACGCAGTTAAGCTATATATACTTTTTAAGCTTCTCAAAGCTATCTAGCATTTTATAAATTACTAGATTGTCTGCCATAATTAATATTTTAAAAAATACTCTTACGACATTATATTGTTTAATCTCTAGATTATTCTTAGTAGTAATAGATATTACCGCTTAAAAAGACTTTGGTGCTAACATAGCAATATGTAATAAATTAATTCAGAAGTTTTTTTTGAATTTCCTTTTAATAATAATTGAAATCTTACACATAAAAAAGAAGTTGTCTTAGTTAGACTAGTAGGTCTTAAATTAATTTACTAATATTAGTTAATTATTTACTTTTTTATACGTATCTTAGTATGTGTTTTATTTCTACTTCACTGATTAATTTCTTTCTTATAAGTAATCTAGAATAAAGCCCTTGCAAGATGCTAGAGTAATTACTTCTATTACTTTAGCAATTTAGATAAATCTTTAAAATATAGTTAAGCATTGTTTATATTTAATTTATGGTTAGGAAGCAAAGTAACTAAAACTACGCAATTAATTTTTTTTTAGCTTACTTAGTCTTTCTAGGTTACTTGTAAACCTAGCAAATAAGTTTTATAAAAATTGGTTTATAGTAAATTTTTAGAATTTATAATCAATACGTTAACACTACCTATGCTTCTACTCTTTAGTTAATTGTTGGGATCTTAAGTTGTATCTTTATACTTACGCCTGCTACTTAGCTTACGTAGTACTAAATAACAATTTATAGACTAATTTAGGATTTTACTAGCATTTTAGCACCACGTTTTATAAGTAAAAGTTAAGCTTTTAATTACTACTTTGTCTGCTATCTGATACTTAAGATCTTAACCTATAAAACAACTTATAGTTTACAACTTGCTTACTTTAAGCAAGAGTTCTATTTTAATTAGCTAGCGTGTTAGAGTTCTTAGGCTTAGACTGTTAGACTAGTAATAAGTTATTAGGCTTATTAGTAAAAAAAAGGCTTCCTACCTCTAGGTAATGGCAGTTTAGCTTGTTTAGGTAAGCGCACTGCTATTTAATTATTAAAGACTTTGTAGTTAAATACGTTAATGCTCTTTAAAGTCTCTAGATTAAAAGTTAGTTTCAATGTAGCAGGACTAGCATTTTACTACTAATTTAAGTCAATTTTTTATTATGCACTAGCCTTATGCTTTATTAACTTAGCGTGTTTTAATTTACTTTTATTTTTAGCAGGTAGGCTTTTTTTACTACATAAGATAGTAAATAGCTTACTTTTAAGGTTTTTAGTAGCAAGCTAAATATTTTGATTCACTCATTTTTAACTAGGCGAGAAGACTTCTGAGTTTTTTTTAGAATTCACTAGCTGTATTTTATAAAGAATTTTTATAATATTAATTGCTTAATCTTTTAGTAGCTGTTTTGTGTAACATACTTTACATAATAATTATCTATTAAAAGTAATATTATAAGTAGTCGTTACCTAATAAAGTGCAGGTACTTTTATATAGTATATATTAAAAGCTTAATAACTAACTGAAAAATTAATATAGCTGCAAAGATTAACTTCAATTTCTTAATCATTGTACCTAGCTACTTTCTTTCGTTTTAATAAGTAGGCTTAGCAGCTATAGGCATAAATTCTACTTTAGTCTAGGCGTAGATTAGCAGTCTAGTATATAATTACAGGTAGTTAATAGTATTTGAAATATTCTCTAAACTATTCTTTAAGCACCTAGCTAGGGGATTAGTAGCTAAAAATTTTAGTAAAGCTTATTTTATGCAAGTAAGCTACTGTATATATAATTACTAACTAAAGCTTAGCTAGTAGCTTAGCGCTTATGCACATTTTAATAGCTTTTATAACTAGGTCTTAGCTAGCTCTTTTTGCTAAGCTATTAGACTTATAAGTATATAGCAGTAGCGTTTTAATTACAATTTTTTATTATTAATTCTTCTCTAATTTTGATTGCTCTTTCTAAGGCAGTATAACAGTGTTGTTATCTTAACAAATTTTTATAATCTTTTAGTAAATCTTCTCTTAATCCTTGTAGTAAAGCCTTTAATTCTAGGCATAAAACTATTTAGTAACCTTAACTAGATATTATAACTATACAGCCTGCCTAAGTAGTCTTTATTAAGAATTAGTGCTTATTTTTGAAGTAGGCAACTAGTTAGGAAATTTAATAGCTTTTATAAAATCCTCTAACAAAGTTAAAATAATCTTTTTTTTATTACTATAAGATTCCTTATAAGGCATAAGCTATTGCGTAGTAGTTATATGCTAATAGCTTCTTACTAGTAATTATTATGTTCCACGCTAAGCAGACTAGAGCTTTAATAGCTGAGTGTTTTAGGTGTTCTAATTATTAATGCTATAGATCTTTTTTACTAGTGCGTACCTAAGGATTCCTTAATTATACTACAACGTTTACTAGCAGTGGTTAAGCAATATAACAAGAGAGTTGCTTAAATTTAATATGTAAAAAATTAAAGTAACAATCTAGGTTAGGTAAAACAACTTTTTTTCTAATTATTTTAAATTTTATAGTATAATTATATTTTAAATACAAAATACTTGCCTACTTAAGCTATGCTTTAGAGATAATATTAACGTAGAAGCCTGGTACAAACTTAATATTAGTAAGTAGAAAATTAGCTGTTTTAAGGCTAGCCTTGCTATATAAGACGTTGTTAAGCAGCCTATTTCCTATTCTAGCTACTAGAATAGATAAAGTGCCTGCTTTAACAGTCTCCTCTTTAATATCTTTGCAATAGGTGCCTAGTACTAAGTAATTTATGCTATTAACTAAGTAGACTACTGCTCTACTATCTATAACATATAAAAAGACAAAGTATAAAGAGTAAAGGCTATGCTAAACACGTTTAAACTAATATCTTTGATCAAGATTTTAAGTTGATAAGTGCTACATGTAATAAACTAAAGTACAATTTATTTAGTTTGTTAGCAGCTAATCTACTTATGCTAGCCTTCTTTCTATTCTTCTTAATCTAGGTGCATAGCGCTGCTTATCTATTACTTTTCTATTGCTTAACAATTTTCTTTTCATTATAATTTAATAGTTTGATTAGTATCTCACTGTAAGGCAGACTTCACGCACAGAAGAAAGGCTAGTTAAAAGATAGCTTGTATTCGGAGTAGAGAATAGCAGACACAGACCTAGAAGAGGCTGAGTATGCGAGCAGCTATTCAGTAGAGAAAGAGGAGCTAGTGCTAGCTTGGTGGGTGCCAAGCCTGGTGCTATGCCCAGCTAGTACTAGTGCTTGCCAAGTAGTAAGGCAGGCCTCTATCTCTAGCTACATACTTCAAAGCTAGCTATAAGGTATATAGTAGTACGTAAATAGACGCTATGTCCTTACATGTGCCCCTCCTCTAAAAAAAAGAGATAGCTTGTCCTCTAGCTTCAGTTGCTAGTACTGTGCCGGTGCACAGGGTGATACCTAACTGCACACTAGGTCAGTGCTCAACCACCTAATCCTAAGGTATATAACCTGTTCCGTATCTCACTGAAAGGAGGGGGGGGACCCATTATTCGTGCACTCCACAGCTAACTATGGAATGGGCTTCTTCTTCTACCAATAGTCTTTATACTCAACCCACAATAAGATTATTATCTTACCAACCTCGTTCTTGCATGGTCTAACCACTAGTAATCTCCTGCCCTCGTAGCAGTATGTCTTCATACACTCCAACACCCGTACAGTACAAAGAAAAATAAAAAATAAATTATAATTTAAAGGAGAAAGAAAAAAGTAAGAAGCTTTATACAAACTACTAAACCTTATAATTTTTTAAATCTAGGTATAGTTTGTATAAGGCTGCGCGTGTCTACACAGTTTTCTATATAAAAAAGCGCACCTTTAAGCTGTTTCCCGCCACCTTAACCCTACAGCGCAAAATTTAAGGCAAACAGTATTCCTACACTATATAAGAGAAAGTATCCTTTAGTTACTAACTCTAAAGAAGTTTACTATTATAAGTACAACTTGTATACTTAGTAAATAACTTACTACAGCGTTTGTTAACAATTGCGGTAAGGCAGGCATTAACAGGCGTAAAGTTTTATAGTTTAGGTGTCTTTTTTAGCGGCCTTTGCTATTGCGTATATAGGCTTTATAAGCTTTTATGCTAATTTCTTATTAGCGCTAGTATATTTGTCTTATCTATTGCCTGCGTCCTTAAGGAGAGGAGTCTAATTAGAAGTTATAGTAAGATCTAAGGGAGTAGGCTTATTAAGATGTTTCTAGTAAAAGAGTTTAGCATTATAATAATTAAGGTAGTCTTAAGCGTTATGCTAAGTAGGCTTTAGAGAATCTATCTATTTAATTTTATACACTTAGCGTCCTTTAATTTTGCTTATTTCTAGAAAGGCAACGTTAATAAATTTATTTATAAGCTATTCTATGTAGGCGTTGCTATTACTGTCTCCAACTTCTACTAGCACTAGTTAAGCTAGTACTTCATTAGGTAGGCCCTTAGTAGCTGCTAGCTATAGAAGTTTAGAATACAATACTAGAAATGTGCTGTTATACATTATTTCTGCAAGCAAGTCTAGTTTATAGGCAAGTTTTTTATAAATAACTCTTATTACTAAGTAAGGGCTAGCCTAGTAATTTATAAGCTTTTTTAGTTGTTGCAAAGTACTCTAGTTTATTATTAAAATATAAACTTAATCTCTAATATTATATAGCAGCATAGTATAACATGTTACTTTAGCTTAAGTTGCTTACTCTTGCTAAGCTTATTAAAGCTACTCTTTTAAATACGTAACTAAATTTGCATATAAGTTTATTACTTCTTTTTCTTAGACAGCCTAGTTGCAGGCTAGATATAGCAAATTAATATTTATATTTTTATAAAAGTAAATTCTGCTGTAGAAGTAATACTTCAAGTTAGCAAAGAAACAAGTTATGCCTGTGCTAAAGTTAATAGTATTATTAACTTAAAATTTAGTAATATATAGCTATAAAGCTTAGTTATCCTACGCGTAGTTAATGTATTAGTATAAGTATATTTCCAGTAACTAATTTACTTGTTCTGTTTGTCTATCTATTTCTAGGTAGTAGGCTATAGATAGAATACGCTTAATATTTAGCCGCTAGCAAATATTCTTTTAGAATAAGGCAATAAAATTAGTGCTATAATTAAATAGAATACTAATAAGTAAGCTATAATACTTAAACACGTTTATAAAATATTTAAAAGCTTCTACCGCGGTACGTCTGTAAGTTAGGTAAAGATAACATCTCTTAGTAAAGTATTTTATAATAAGTAAAATATTGCAAAACTTCTTACTATTTATTTTAGAAGAGAGAAGATCTTATATAAAATTTATAGTAAAGTCTAACTACAATTAGTATAGAAGAGGCAGCGTTTGTAGATGACTATATTTACTATTTTATAGTCACTTTGTTTGTTTGTACACACTATAGGCTTTACAGTATTTTACAATAACTAACTTATTTTAAGCTAGTAGTAATAATTAAATATTAGATAAAAAGTAAATTAAGGCCCTTTGTAACCTGCGATTTAATAGTTGTAACAGATATTAAAGATTTAGCGCTAGAGTAATATATTTATAGAAATATAGAGTTTGTCTTGTTAATAAAATAGCAACAGCTTAATTTTATTTTTATAAAAGTAACATTTATAGCACTAAAATAGTATTTATGCTTATAAAACTATTTAAATAGCTTAATTTTATAAAGGTTAATTACTAAGAAAGCCTTTTTAGCTATTTTATTGTCAGCGTAAGCTTTATCTAGGAGCTTTTCTATAAGTTAAAAGTCTTATTTATAAGCAGTCAAAGTAATATTAGCATTACTTTCTAGTAGAGGTAGTTTTTTCGAGTTAGCGTTGTTATTATTATAAGTAAACGCAGTTTGTAATACAAGTTGTTGTTCTTGTATAATAGCGTCTGTATCTTTGTTAGCTAAGGTAAAAGCTTACAAAGCTGTTGCAATAGCAGGTTTTATACTAGAAAATAATACCTTTAGACCTAGAATAACTGTGTTTAGCGCGTATTAAGGGTTGTCTAAATCTGATAAAACGTCTTATAGTCTTTAGCTAAGGGCATTAGCTTTGCTATTATCAGTTCTAGGGCTATAGACAGTTTTAAAGTTAAACTTAAACAATAAAAGTAACTATTAAGCTTAATATCTAGTAAGCGTCTTATTTAATATAAGGGTTTCTAGAATTTTGTTGTCTAAGATAATATAGACAGAAGATATAAATTTTATAAGTTTAGGTTTTAATTTTTTCAATGCCTAAATATATTTTATAAGTTCTAAGTTATAGTTGTTATAGTTGCATTTTGCGGCAAAGTGCTTTTTAAAGAATAAAATAATTAGTTAAAAGACGTTTTGTGTATTAAATTATTTTATAACACTGCTAGTAGCCTAGACTAAGGCGTCTATAAAGATGTAAATTAGTTTAGTAAAGCTAAAGTATATTAGTATAAAGCTTTTATAAAAAGCAGCTTTAAGTGCGTTAAAAGCTTTTTAGCATTTATTGTTCTACTAGAGGTCTTTATAGATTATAGGTCCTTTTTTACTAAGCTTTTTATTAGAAAAAACTTTATCCTTAATGCGTTTTGTAAAGATAAACGCAATAAATAAGTAACTTTTAATAAATTATTAACAGAATTCTATATAACTTAGGAAAGCAAGTAGTTTTGTTACATGTTAAGGTGTCTTCTATTTGCAGATTGCAGAGACTTTAGCTAAGTTTATTTTAATACTCTTACTAGTAATAACTATACCTAGAAATTTAACACTAGTTTTATAAAATTTACATTTTATAGAGTCTACGTAGAATTTTTTAGCCTTTAGCTAGGCTACAACTAGCTAAACTTACTTAATATGTTCTTTTTTTTTATTTACAAGAAAACTAGAATATTATCTAGATATATAGTGCAGAACTAATTAAAGTATTTCAAAAGTGCGCTATTAATAGTGCGCTAGAAACAAGCTAGGGTATTACATAATTTAAACAGCATAACTTTATACTTATATGTACCTTGCTACGTAGTAAATATAATAAGCTATTTAGAGCCTAGCTTTATGCAAATTTAATAGAACGCGTAAACAACTTAAAAAAAATAGTAACTTGATTAAGTTTAGCTAACGTTTTGTAAGAAAAAAAGGAATTAAATAGTAATCTTTAATTATAGCCTTGTTAAGATTACAAAAGTCTATATAGACACAAATACCTCTATCTAGCTTAGCTATAGTAAAAAGTAAGGTTTGCGCTAGTAAGTTGTACTGTTTAATAAATCTGCGTTTTAATACTTTGTAAATATAAGTAGCAATAGCCTCCTCTTGTTAGTCGAAGAATAGTTAAGGACAGTAATTTAGATACTTCGCGCCTAGGTTTAGTTTAACCTTATAGTTGTATTTTAAATAGTCTAGTAATTTAGACGCTGCTTTTTTATTGAATACTAAAATATAATCAGCGTATTCCTTATACAGTTCTAGTATAAAAACATCTTTAAAAGTAAATTCTTTAAGTTTGTTTATAAACATTGTAAAGACTTTAGTTACAGCTACTTAATAAAATTAGGCGAGTTATTTACTACGTATAGTAATAAAGCAAAAGTTATATTTTTGTTTTATTGCGTACATGCAAATAGCGTAAAAAAAGACTGTCTTAATTTTAACTAGTAGTTTGTAAGGAGACTTAGGTAGAGGAGTAGGCACTTTTCTTTTAACCTTATTAGAAAGAACTTGCTTTATTTGAGAATTATAGTAAGGGAGTATATATTCCTTGCCTAGAACGCCTATTCCTACAAGCTCTAGTTTAGAATTCCGTCTAGTAGTACTACTTAAGTAGGAATTAGTAATAATTTGTGCTCCTAAACTTTAATTATTAGTATAAATTTATTTAGAAGGTTTATTTTCTATTTGTTTATGCCTGCTGTAGACTACTCTTCGCACAGTGTCTTTCAACTAACAATTTAGTTAATAGTACTAATTAAGAAACTTAATTATGCTTTTATAGTAATTAAGCTTAAGTTAGCAGAGTTTACGTTACTTAAATCTAAGTACAAGATTAAAATCTGCATAGGTCTTTACTACGTAGGCTATTATTTATTTAATGTATGTATTTATTTTAAGGAAAAACTTAATATAACGTGTTTGCCGGGTTGGTAGCTAACCTGGTATGTGGCTAAGCGAACACCAAGCGCGACACCTGCGCTTCAACTTTGCGCATTACAAACACAATATATTTAAAAAAATATAGTAAGCTAATCTATTCTTCAGACTTGTCGCTATTCTTAGGATTCTTTATTTCTACCTTACAAGTGCGGGAGTTGTGTCCTTTTTTACTACAACGTCTGCAGTGCGTTACACCGCGCACCTTACGCGCAGGTCCTTCGCTAGCATTACAACTACTACTATTCTTCTTAGTAAATAAGTTACTTACTTCTCTTACTATTAAAGTCTTTTCTATTTATATACACTTTTGTTTTCTTAACTAATACTTTATAAGTTTATTAATTGCGCTTTGCATGCGCGCTTATTTCTCTTGTAATAACACTATATTATGTGTAATTTGCTACGCGCCTTTACTTAGCTAGTAAATTTTTTTACATAAAAAGCTTATAGAGAACTTATAACAGTTTTAAATTCTTTATTAAATAAGTATAGCTTACGCCTTAATCTTACGCGTATTGCGCAGTATCTGCGCCTTCTATACGCCTTGCCTTAGTAGTAATAGTGCTAAAGTCTATAACCTTATGTTAAGCTTTAATAAAACAGCTTATAAGTTATATAAAACTAGCCTAGCACCTTTAAAGCCTATTTTAATATTCTTTACTATTAAAGACTGCTTGAGAGCTAGTTTAAATGCTTAGAGAAAGGTTTTTTTGCTAACAAAGTATATACAGTTATATGCTAAAGCTAAAATCTAGTTACTATACTTACGCTTTAATAGCGCAAAACAGCTAATATTATAATTCTATAGTAAATACAACAAGTATAAAAGCATATAAAAAAGAATTATTTTCTTTTCTTTATAAAGATTTTAGAATTTAAGTAAGCTATAACTCTTATAGCTATTTATAATAAGCAGGAAGTACGCACTTATAGCGCTTTACTTTATATATTTATTAAAATACTCTAACTAAGTAAGAGCAAGTTAGTTATTAGTTTAGCTATTAAAATATACTTTAAGAATTTAATTATAAAGTAGATTTCTAAACTAGACGTTAATAAGTACGCTACCTGCAAAAATAATAAAAGAAAAGAGCAGGTGCTCTACAGCACTTACGCCTTAGATAATAGTAACTTACTTATAGTTACGTAGCTAAATATTTTTTTCTTTTAATCTTTCTAAGCTTATAATAACTATTTATAATAAAATCTTACTTAGTATAAAGCTATTCTTATTAAAGTTGTAGATATTATTATCTCTAATTCTCTACTTCTATTTTATTGCCTACACTAAGCTAAACTAGCGCTTAATAAGCGCAGGATCTTTGCAGGTAGAACACTAGTAATTATATAGCTAGCTCTAGCGCGTATAGAGCTTAGAAGTCTTCTTAATAAACTTATTAACTTAGTTTTTCTTAATAAGCTTACTACTGCGCTTATATAGTAGTTTATTAGCTATTTCTTAAATAGTAGCCTTTATAAAGGCAAATCCTTTTGCAGACTTATTAAGAATATGCTTTATAATAGCTTTCTCTTCTAATATATTTATGCGCTTTACGTGTGTTACTTAGTTGCGTTGCGTGCGTTTCTTGTTGTATTATTAGGCTAGCATTCTTTAGAAGATATTATATAGCTTTACAGCTTGATTAACGCTTTAAATGCGTCTTGTATTAAGATTAAAGATAGTAAGCTGTATATTAGCTTTAGTATAGGATGAATAACGCGCTTGTAGTTAAGACATAACGCGAAGTTAAAGCGCAGGTGTTGCGCTTGGTGTTCGCTTAGCCACATACCGGGTTAGCCACCAATCCAGGAAACACGTTAGTAAGTTATTAGTTTTATAGCTTTTTTATTATAGCCTTTGCAAAAAATTAGTTAGATAAGTAGAATTAGTTTAAAGGTGTAAGTTTAATCTAAAAACTGTTAAAATATATAGTTACTATTTGCACTATTATTGCCTAGTATTTTATAGCTATATAGAACTATATATTTATACAGTGGGGTGACAAGAAAAAAGGAAATAAAAAAAGTTATTGTTTTTGAAGCTTTATATTTCTATAAATAGAAGGGCTATACCTAAAAGAGTAAGTGATTTAAAAAGCCAAGAACTTCTTATTTAAGAAAGGCTGCCTAGTAAGCTGCTTAGACAGCATAATTGCGCCTGTAATATCGCCCTTTGACTTTTAACTGATTAGTAGAGGGTAGCTGCTTTTCACTTTTTTTGGAAACCCCATTTTGACTACAACAACAACCACCACCTTTGACACCTTAAATAAATAAAAAAAAAGAGTAATATCGCCTGAAATAAGATGGAAAAAAAAGCCAAAATAGATTTTGGCATATCTTTTTTGTAAACGTATAAACAGAGCTGATAAAAAAATAGGTTTAATTAGCTTACGTAAGCATGATGTGAGCAAATTTCGGAGTAATATTTCTTACTTCCTTATAGTTTAATTAAAAAATTAAAACATCAGGGGTTGCTTACGTAAGCACTAATTACGTAATAACTTAGTAAAAATGTACTATATTAGCTCCTCTTGTTTATCATAACTTGCTTTTTTTATGATATCTCCTCTATGGCTTGCAAACTCTCTTAATTTGAACAACAAGTTTATACTTTATATTTACACAACAACTCTATTTCCTCTACTAGTAATATACTAGAAAAGCCTTCTAAAAGTATTTACAATACACTTTATCAAATTCAACAAAAAAAGAACGCTCTTTTATCTATTGTTAGCTCAAAACAAGGTCGTCA
Source organism: Alternaria gansuensis (assembly GCA_009289805.1). NCBI lineage: Eukaryota > Fungi > Ascomycota > Dothideomycetes > Pleosporales > Pleosporaceae > Alternaria > Alternaria gansuensis. Next base: position 28,804 of record WBOK01000024.1, on the reverse strand, counting down.
AATGCTGACAGTTGGGTCTGACTAATCAGAACACCAAAACCTTCGCACCTCCGCATCGCCACGAATACAAGAGATATGTACGTGAAATTTGTATACAAGATTAAATATGCCCTAATAAATAGGCTGTAAAATTCTTAGCTTAATATCTTTAAAACTCGCAGCAATGCGCAGGTGCAAAGGTTTTAGTGTTCTAATTAGTTAGACCTAACTGTCAGCATTTTTACTAGCCTAGTCGTCCTTCTAAGATCTTAAAAAGCAAAAAGAGTGCTTAATAGAGACATTACTAGAAGCTATAAAAAGACAATTTGACGTCTTTTAAAAAAAATAGTCTATATCTTTTTATTAGAAGCTTACAACACTTTTTAAGAGAGGAGAACTATTTTATTAATACTTCTTTAAAAAGACGCCTTTAGACAGTGAAAAAGCTTGTAATTAGTATATTTACGCTAAGCAAATTCTTAAAAATATTAAAAATATAAACTTTAATAAAGTAATATTTTGAGACAAATCTGCTATTAAGCATAAGCATAGTGCTAGAACAGAATACTATTAAATAAAGCAAAATAAGAGAGTAAAAAAGAAAATTATTTCTATAACTAATACAATTAAGTTTATAGAAGCTCTAATTATTAAATAATATACTATAATACATCTATTATATTTTAGTTATCTTTATCTATTTTTAGAATATTTATTAATGCAATTATAGGTCAAGATATTTCTATTTAAGTTTAGGGTGCAATTTAGATAGATAGAAGATCTAAACTAGTAGTAAATAAAAGCTCTATAATTACTACTCCTTTAAGGAATTTAGACTATATTAAAAAGATTCTACTTCTTGTAGTAAAACCTGCAATAAAAAAAGGTAAGTTATATATTCTTTATTTTTCCATTTAGCAGGTTGTTACTTAATATTTAAATAATAAAGCTAAAGTCTTTCTTTTCTATATTTAAGCACCTTACTATCTTCTATATAGGCTAGAAGTTTTAGCAAAATAACTCTAAGATTTATAAAACTCTAAAAGTTTTATCTTAGTTTTCTAAGAATAGGATATTACTTTTTAAGCATTCTGCCTATAGTCTTAATCTAAATTTTATAGAAAATATATAGGCTTTGCTAAAAGACGCTTTAGCAAAAAGGTCTATCACTTCTTTAGGTATAGGAAAAATAAGAGAAGTATAGCAGCCTTTAAGGCTGCTATAAAGAATGAATAGGATCTATTACCTTCAAAAGCAATTAATAATTATATTCTATTATTACTAAGGCGTTATTTTCATGTAAAAGAAGCTAAAGGCTAGTACACTAAGTATTAAGAAGCTTTTGTAGTTATTTATTAAGAAAAAATTTAAAAAATAAGCTCTTTATTATTGCTTTATAAGTTATCTTATAATTACTTTTATATCTGTACACAAATAAGATAAGCTTAAGTTGCTTAATATATGTAACTTATAGTAATTTTTACACATTAAAAAAAAAGTTAGATTAATATGAATTTTTAAGTTTTTCAATCTTTATTTTAAGTGCGAAAGTTAAGAGAAATTAAGCTAACTAAGCAGCTAACTAAGCAGCCTATTTTAAAGAAGAAGTTCTTAGCTTTTTAAATTACTAACTCTTCTAGATATAGCCCTTCTAGTTATAGAAATATAAAACTTTAAAAATAATAACCTTTTTAATTTCTTTTTTCTATTACCTTACTGTAACCAACGTATATGTAGAGAGAAAATTGCACTTAGTCTTTTCTTTATAAAAATAAGTTTTTTTTTTAATTCTAAACTCTTTAAAGCAATATGTTAAACTTAGAATTTATTATATTAACAAAAAAATTAGCTTAGTATTCTTACTATAGCTATTAATATTCTCTAAAAAGTAGCTTTTTCTTTAAAGTTTTTACTTTTTTAATTTATTAAAGTTAAAAAACTTTTTAGCCTAGCATTCTTGCTTAAGTTTTAAGTTAAATTTATTTCCTACGTAAACATAAACGTAACGTTAATAAACAGTTTCTACCTTAGGAGGAACTAGCTTCTAAAAGTAGTTATAAGTAATATATCTAGATTTTTTGGAATAAAAATAGTTTAAGTTAGTAAATAGAAGCTTAAAAAATTAAAGCTTTTTAAATGACTTTTTACTTTACTTAGAGCAGCTTATACTGCAAGGTGTTAATATATTTTCAGACTTAGTATCTACTAAAAAGGTTAGATTTAAACTAGTATTAAGTTTCTTACAGTTACGTTAAGCTTATTAGGCTAGATAGCTATCTAGCTAGGTCGCGTTATAGTTATTAATATATAATAAAATGTTAAGTATAAGTTTAAAGAATATAATTGCGTTTTATAAAGAATAATCTTATACATTTAAGCTAGCTGTGTATTATTTAAAAAGCTTCTACATAAGCTTAATACTACATAAAAAGTATACTTAAGCTTCTAAGTTAGACTTTGCGTCTTCTAAAAGAAAAGAGTATACTAGCATGTTTATAGTTACTTAGTTTATAACATAAAGATGTAAGTTATGTTCAATCTTTAAAAAGTGCTATAAAGCATTCTATTTTTATTTTATATTAGCAACTAAAGATAGTATTTCCTCTAAATAAGGCGTCCCTAGCAGCTTTAAAAGTATAAGCAAAGAGAGACTAAATACATTAAGCTAAGTGCTAAAAAAATTGCCTTTAGCACGCTAGTAGCTAAAAAAAGATTAAATAAATTTATAAAGTGCTTTTGTACTTTTCTTAAAAGTATATAGCTTTATAGCATTATAATTATTAGTATTTAAAATAATAGTATTATATTAAGTATACGCTTAAGTTTCTAAAGCTTATTTAAAATAAAGACTGCGTCGCCTTAAAATATAATAAATAAACTATTATTAGTAGTAAGTTATATAGAGTAGTAGAACTAGTAGCTAAAGTTGTTCAGACATGCTTATAATTAAGATTTATTACAATTTAAAATAGTAATAAGCTTATTTATAGTAACTAGGTTTATAAACGTAGAGACTATAAAGCGTAAAAGTAAAATATTTAAGTTACTAGTTTATTTTAGGTTTAGTAGTGCGTTGCTTTAAGTTATGTATTACTAGTTTTAAACGTCTGTAAGTTAGTTATAAATAGCTAGGAACTAGTTCTTCTATACTTATTTATTATCTACTACTTTGTTTTATATAAGTTATTTATTTATAAAGTACTTATTTTAAACTTAAGTATTTTTCTGTGCTTTTAGCTTGTCCCTTACTATAGCAAATATAGTAGTGTATAATCTAGCTGCTATACTAGGGAGTTTATTATAAAAAAGTTTTAAAAAGTTAGTTAGTATTATAGTTATAAGTAGTTTAGAAAGGTAGGTATTATAAAAAATTTATAAGTTTACTAACGTGTCTTATTTTACTTATTTTATAACTTAACGCATATAATCTATGTATTAGCATTTCTAATATAGCAGCTAAAGCGCGTTTAGTTTTTTTAGTAGTAATATGTTATTTAGTTAAGAAAAGTTAGTAGCGCTTATAGCTAGCTTATCTGTGCGCTTAAAGGTTCTTAGCATAAACAGAAATATATTGAAGTTTAGTCTATTTAATATGGCCTAATATTTATGATTTTTGTCTATAGTAGCTGCCTAGCAGAGAAAAGAAAGATCTAAAATTATATTAAACGTTGTTTTTCTAAAGATCTTACTAAAAAAGCAGACAATAGTAACTTTGTTAGTTTTTATATTAATATAATATAGAGGCTAGCTAAAGAGCGCGCTTAACTTAAGTTTAAAAATTAGTAGTAGTTTCGCTATATTAGTGTTAAAATTAGTATTAGCTAGAAAATTAATAATGTAAGTAAAGTTTCAAGAAGTAGCATAGAATATTAAGCGTATTATTTATTTGTTTTTTATTTTAGCTTAACAGCGTCGCGCTATATATAGCGTTAACAGTTAGTTCTAGATATTCTCTTTATTATCTAGATTAGCTATTTTTAGTTAAGTTAAGTTTTAAGGAAGAAAATACTTTTGATAAAGTGTAGTTAATTAATTTAAGTGTAAAGTAGGAAAAAGAAATTTAGTATACAGAGTTTTAAACAGCAAATTAAGTATTGTAGTTCTTAGTATAAGCTAAAATTTCTAGTCCTTATAATATACTATTTTGCTAATCTATTAATTTTGTGCTTAATTAGTGCGCAAAAACTTTATAGTAAATAAAATTTTTTACCTTTATAGCATACTTTTTTTTAAAATTTCTGTTACTATAATATACTTTTCTTTTATTTACTAGATGTATGCGCAAAAGAAGTTTAAAAAATTAATAAAAAAATGCGCTCTAAATAGCGTAAGGCCTAATTTAAATAAAAAAAATTTAAAAGTAAGCAAGTAGAGTAATAGCTATAATACTTTAAGCTGTTTAATAGTAAAGGCTATTCTAAAAATAACTATCTACTACGTTAATAGGGTCTAAATCTTACCTACACTAGTAGTAAAGGCCTTTTAAAATCATTAGTAATCTAGCAATTTTAGTAGTAACTTACTATTTAAAAGTGCTAATTTAGCTAAGAGCTAGCTACTAAAGCTGTAGTTCTATACAATAACTGAAAATAATTAAAAACTACTTATTTTTGTCTAAGCTAAAAGCCTATAGCAAGCTTTTTACTTATAAGTCTACTATTATATAAAGTAGACTTTATGCACAAAAAGAAGGCTAGTTAAAAAATAGCTTATATTTAGAGTAAAGAATAGTAAATATAGACCTAAAAGAGTCTAAGTATACAAGTAGCTATATAGTAAAGAAAGAAAAGCTAGTACTAGCTTAGTAGGTACTAAGCCTAGTGCTCCGCCTAGCTAGTACTAGTGCTTACTAAGTAGTAAAGCAGGCCTCTATCTCTAGCTACATACTTTAAAGCTAGCTATAAAGTATATAGTAGTATATAGATAGACACTATATTCTTACACTTACTTAATAAGTATAATTTAGTAACTACTATTTAAAGTTAAAAGTAGTTGCGTAGTATTAAGAAGTACTTATTCTCTAATTTTTTACTTAGCTAATAAGGACAAGAATATAATTACTAGGCTAGTAAATAGGTATAAGTTAAGTTGTAGTTAGGGTCTAACGTAAGCTAGCCTAACCTTAACCTAACCTATACCTATACTATTTACGCTAAACATAGGTATAAGTTAAGTTAAAGTTATACAAACTAGTAGTTATAGTTATAGTTAAGTTATATAAACTAGTAGTTGTAGTTATAGTTAAGTTGCATAAACTAGTAGTTGTAGTTATAGTTACGTGCATAGACTATAGGTATAAGTTAAGTTATAGTTAGGCTAAAGAGGAAAGTAGTTAGGTTGTAGTTACGTGCTATTTATAGTAATAAATAGATATAGTAAATAAAGTAAAATTAAGTAAAACTTTAAAAAAGTAAGCTAAGTGAGTACTACTTTAGTTATAACTTTAACCTAGCTACAACTATACTTAGTAGTTAAATTATAGTTCTTAGCACAGTTAGTTATTATAGTATAAAAAGTAACTATAAAGTATATTTATATTATTATATATTAAAGAAACCTTAACTACTTGCTATGCAATTCTTTTATAGAAAGCTAGTAGAACATAAAGTTAGTACTAAGCTTTTTATAGTACTTATCTACTATTTTTAAGTTTTTAGCTTAAAAAGTAATTTTATTTATATAAATAATATTAAAGTTTTAGTTTATATTTATTAGTTAGTATAGAATTTAAAGATAGCAATACTAGTTACAATATCTTTAAAATAGCTAATTAAAAACGCTTTAGCTAACTCTTAAAGAGTATAAACTGCCTTTACCTAAAAGTATAAATTAAAGTAATAAGAATGCATAATCTTATAAAGAAGACAACTAAATAAAAGTTTACGTAGTAATAGTAAAGTTAACTTTTGCTACTTTTAAATATCTTTTGCGTAATAGCTATACGCTATTAGTGTTTAACTATAATAAAAGACTATAATAACTTACTGCCTAGCTTAAATTAACGTTTTTTTTAATAGCTTTAACGTTTATAAATAATATAAGTAGCTTTTAACTAGCTTTAGCTTATAAATTCTTTCTAAGCACCTTACTACTAGTTAAAGCTTACGCAGTTTGCTTAGTGCGCGCTATTATAGTAGTTATATAGTTATTAAAATTTGTAGTAAGCGTATAAAATTATTAATAAATTACTTTTACAGTAATAAAATGCGTTAGTAAACGTAATAAAAAGCTGTTATAATATAGTATGCTAGAGTGTATTGTTAGTAATTAGTAATTAGTTGTAGTAGTGTCTATATATAGCAAAGATTTTTATTTTTAGTTAGCTTTAGTAAGGGCGCACAGGCTACACTAGCTATATTCTAGTAATATTTCTAAATTTTTACTTACTATTTTATAATTAGAGCTAAAATTAACTAATTCAAGTTAATTATTACGTTTATTATAATAAAAATAATTTTAAAAAAGCTAAGTAATAGTTTAAAAGGCGTAGTTATGCGCATTTTAATTTTAGTGCTACTAAGTTTTAAACATAATAAAAAGGAGAAGCTTATAGAGGTATTTTATATAGCTCTTAATTACAGTGTATACTTATTTGTAAAAGGTTATAAATATAAAGAGAATAAAACTAATAATATACTTACAAGACGCGGCTAAGGCAGTTTAAAGAAAAGTTAACCTATAATTTAAAAGTCTTAATAAAGAAATTTATAAGCTCTAGTTCTTAAGCTATTATAAAAGAAGTTAAGCAGCATTACTTAATTTTAAAATAAAAGCTTTATAAGACGTATATACAGCTAACTACGCTGCAATATAGTAATTTAAGAATAAAATAACAACTATAGAATAATATAAGAATGTAAGTACAGAGATATGTAAAAAAAAATAATAAAAGCAGCATAAAAAGTGCTTTACTAAAAGCATTATAACGCCTAGAAAAATACTAAGTTATTATAGTTATTTATTACAGAGTTGTGCTTATAGATGTAAGTAAGTAGCTACAAACAACCTTTAATTAAATTTTTCAAAAATAGAAAAACGCATACTAGAAAGTTAATATAAAGGAGCACGCAAGAGTTCTAAATGAGGCGTTATAAGTAATAAAAAGCTTTAACAATAGTAGCTAGAGTTATATATATATTTAAACTTTTAGCTTTAGTAGTGTTTTTAAAAAGATTAAATATTGTACTTAAAATAATAAATTAGTAAAGCTTTGCACTTACACTTTTAAAAGTAAATAAGCTAAAAAGAAATAGTAAAACTTTATAAAAAATATAAGTCTAGAGAAGTTAGCTGTTACTACTAATTAGAATAAAAAGTAAGTTTAACACATTCTTTTATTACATATACTTACTGACTAGTATAGACTATTTAAGCCTCTACTAGTATGTAAGTTCTTAGGACTTAGCAACAATACTATCCTACGTAGCAACAAGCTATATATAAAGAGACATAATAGTAATACATGTAAGAAAGAGGTTAATAATAATTCTAATACTAATGCGTTCTATAATAAATGTAAAAATCAGTATAGAATTAAGAAGTAGTAGTAAGAATTAAAGGCTAAAGTTAAGAACAAAAATAATAAAAAAATATAAATATTAGTAATTTTACAGACTTTAAAGGCTTTTTAAATCAATTATAGTAGTATTTCTATGCTAAGTTATTAGCATTAAGTGGCGCTTATTACAGCTAATTAATATAATTTATATAATATAAAAATTATTATATAACTTTAAAACTATACTGCTTTTATTCTAACATTCTTAAAATTAATAAAGTCTAGTTAAAAAGCGCCTAACATAGTATATAATTAAAGAAACAAGTTAATCTTAAATTAGCTACACATATGTCTACTAAAGGACTTTAGCTTATATACTATTAAAGTTATAAAGCAGACATTTATATACTGTATGTTAGCAATTGTAACAATTTATTATTGCTTTTTATTATATTTTTAAACTAGACGCTGTTAATATACATATTATAGCTAAACACATTTATAAGCTTTTAAAGAACTTTTACTAATTCTAAATAAGCAGACACTAGGTTATTTAGAGAGAAGAGTAGAAAAAACTTAAATCTGTTAATATACTTCCCTTAAGAAGCTTTATAGAAAAAAAAAATTATAACTAATTAGAATAAGTAGTAGAGCACAATTAGTTAAGTTTAAAATATAAATAATAAATCTCTCTACTAGAACTATATTACCTGCACTAGTAGCATTTAGCTAATGTTTAGAGAAGCTACCTATTTTATAACTAGCCGCCTTTATATTTTTTATCTTAACTGCAGAATAATTCTGCAACACCTAAGGCTAATAAGAATAAGAACTAGACATCTTATAAACTACAAAAATACAGTTAACTATTAGCGTATTTTAACTCTAATTTATAATAGTCTATGTATAACAAACTCTATATATGCTTAACTTTAAAAAAGTAGCACATCTACTTTAATACTTAAATATACTTAAAAAGTCTTTAAGAAAAAGTTTGTTTAAGTGGTTATTAATTTATTTTTAAGGTATTAAAGGTGGTGGTTGTTGTTGTAGTTAAAATGGGTTTTCTAAAAAAGTAAAAAGTAGCTGCCCTCTACTAATTAGTCGCAAAAGTCAAAAAAAGATTATATGTAGTTGACGAAATTTAAACGGTAAGTAGATAAGGTCTACGCGCTACGCGCTTAGAGCAGAAAAGCTTAAACTACTAAGCAAAATCAGAGTTAAAATATTTGCTAAAGGTACTAAAAAACAACACTAATTAAAACGTATTTAACAGCAATTGCTAGCCTATAGCTAGCAACAAGATTGTAATAGAAGTAAAAGAGGTAGAGAAGAGTAAGGACATGTACGTTACTACAGCAAGAGCCTACAATACTTTATAAAAGCTCTCTACCTGCTACTTTTTACTTTTAGGATTTTCTACACTACATAGTACTGCATATAAACAACTTATATATAAATAATATAATACTTAGACTATTCTTCTCCCTATTTAACACAAAAACTAATAGCTTATATTAAGTAAAGTTAAACTTTACTAAGTTACTATATAAGAAGCTATAGTAGTAGATTATAAAGCCTACGTTTACTTTTATTAAGCAGCTTTTCTAGTTAGTTAAAGAAGAGCGGTTAGTAGTAGCTTCTATAGTAATTAGGTAAACGCAGAGGTTAAATTCTATTATATATTAATACTTTATTATTACGTCTAGTATTATAAATGTTAAGATTATAATAAAAGTTGTAAAAAGCTTATTTAGTAGAAAGTTTATTAAATACGTTGCGCATATTAATAGTCTAGGTACAGTAATAGTATATTATTTTACTAATCTTCTTTTACGCAAATGCAACTTTAGTAGAAAGACCTTATAGTAGCTTTATAAAGAGCAAGAGCGTGTTAAAATAGCTATTAAGTAGCTAAAATAAACTAATAAGCAGGAGGATTTTGTAAGTTACCTTTAGAAATAAAAGAGCTATACTTAAATAGTAATGCTATTGTTATATGTTTATATTTAAGTATAAGCGCATACTAGAAACGCTGCAACTGCAACACTGCTAGGATAGCAATAAAGACAATAGAAGTTGCAGTTATTAGTAAATAGTTATTAGTTAAGACAGTTAGTTAGAGGGATATTGCGCATCTTTGTTTCTGTCTAAACATACTAGAGTTGTTAGCAATAAATCCTTTTTTACCAAAAAGGTGTCTACAAAATGTGTGGTCACATCAAAAGGTTGTCTTAAAAGGCCGAAGCCAAGGTAGTTATTAATAGCAATTAGCTATTCTAAACTATTAAGCAGCTATTATTTATAAGCTTTCTCTAATTCCTAAAGCCTTAAACTATAATAATTACTTATTATAAATTTAAGCTAACATTATAAAACTAGTTTAATAAAGCAAAAGCCTCTCTTCTTAATAACTTAGGCTCTATGACTAAGATTTTAATTGTACTAAATACATAGTTTATAGCTAATTATCATAGCTTTCTTGTAGTTAATGTTAGAGATTAAGCTACTTAGCTGTTTTCTCTACAGAATCTAGGTGCTCAAAATTACACCTTAAATCTACAATCAACCTACAATTAATTAATTATTAGAAGCTATTACGCTACTAGTACTACTTATTATTATTATTATTATTATTATTAATTAATTAACAGTAACTACGCAATCTATTACGTAAGATTACATAAAATTACAAAATATTATATTATTTACTACGGAGGCTATTGCGTAAGTATTAATCTTTCTAGAATATTATTTAACAGTATATATAGACTATAGTTTAGCTTGTAGTTAGAAACTAAGAGAGAACAATACAAATTGCAATAAGTAACTGCATAATATAAGTTAGTTTAGCACTCTTTTCTTTTAGTCTCTATTTTATTCTTATATTCTTATTGTTCTACTTCTGCACTTTCTCCTTAATCTCTAACAGGTTATAAGCCTAGATTAGGCTACCTCTAAGTCTACTACAAACAAGTAGAAAGCAGAGACCTCTACCTCTAAGTTAATCGTAGAACAAGCAACTAACCCTTAGAGATTAAATTTGCAACAGTTAAGAGTTACTCTATTACACTAAACTAGCAATTCTAAGAAAAACTACTTAATTTTACACTAATACGCGGACAATATACTAAAATTTTAATAGCTATAAAGGTACTACATGTACTTTTAAACCTTAATACTTAGTCTTGCCTTCTAGCTATTACTTGCGATAATACTAGTAATAATACAGTACTTAGTTAGATAATTTAATTAACACTAGCAAATAAAAATATTAGCTAGAGCGCCTTAGAACACTCTATTTTATGCCTAGCTTATATTATTAACCTAGTAGTTTAAGACATAGTCTAACATCTCTAACTAGCTACTACTAAAAAAGTTAGACCTAGAGAGGTCTTACGCAGGCAACATGTTAAAAAAATTAGATATAAAATTTTCTTTTTTAATACACTTTATAAGGTATTTATACTTTAGTATATTTATTTATTATATTCTAACTACTATCTAGATCTAAGTTATTTACATTAATATTAACGCGTTACTACAATAGTATAAGCAATTTCTTGCTACTTAACAATATTTACTACTAAAGAAACAACTTTCTATTACTTGTAATTTAAAGACTTAAGAGAACTTAATATACAATATATATAAGCGCGCGCTTAAGCTCTTAAAATATATTAATAAATAGCTAGTACAAAAAATAGTAATAGAAAAAAGTACTTATATTGTTATTAACTTTAATAACAATACAAGAGAAATTAACTATTACAACTTTAAGTACTTTTAACTCTTTTTCATTAAGTAGCACTATATTAAAGTAGTTATAAAGATACTAAAGTAGTTTAAAAATGCTATAAGCTTTTTAAGTAAGAACTAGAAGCTTTAAGTCTAATATATTTAGCTTAGGTATAACTATTTTATTAATATTATAAACTTAATGTCTAATAATTTTAATAAAGACGTAGAAAGTTGCACTATAAAGTAGCCTGCAATAGTACAAGCTACTATAAATAATAAAAAAGTAAAACTAAGCAAGTACTACGCAAAAATATTAGCTAAGCAAAAGCTTCTATTAAACTAGGTAGCTATTCTAGATCTAACTCAAAAGCTTACTATATATAAAGTATAATTATTATAGTTTATTATTATAGAATAATGCTAATTAGCTAACTAAGATTTTACATAGAAACTTTAAGACAAGCATATGTATTACAAATAGTTTTCTAACTATCTTAATTAATATAATATTAGTAGAGGAGTAAGTTAAACACTAGTCTCTACTTTTTTTAAAAAGAATACTTAGCTATAAATAGTTTTAAAGGTCTGCTTCTTAATTACCTTTTAATAGCTTTTATACTTTAAGTTAGATATTCTTTATACAGAAAAGAGAAGAGATAAAAAGCCTTACTTAATAAGAAAGAGAATTCTACCTTAGCACTTCTTACATTACATTAAGGACATTATTTAATAGGCTAGTAAAAATGCTGATAGTTAGGTCTAACTAATTAGAACACTAAAATCTTCGCACCTCCGCATCGCCACGAATACAAGAGATATGTAGGTGAAATTTGTATATAAGGTAAAAAATGTCCTAATAAATAGGCTGTTTCTCTAAAACTCGCAGCGATGCGCAGGTGCGAAGGTTTTGGTGTTCTGATTAGTCAGACCCAACTGTCAGCATTTTTACCAGCCTATTATTTAACATTTTAAAGTAGTAGTAATAGAATAAAGAAACCTATTTTGAGCTGTCTTAAGTTGCAAAAAACATATTAGTTATTTTAATTGCTAGTGTTAGTGTTAAGCCCGTTTTAAACACTGCAAGAGATGTTATTAATAATCAATGGCAATACTTTTTAGCTTTAACTATACAGCAGATTATAGTTTTTAACAATACTATCCTCTTAGATTCAAGAGCGCAAGGAATTTTAATATAGAATAAGAATGTTAGCTTTAAAGCACTATGTAACGAGATTAATAATATATTTAAGCTTCTAGCGCCTAGAGATAGTACATGTAGTTTAGAGGAGGAAACAGTAGAAGACAAGCTTACAGAAGAGGACTCTCTACCTTTAGCACGGAAGTAGTAGTGCCTTAAGGCTTAAGCGTTACTATAATAACAAGCTGTAATAATTAACTATAGTAATAAAGTTTTCACAATTTCCTACTTCTAACTAGTAATAAATACTATAACCTAACTCTAACCTAACTACAACTACTAGTCTGTGCGACTTAACTATAACCACAACTACTAGTCTATGCGACTTAACCTTAACTACAACTACTAGTCTGTGCGACCTAACTACAACTACAACTACTAGTCTATGCGATCTAACCACAACCACAACTACTGGTCTATGCGACCCCAACCTAATCTATACTTAAGCGTGGGTACCCACGACCTATTTACTAGCCTACATTAGGCGTCTCTATAATAAAGCGTATTATCTTACTTTTTTTAATTTTTATAAATAAAGTTGTTATTACTTCTTAGTTTACGAATCTACTTTATAATTAGATTATTACTATCTTTTTTACTAGCTAAGTTAACAACAACTGCGCACTTATATAGCTTAAGTACTTTAATGCTTATATAAAGGCGTCTTTTACTAAAGCGTGTAAGCTACTTATTATTAACAGCCATAAGAGCTACTGCTTAGTAGAATTTCAAGATTGCTATAAAAAAAATATTATTACTCTTCATATGCTATTTTACTTACTATACCTTTCGTAGCCTCTTAACGTTGCCTTTTACTTGCTATTAAAGTACTACTATAGCAATAGAATCTTGCTCTTAGCACGCAGCTGTATTTACTATATTAATAAAGAAACTTTTCTACTAGCCTTTAAAGTAGCTTATAAGAAGACATTTATACTAAAAAATGTTTACGCAAAGCTTCCAAGTGCTAGGCTAGTTTTATATAATTTAAAAACTGTGCTATTAAAGCTATATATACAGCTGCGTATAATAATATTACTTATACTAAGTACTATTACTTAAATGGCGTAAACACTACGCAACGCCTATAAAATAAAAGCGCAATTTATGCTAATTTAAAATTAAATGTAAAACTACTTAGAGTTACTAGTAAGCTAATCAAATAAGTAAGTTAAGTAGCTAAGTAAAGGCGCTTAGCAAATAGCTTATAATACAGTATTAATATTAAAGAAAGTAAGCAGCCTTTAAGACGCTATTAAGTTGCTTATAAAGCGCAAGACTTGCAAAAGGCAGTATATACACGCAAAGAAAACTTTAATAGTAAGTAAAGTATTTAATTTAATTACTAAATAGGAGGGTAGTAAGTATAAGGACAGTAGGACGCCTACAAAGAGGGTGCGCGCAAAGAGGCGCTGTAGCCGTTGCAGCAAGGTTAGGCACAACTCCTACACCTACAAAGTAGAAATAGAGGATGTAGATAATAGCAACGCTTCTAAATAATACTATACTATTGCATAGAGTATAGTAATTTGTTGTAGTGTTGTGCTGCATCGCTGCGCGTGCGCTGTGCGTGCGCTGCGCTAGTGTTAGGGTGGCCACTCGCTTGGGATGGCCACTCGCTTGTGAACTACGTTATAGTATTGGCTTACGATCTTAATTAAGCTAAATTCTAAGCTAAAAAAAAGATGTTAAAGGAGAGTTAAGTTAAAATAAATAAAAGGTATCAATTTACTATAAGCTCACTAATATATTACGTAATTAGCATTCGTATACACAATTGCTATATTTTACGCCCTTTAATGAAACTGTAAGTAAGTAAGATACTACCCTCTAGAACCTGCTAACATAGTTCTTACGTAACCTGATTAAACATAGTTTTTTATTAGTGATTTCTATATGTTAAAAAAAATGTTATACTAAATTCAATCTTGATTTTTTTCCTCTTAATTTGAGCGATGTTGCAGGGGCAGCCGTGCTGACTAAGCAGCTTATAAAGCTATCTATATTAAAGATGAAGTTCTTGGCTCTTTTAGTCGCTAACCCTTTTTGGTATAGCCCTTCTGGTCATAGAGATATAAATCTTTAAAAACAATAACTTTTTTGATTTCTGTTTTTTGTCACCCCTCTGTAATTACCTACTTTTTCCTTACTTGAGGCCTAAAATTTCAACTTATAGGATAATTTATGCTCTATAACCTACTTACTAGAAGTAAAAGTTTTACTTTGATTAGCTAGCGCGTTCAAGTCTCTGGGCATAGACTATTAGACTAGTAATAAGTTATTAGGCTTATTGGAAAAATGCTCTCTACCTTGAAATATAACAAATTAGCTGTTTTCAGTAAGTATATTACTATTGAGGTATTAATGATCTTACCATTCCTTAATTTATTAGTATTTAGGTTTCTAGTTCAAGAGCAAGTTTTAAAGTAGGGAGAATAATAGTTTGCTACTAACTTAAGTAGATTTCTAATAGTGCACTAGCCTTATGCTTAATTTACTTAACTCTTTTTACTGTACTCTTATTCTTGATTAATAAGCCTTTCGTAGTATTCAAAATAGTAAATTAATTATTAATAAAGCTTTTAGTAGTTATCTACGCATTCTAATATGCTTTTTCTTTAACAGGCAAGAAGACTTTGAATTTATTCCAAATATTAACTAGCTTGCCTTGAAATATATTGTTATAATTTTAATAACTTAATCAATTGAAAGCTTTTTCTTATAATATTCTTAATAAAATTGTAAAAAACAAAAGGCTATATTACATATAGTACTTACCTAACTCAAGGTTAGTACTTATACATAGTATAAACTGAAAGCTTAACAACTAACTAAATAACTAACATAGCTAGAAGAATTAAACTTCAATCCTTAATAATTATGCCTAGCAGCCTATGTCTTGGTTAAAGAGTAGGCTTAGTTAGGCTAGAAAATCGATTTTTTTCTACTTTGCGATATCTCGGCCAATACTAGTCCAAACTTGGAAATCCTCGGATTTATCTTTAGATCTCGCGTAAATGTCACTTTTTGTAGTATAAAGTGTTTCAGTATCTTAAATATTAAAAAAGTCATTTTACAACCCACGTTTTCGTGGGTTAGGGGTTGGGTCGCCCCAAGTTTGCACTGTTTTTTAGCTCTAGCTAGTGTAGTATAAGAGTCACGAGAAAACTCTATATAGCGGTTGTCTAGAGCTAGATTCTACCTTTCTAAAGAACTGAGGATTACCTAATCTGGACTAGTATTCGCCAAGATATTTGACAACCCACACGAGCAACCCCGAGGTAACCCATTTACCAGCCTAGGCTTAGTAGCTGTGGGCATAAATTTCACTCTAGTCTGGGCATCAATTAGAAGTCTAGCGTTTAACTTTAAGTAGTTAATAGTATTAGAAACACTTTCTAAACTATCCTTTCAGCATCTTGTAAGAAGATTAGTAGCTATTTATTTTAGTAAAGCTTATTTTATATAAGTAAGCAGCTGTATTTTTAATTACTAGCTAAATCTTAGCCGGTAAGTTAACACTTATGCGCATTTCTATAGCTTTTATAATTAGGTTTTAGCTAGCTCTCTTTGCTAAGCTATTAGGCTTATAAGTATATAGTAGTAGCGCTTTAATTATAATTTTTATTTTATTGTCTATTCTTTATATTTTCATTCCCCCTTCTTAAGCAGTGGAATACTGTATTATTGTTATTCTAATAAGTCTTTACAACGTTTTACTAACATTCTCTTTTAATTTTTGTAAGAAAGCCTTCAATTACTGGTATAAAATCATTTAGTGTCTATAATTAGATATTGTAACTTTATAGCTTGCCTAATTAGTCTTTTTCTAATAACTAGTGCCTATTTTTTAAGTAGCTAAGTATTTTCAAGATTAAATATACACTACCACATTTTATAAAAACGCTGTAGCAATCTCTTTCTGAGTTATTAAAAAGTTATTCAATCTTGTAAGTCATTACATAGTAATCATATTCTAATAGATTTTTGCTAGTAATTTTAAACTTTTTCTACTAAGTAGACTAGAGCTTTGATAGCTTATTATTCTAAACAGCCTAATTGTTAAAGTTTTAAAATCTCAATACTAGTGTGTAATTAAGGTTTTTTTATTTATGCTATAACGTTCACAAGTAGTAGTAAAGCAATGTAATAAAAAAGCTGCTAATATTTAGTAAATTGCAGATTAAAGCAACACGTTAAATTGATTAAGATAATATTCTTTTTTCTTATTCTAAATTACATTGTGCAATTATATTTTAAGTTTTAAATACCTGTCTACTTAAGCGGTGCTTCTCAGAAAATATTGATGTAGAAACCTAGTACAAACTTAACATTAGTAAATAAAAGACTAGCTGTCTTAGGGCTAGCCTTACAACATAATATGTTCTCAAGCAGCCTATTTCGTATTCTAGTAACTAGAATAAATTATGTGCTTGCTTTCATAGTCTTGTCCTTAATATACTTACTCAAGATGTCTAGTGCTACGTAGACTGCTGCTCCACTCTCTATAATTATATAAAGAGATAAAGCATAAGAATTAAAGACTACGCTAAACATGTTTGGCTTAATTTTCTTATTTAAGTCTTTTAAATTAATTAGTACTAAAACTGCTAAGCTAGAGTATAATTTACTAGACTTATTAGCAGCTAATCTACTAGTGCTAGTCTTCTAGCCGTCTTTTATAATTTAAGTGTATTGTGTTGCTTATGTATTACTATTTTATTAATAGTAAAAACCTTTTTCTTGCATTCTGTTAGCTTAATTAGTATATAACTAGAGGAGCTTAATCTAGTAACCATAGTTTAGATTATGTAGTAGCTGCGTAGTATTGAGAAGTGCTTGCTTATAAGCCTTTTAGTAGGCTTATAGAGTCAACAGTGCAATAGTCTACTACTTTTGTTTAACTATAAGTCATTTAACAATCATTAAGATACCTTTAATTCATATTTAATTTAGAACACTATTTATTCGTCATCTTTTAAAAAAGTAATTAACTAATTTTATAACAAAACACTAAAAATCTTTTCTAGATTGTAAAAAGTCAATCAAGCTCTACTAAGCGCTATTACTTATACTAGCTTATTGCGCTTTTTAAGTACCTAGTGTAGTGCAATTTTAGTACCTAAAGCGTCTAAGAAACTATTAACTGCTAATAGCCTGATAACTTTAGAAAGTAAGAAGATTATTGCTTGTTTATATAGAAGCTGCTACATAGTAAACTATTGCGTAAAGCTTATTTATCTTGAGTAAGCCTTATCTAAGTAGAATTCACAGTACTCTTTAATTCAATACTAGATATTCTAATTTGTAAGCATAAGATTCTTTTTCAAAATTTTAACTAAGGCTCAAAGGCTTGAAAAGTCGTAAGTAATTATTTTTGCTTCGGCCTTTTGAGTCAACCTTTTGATGTGACCACACATTTTGTAGACACCTTTTTGGTAAAAAAAGATTTATTGCTAACAACAGGTATCCAGGCTCACGCCCCCTTGTTCGGCATTGCCGGCACGCAATCATGTTGCAATCCTATTGCAATCCTACTGTAATCCTGTTGTCAGCTATAGGCTGGCAATCACCGTTGGAGACGTTTTAACTAGTGTTGTTTTTTAGTACCTTAGCAAATTTTTTAACCCTGATTATCGCTCAGTGGTCTAAGCTTTCCTCCTAGAGCTTATCCACCAATAGCTCAAATCTCGTTGACTACACATAATCTTTTTTTTTGACTTTTGCGATTAATTAGTAGAGGGTAGCTGCTTTTCACTTTTTTGGCACCCCATTTTGACTACAACAACAACCACCACTTTTGATACCTTAAAAAAATAAAAAAAAATAACTATTTTATTAAAGCGAATAATAGTAAGTATAGATTCATAGATTTACGATTCTAGTCCTTAGCATTAGTAATCCTAATAACCCTTCTTACTCACTAATTTGTCTGTACTATATACTTATTAATTAGCTTTTTATGATTATATTTTTTATACTTAGCATTTAGTATTTAAGCTTTATAAATATACTAAGTAATTTTGTAGTCTTCTTATATTTAAGCGCTAGCGCTAGGTACTAGAGTATCTAGCTGCTTAATATCTTTAAGCAGTTTTAGATACTGTAGCTTCTAGTAGTCTATTAAGGGCACATCTAGGAGATTATGATTAACTTAATTCTAAATGCCTTTTGCTAAGCAGTATGGCTTTAATAGAGTAATCTAAGTTAGCTATTCTAATTAAGCCTTAAAAATTACCTCTAAGGCAACAAGCCGTGTAATAGTAACGTCTATCTTAGTAAGATGATAAGTAGAATTATAACGTAGGTTATTATTAAAGTAACAACAAATTAGTTCGTTAGTATATAAGTAGCTATAGTAAAAACAGTAGGAGCATATAGGTTGTATGATAAATTAGTGGTAGGTTAATGATATAATTAAGTAAGTAAGAGATATAGTAGCTGCAGCAATCTGCTAGCTTTACTGTAGAAAAACAGATGAGACTAAGATGATAATAAAATAGTTAACCTTCTATCTTGCGAATTGTGTAGTAGGAATTAAAACTGTAATTAAGCGCCTGGGCTTATAACTGTAGGAGCTAAAAAAAAAGAGCAATTGCTTAACTAATCAAGTAGAAAATAAGTATATTAAGCAACTAAGTGCTATAACTAAGTGTCTAATAACTACTAAAGAGACTTAAGACGATCTGGCCTGTATATGTAGGCGCTAGCGTGGTCGTCACGTACAGCAGCTTACCAGGATCACCTAATCACCAGGGTGATCCGCACGTCAATACTCCAACAAAAGTAGTACTAATTAACTTTACGTAAAAAGCATAAAGTAAAAGCAGCTACAGCTTTAGCCAAAGTAATAGCAGTGGTAGTAGTAAAGACAAAAGTGAAGCAGTAATTGTACTCACAAAGGCGTAAGTAGTAGTATAAGTAGTAGTAGATTTTGATAATTTAAACTTTCATATAAATCTAGTAACTAATAAGAAAAAGTGCTAAAATAAAGCTAAAAGTTACAGAAGAATATAGAGTAGCAGATGTAATAGCTTAAAAAGCTATGTAAAAGTATAGTGAAACTTAAATTCATAATTAGTAATACTTTTTAAAAATTGAAGTAAGTTATAAAATAATACTTATAGCAGCTATAGTAGTTATAAGTACTAAAATTAAGAAACTAAGAAATATTTTTATTAGTTTTTGTTATGCTTTACGCTAAGCTGCACGTGTATAGCGTATTATATAGTACGCTGAGACTATTTAAAGTTTTATATTGATATTTGAGGTCTTAATTACTTAAGGGGTGTATTGTATATATAATGTACATCCTCTAGGCTTAGAGCGCGCTAAAGCAACTCTAGGCATTAGACCTAGGCGTTTATTGTATCAGCGCAGGCAAGACTTACGGATCAGTAACGGCAGAAGGGATCACGGCAAGGCATATGGGAGTGCGTTGTGATCCACAAAAGAGCCTTAATTTAAGTAAAACACCTATAGGCCTTGTACAAAAGGATATTAAAAATTTACATAGCAACTATAGGTCCTAGGCTGTCTTTATACTTGCGATCTAGAATAGGACTAGTGTAGGTCTAATACAGATAAGATCTAAAGACAATAGTAAGAATAAGAGAGTTATAACATGTTTGTTACACTACCCCCCCTTCTAGTTGTTAGCTAGTCCTATAGCTGTGTATACTCTTTAACATGTTTGTTGTTAATTTATTAACTTTATAACATCTTTTTGTTATTGTTGTAAACTTCTAATGTGCAGTTACTGCGACTACAACCTAAAGCAGCATTAGACTAGCCTTAAGTGTTTGCTGTTTTAATATTATATATATATATATATACTATGCTACTACGCTGCCCCTTAAGGGCTTTACTAAAGGCGTATTGCCTTATTTGTCTGCAGTTAGTGCGCGCCTTTACGTAAGGTATTTTTAGAGTTAAATATTAGTTTAACTTTAAGACGTCTAAAAAATGCGCTTATTACGCATAGTAAAAAAAGAAGTACTCTCCTGTAAGTTTAATATATTTTAACTTTTTAAACTTAAGGTTAACTTAGTTAGATGCTAGAGTACGTTAAAAAAGAGTTTCTTAAACTTTTTACTACTATAGACCTCCTTGCTGCTGCAGAGCACAAAGAGGATCTAGTAGAGGACTGCCTTCTTACTAAAGAGCAGGTGCAGGCGGCAGCCTTTGTCCTAGCTTAGAAGGTCTAAGTAACAAGGAGCTAGGAGAAGAAGCTGTTTATAGCTTTAATTCTAGTTTTAACTTACTAGGTCCTCTTAGAGATCTAGAACACTATCTATTTACTAGATAGCTAGGTTGCCTTTTTAGAGGCTTTTGCTTGCTAAGGCAGAACTAGCGGTAGTAGTCTAGTTGCTTTGCTAGGGGAGGAGGACAATAAGGAGCGCCTCTAGAGGGAGGCAGGGGAGGAGGAGGAGAGCAGTAGGCTCTCCTCTAGCTCCTCCTCCTTTTACGAGGAGGAGAAGCGATCCTCTCTAGATCTTTAAGTAAGGGTGGGGGGTAAAAAGAGAGGAGAGAGTCTAGGGGTAGACTAGTTGTTTTACTAAATACTTATTAAAAATTTTCTTTTCTTTTTTTTTATATATTGTCGTCTTGTAGTAAAGTTATATCCTCTTTTTCTTATTTTCAAGCTATAATTTACTTTGCTAAAGACTTTAGAAGAACTAGACGTGTAAAGTTTTTTTTATAGAAGGCTTTTAGTTTATAAGGAGCCCTTATAAAATTTAAGGCTAGGTACTAAGTTAGGTCTAGATTATAGCTAACCTAGCTAACCTAGTATTTTAACTTTAAGCAAAATGCCTTGCTAGTAAGAATTTTATTAACTTCCTATTTTTCTACGCCTTAAATTAGAGTAGGCGCTAGCTTTAAAGCTTTTTGTCTTAAAAGTAAGTTCTAAAAATTTTTGTATAATAGTTCTAGTACAAAAATGTTGTAAATTTAAAACTTTTTTAGTAACTTAAAGTAATAAAAGTAGCTAACTTTCTTAACAACTTTAAAAGGGCCTTTCTATTTAGCTAATAGTTTCTAGCTTAGGCAATTAGTCGCGAGGTTCTTTATATTTAGAAAAACCTTATTTCCTACATTTTAATTAATTAGGTAGTAGTAATAATTTACTATAGTTTATATCTAGTCTTAAGCTTTTACTAAGGAAGTTTGTGCTATTTCCTAGGCGTTGTGTATTTAGGTAGCTATAGCTAGCGCGTTCTTATAGTTTATCTTGCTAGTTAGTATAAAGGTGTTAGCTAGCTGTTTCTAGTCCTAGCTCTATCTAGGATTAAATCTGTAAAGGATCTAATACAGAAACATGCCTAGAGCAGAATAGAGTAAGGAAATTTGTGCTCTATTAATTAGAGGCAGTAGTCTACTCTAGTTGTCTTAGTAGTAAGATATAAACAGCTAAAGCTTTTAGTTAATATATTTGTTTATAATCTTTGTCTAGCTGTTAGTCTCTTTGTAGTAGGCTGTTGATAGCTTAACTTTAACGCCTAGGCTCTAACAAAACTTAGACTAGAAACTAAATATAAATTAAGAACCTTAGTTAAAGATTATAGTGTTAAGTGTGTAGCTAAATTAGTACACTTATTAAATAAATAACTTAGCTATACTCCTTGCGTTAATTGTTTTATAATAAGGAATAAAGATAGCCTATTTAAATAAATAATTAATTATAACTATAATTTAATTATAAGTAGTCTTATTTAGAAGGAATTTCTTAAAGTTAATGCATAAGTGTTGTATTAGATAATTAGGGATTAGTAGGAGGTAAATTATTTTTAAGATTTAGGTCTGTCTTAGATGTGCCTTATAATAGTTAATGCAGTTCTGTACATACTTTTTGCAAGTGGCTTTTATACTTTTTTAGTAATATTTTAGGGCAATTAGCTAATAAGTTTTAGTAGTGCTAGGGTAAGCTAAGGAGACTTAGTTATGTGCTTTTTAGATTATTTATATACAAAGTATAAAGTTAGGTAGTACATAAAGTTAGTTTACGTATAAAAGTAATTTATTTTTAATCTAGTACTTGTTTAGTAATAAGTTACGCTCTTTTTTAAACGCAGTGCAGTTTGTTTGTAAGACAAATTTAATTAATTTTAGTAAATTTAGGGTTATAGGCTTTAGGGAAGATTCTACTACGCGCAGAGACGAACTCTAAGTGTAGAGTTAGGCAATATAAGTAAGAGTAAGATTAGAGTTAATTTAGTTGTTAAGTTAGTGCAGTCTAAGTAGGACTTGTAAACAATTATTAGTTTTTGTAGACTTTAAGTTTCTTATATTTTACTTACGTTGTAAAAAGATATCTACATAAGCGTTATCTTTTCTAGGTGTGTATTAAATGTAGAAAGAAAATAAAGTAAGTTCCTTAGCCTAACGTACTTATCTAGCGTTTAGAACCTTTGTAGTTATAAAGTACTTAAGTAAATAATAGTCTAAATACACGTTAATTTTAGAGTAAGCTAAGGCTAATTTAGCTTACTACTTGCTAAACGCTGTAACAATAGCAAAAAGTTCTTTGTTATAAATCTTCTAATTTAGTTTAGACTTAGATAGGACCTTACTAAAAAACGCTACTAGACTTTATTTCTTATTTAGTTGTTTTTAAGAAAGTATACTTGTTACAGCACTATTAGATGCGTTAGTCTCTACTTTAGTATTGTATTTAGGGTAATAGTGGCATAAGGTAGGGATTTCTAGTAATACAGCTTTTAACTTTCTAAAGGCCTTCTTATAATTTAAATCTTATACAAATAGAATTAAAGGACTTTAAAGTGTAAGAAGTAGTTTTGCAACTTATAAGTATTTAGGTATAAATTGCTAGTAGAACTTTGTAAACTTAAAGAACAATCTTACACTTGTAATAGTAGTAGGTTGTGCTTAATTGTTAAGGGGTTCTACCTTGTTAGGATCTACCTCTAGCTCTTAGTTTATTAAGATATAACCTAGGTACCTTATTCTTGTAATATAGAATTTGCTTTTCTTAATGTTAACTTAAAGGCCTGCTTACTGTAATCTTTCTAGTACCTTTTGTACGTAGAGAACATATTCTGCCTCTAATTTAGAGTAGATAAAGATGTTGTCTAGGTAAACTATATAGAAGTTATCTAGATACTTAATTAATATATTATTTATGTAACGTTAATAGGTAGCAGGGCTGTTACATAATTTAAATAGCAACACTTTAGACTTGTATGTTTTGTATTAGGTTTAAAAAGTAGTGTACTCCTTAAAGTCTAGGTCTATCTTAATCTTATTAAAAGCCGCGCATATATCTAACTTAGTAAAGAACTAGGCTCTATGTATTTAAGCTAACAGCTTATTAATACGTAGGATTAAATATAAGTCTTTTTAAGTAATTATATTAAGTTTGCAATAATTAATACAAATCTAAATATCTCTATTAAGCTTCTAAACACAGAGGATAGAAGAGGCAAAAAGGCAAATGCTAGAATTAATGTGTCCTTTCTTAAGGTTATTTATTACAAACGTTTTAGTAGCTTTAAGTTTTTTAGTACTTTACTTATATAGAGGGCTAAACTAATTTAGTAGTAGTTTAGTAAGTATAATCTTATAGTTGTAAGAATAATGTTTAGGCAGTAAGTCTACTGCAGTTTTGCTAAATACGTCTTAGTACAAATAGTTGATAAATAGAAGTTAGTTCTAAATTAGTTTAGCGTTGTTAGAATTATTAAGTTTTATATAGTCTTTTAATAGACAATTAATCTTGTAAATACTTATTGTAAAGAACTTGTTCTCTTTCTGTTTTATTAAATAGTAGCAGGTGTTAGCTAATATAATAGCAATATAGGGGGTAGAGTCTAATTAGACAGGATCTAGTTTAGGAGTAGCAACTTTAGGAGTAAAACAAGTCTTTAGAAGCTAAAAAAAGCTATAAATTCTTTATATTAAACACGTTGTAGGGCTTTGCCTTCTCTAGTATTTATTTTTTTCTTAAAGCGCGTTTCTACGCTAGATATCCTTTTTAACAACTTTATTGTTAGTAGATTCTTTTAACTATATAAGAATAGGGAGGGCAAAATTGTACGTGGCGGGATATTTTGCAGGCTACATAATTTAGTTCTAAACTGCGTTTAGTAATAGATTAAATTGCTAAAGCTATTTAACTCTAATAATACAATCTTGCGTACCTAAATCTATAATAACAAAAAATTAGTTAAGAATCTTTTTACTATTAATTTAGATATAAAAATAGATATAATTATCTACTCTAGTTTAGATCTAGTCCTAGAATCCTTTTACAGAGACCTTAAAAGGTAGTTTTTAAATAGGAACTTAAAGTAATTAGAAAAAGGTGTAAGTAATAGGGGAATTTAAAAATAAAAACTTTTAAGCTCTAGTATTAATTAATAATTATAGCTAAGCACTGTAACCTTTTAAACAAAGAATAGTAGAAACTTAAAAATGCTTTCCTTTAAACAAGTTTAATAAATTAATTTTAGCAAGATTATACTTATATAGGCCTAGGCTAGAGCGCTGTCTTAGGTGTTTTTATTTCTTTTACGTTTCTAGTCTAAGTAGTGTTCTATAGCTTTAGAGTATTTTTTCTGTTTAATCTTAATTTCTTTTACTTAAGGAGTAGTATAATTACTTGCAAAGTAACTAGGTTTCCTGCACTTAAAATAAGTATTTAATAAAGGCTTGTTATTAAGGGAGGGAGTCTAAGATAGAAATCTAGGCGTGCTTAAAGTAGCACGAGCAGGGGTTAGAGTTAAGTTAGAAAAAGAACTAGTGTAAGAAGGCTGCGCGTTCTAATATTGTTAAGGGCAAGGCTTTCTTAGTAGTACTAAGGTGTACACTAGTTTATTATCTATTATTAGTTTAATAGGAGAATTGCGTTTTTTTATATTAAAAGTAGTAAAGTGCTGCACTATCTTGTTAAATAAGTTATTTTATAGGTATTTAAATTCTAAATTTAGGGCGCGTAAGGCGAGGGTAATTTTCTTTTATAAGTAGAAAGACTACTTTAACTTAGAAACAGACTCTTTAACAGCAGTACTAATAAACTTTGCTTTAAAAGCTAAAAACGTTTCTTTTTTATTTATAACTAGGCAGTAGAAAGCTGCACGGCTTTCTGCCTGTTTATTGCTAGATACAAAATATAATTTAAGTAGCGTAATCATTTTTTTTATATTTTTAAACTATTTTATAACTAAAGTGGCTAGGTACTAAGGTTTAAGGTATTCTTTTGCAATACTAGTAGTGTGTTCCTACACAAGAGCTATATAAGCCTGTTCTGTCTAGTAGTAATTTAAGTTAATCTCTAATTAGTCTTTTATTAAAGCCTGCTATTAGTAGAACGTAGGGTTAGTTTTATTGTTAAAATTTTTAATAGTAGGCGTGCGCTCTATAAGCTTAATGTGTAGGGTTTTAGAAGTAATAAAAATATACTGTATTAGTTAGCTTATTAGTATATCTGTTTTTGTTGGCGGTGTTTTAGTAGTTAGTACGGCTGTGTTTTTAGAGAGCGTAACTTTTTATGTTAACTACGCGACTTGCGCATTTAAGCAGTTAATTTCGTCCTTGTAGGGTTTAATAGGATTTTCTTCTAAATCTGCTTTTTTTTTTTTAACAACTAGTTGCTTGCTAGTTGCTTTATCCTGTAGGGATTATTGTTAACCTTAGTAGTAAGTTAATTTTTAGACAGGCTCTAAAGAGGGTCTAGGGTTGTTTTAGTTAGCTATTAGCGTTTAATTCTAATGCTAATAGGTTGTTAGTAGTCTCTATGTTTCTACCTTAGCGCACTACGCGACTTTTCTAAAGTAATTTGCCTTATTGTTAAGGTTAAAAGTTCTAAACCTAAAGGCTTTAGTTAGTAGGAGATCTAGAAAATTCTACTTAAGGTGTTGTTAGACTTAACAGTGTAAAGCTTCTAGTTTGTTTCTAAAAAGGCTTAGGCTTAGGCGTGGTCTAAACAAACAGCTGTAATATTGTTTTAAATGCTGTTACTAGCTAGGACGAGATTTTTAATATAATATATTGGCGCAGGCAAGACTTACGGATTAGTAACAGCAGAAGGGATTACAGCAAGGCATATAAGAGTGCGTTGTAATCTACAAAAGAGCCTTAATTTAAGTAAGACACTTATAGGCCTTGTACAAAAGGATATTAAAAATCTACAAAGCAACTATGGGTCCTGGGCTGTCTTTATACTTGCGATCTGGAATAGGACTAGTGTAGGTCCGATACAGATAAGATCTGGAGACAACAGTGAGGATAAGAGAGTTGTAACGTGTTCGTTACATTTATTAGCTTACGTGCTAGGCTTGCGCTAGTTAAGTATATATTAGAGTTTTTATACTAAGCTTTCAAGCTTAGTTCTAAGCTTTACAAGATACATATTCAACTTAGAGATAATCTCTCTAAGTTCTATAGCAGCTTTTCTAAGTTAGGACTATTTCCTATGTATATATTTATAGCGCGTCTTAGACGCAGATATAAAAGCAGAATTGACTATTTAGTTCTCCTGAACTACTGTTACTAGGTTTTTGTTTTCTATACTTGCTTATATTAATTGTAGAAGTTATCTTCTTTGCAGCTTTATTTCTTTGTCGTATTAAAGAGTATTTTATTTTAGTACTATGCTTTTCTTAAGAGGCAGAGTTGTACAAAAGTATAACTTTATAGCAGCTTAGACTTTAAAGGTTTTTAAGTATTTATTTAGCATAAAGATAATGAGTATAAGTTTTTTTAGCATTAAAAAGCGTTCTAATTGTTTTTTTCTTAGAAATATAAATACATTAGTTCTCCTCTTTAAGAAAAAATTGTAAAGTCTAAAATAAAAACAAGTCTTTATATTCGAAAAAACGTTGGTTTTTCTTTTTCAGGCTTTTAGTCAAGTGTGAACTAAGCACTATTATTTTTTAAAAATATAGTAGAACAACCTAGTTAAGTCCTTAGTGTAACAAAAAAGTCTTTTTTTGTTTAATTTATGAAAGAGCTGTAGTAATACTTCTAAGAGACTTTTCTAGTATAAAGTTATTCAAGAAAATAGGCTTATGGAATAAAAGTTAATCATAAA
The DNA here is from genome assembly GCA_009289805.1 of Alternaria gansuensis. NCBI lineage: Eukaryota > Fungi > Ascomycota > Dothideomycetes > Pleosporales > Pleosporaceae > Alternaria > Alternaria gansuensis. Next base: position 1,339 of record WBOK01000024.1, on the reverse strand, counting down.
TATCTTGCTAAAAGTAATATAAAAACTTTATTTCCCAAAAGCTGGCGATTTTATTACATGATTAGCTTTTATAAAAGCAAGGCTATTTTATTACGTAATTAGGTCTTATGTTAGCAACTGTTAGTTGTACATTCTTCAACTCAACTATTAGTAGGATATAATTTCTTCAAACTTGCTCACGATATGCTTACATAGGCTAATTATACTTAGCTTTTGATTTGCAAATTTTGTACGCTGAAAAAACCATACACCAAAATCTACTTTTATTTTTATTTTTATTTTATCTTATTTTGAGCGGGATAGCAGGCGCATATGTGCTAACTAAGTAGCTTACTAAGTAGCCTAACATAAAGAGGAAGATCTTAGCTTTCTAAACTACTAACCTCTTTTAGTATAGCTTTTGTAGCCATAGAAATATAAAGCTTTGGAAATAATAGCTTTCGTAACATATTTCTCTTTGTTACCCCTCTGTATTAGAAGCTGTGAAGCCTTATTTTTGTAAGATCTATATTTAGTAGAGTAGCTTAAATCATGAACTAGCTTAGAACGCGCATGGACACGGTACCTAAGCGAGAGCGCAACGATCGGGAGTATGACGATGTGAATGCGGTTAGCAGCACAGCAGAGAGCTACATAACAAACGCAGTAAGCGCATCGCGGACCAAAAGCCCTAAGAAGATATTAACACCTGCAAAGAAAAGCCTTGTGAAAACGTCAACACCCGCAAAGAAGCAAGGTACTAGAAGCGCCACGAGCATCGGCTGTTCAGCCAAGACATCCAAGGCTGATGGTTCGCGGAAGAGAACTTCCTTTTTCAGCAATAATTGGGCGCATGGCTTCGGCAAGAGCGACATCGAACCAACTAGAGCATTAGGCTTCCTGATGGCGAAGGATGAGGTATGAGCATGAGAAGAGTTGGTACGCTATTGGCCCCGGCTTTTCTGAGACTCGCCTGCTACCCTTATCACCATTTACTTGGTGGCAAGGTCATACAAGTCACGCATTTTACGGCCGCGAAGCGGTTACAATTACCTAGGTGTACATCTTTCTAATACCGTCAGAAAACCGCCAGCCGATGCGCAAATACAACCGACAAGTCTAACCCATTTATCATAGTTAGAGATTCATGTACGTACAGAAAAAGCAATTACAGAGCAGTGACCTGCAAGTGCTGCCAAGACACCAAAGTTTTAACCATGCTCACCTTTGTGGAGTTGTCTTACTTTGCCTGTGCCTAGCATTCTTCCATGATCAACACACCTGAGATCAATCAAGCTAGCTTGATAGCTTGATTGGAAGATTGATGCCAAGCCAAGCCAATCAATCCAGCCAAACCTCA